>BSBK01007584.1:0-230025 GCA_027943335.1 Chamaecyparis obtusa | reverse complement strand
GGTTCCTAACCTCAGTCCTCATGGTAGTTTCTAGATAGGGGATGGTTAATTGATTATCAATGTTGTAGGCCATTCGTTCCAGCCCTCCTAATAAACCCTCTTCAAAGAGGATCTTTGAAACCTTGATAATTTATTCCTGCTTCTGGCTAGCAAAGGAGGATAGAGAAATGAAGAGTCCTACTACATTTCCATTAGTCTAAAATGGGAATTCATTATCAAAGTGGTAATCTCCCATCCCCCTCTCCAGTTCTCTTTTTGTAGATTTAGAGAGGGGATTCAACATTTGATTCCACCTCTCGGGCTTAATAGGTCCCCTAAACACCATTGCCTTGTGGTCTGAGAGAGCGAAAGTAATCAACTTGGTCTCCATTTTTTATTTTGTCAGACTCCAAATTGAATGCTAAACTATTCTTAAAGGAAAGCCTCCTTTTATTAATGATCACTCCATTCTAAGTAATAACTACTATTTATGATCATTCTACATACCTCTTGACTTCATGATCTTAATTGGATTGCATTTCTTTTCATCATAAAATCCCATGCTTCACTATAGCTCCTAAGGATGAGGTACTTGAATCTGAGCCACCTCTAAACATGATGCAAAATTCCTCATAATCCTTCAAACCTAAGACAAGAAGGCCTAAAAATCCTCCTCTTTTTTAGCAGCGGTATTGCTAAAAAACCACTATAGTAATAATGTTATCAAAAGTGATGAAAGCCTCTTGTGTGCTTACCAATCATTAGGTATTAATTATAGTAAGGATATTGATGAAAAGATCTTTCCAAGACACTGGCACGAGGGAGCTAGCCAGAAGGGTAAGAAGTGAAAAGATATAAGGAAAATGTATTGGACCAATATGATTTTTGTTTTTTAATATAAATGGATGGACATGTTATAAGAATCAGGTATTGAAAGCATTAATGGTAATTTGTGGATCAGATTATTTTCCCTTAACACTTTCATGACCAATATACTCTATAAATATCTCTATGCCCTTATATCTTTATACAAATTTGTGTGAATATATATATATATAATAATGATATGTGATCATATAAAAGCCAAATGGGATGAATTATGATTTTATTAGTATTGGAATAATATTTAGGTTAAAATATATATATGTAATTTGGAATATAAATATTTAAAAGGAAAAACATAGGAAATGGGTATGTGCAAGATCATGAGGGGCGAAAAAGTGGCGATGTGAAAAATATTCACTTTTCACTCGTCAAAAAGTGCATGAAAATGCTTGTTGACTTTTTAGTAGGCCTGGGTGTCAGTACACCTAGGAAAAATTGACACCAAAGCACAAGCCTTTTCGGGTACCCAATTTTTTTGGGGTACCCAAAAAAATTGGGTACCCCGAAATCCGTGGCATAAATCAAAATCCACGACATAAATCAAATCTCCTCATGTTTTGGGTTTGGGTTTATATTATATATAAATATCATATACATGATATTTTCAACTCTGCAGTTGATCCAGTAAGTGCTTTAAACGTTTGCAAATTGGTTGTGATTTAATCATAACCCTAAAATGAGGGTTCTAACATTTGCACTTTGCTATGAAACCCTAAAGATGATGTCATCAGAAGTGTGAAGAAGGATTTGTTTGGCAGTTTCCATTTGTCAAGAGGGTTTTTTGTTGAACAGAGTGTTAGTACCTGCAAAAATTTTCATGGCTGTATGTAATTTTCCTTGGTCTCTACAAATGGTTTTCTCTGCCCTAGCCCTCAAACCCTAGTTCAAATTTTCAAATATTTAGCCGTTGGTGAAGAAAAACCCTAGATTATCCTGGCTAGATTCTTTTTCTTCATTACCTTTTTTGGTCACTAAAGTCCCAATTACCCATGTACCAAATTTGCTGTGACCACTTCGCATGTTATGTCGTTAGGTTACTTTATCAGGACCCCTTTTAATTTTTCTATCAAAGCTTAAGTTTCCCCGTTAATATTTCCTAAGTTTCACCTTTAAATTTGTGTGGCTGTCGTTATTCTACAAGGTTCCCTATTGTCAGAGTTTCTAACATGTGATATAGCGATGAGCGGACATCTATCAGGTCGGGCCTAGTCTCAGTCTCTTTTAATCCTACGATGGGCACATGATCTCATAGAATATTCTTCCCCATGGGATCATGCACCAGCCGTCTGATCTACTAGTAGTATGATGTTCCTCAGTGGGTCTAGTGCCAGGTCATGCCACCATGTTCATTTCTTATTGGTCGAGCTTGAGTATGAAATGGAGGTTGTTAGAGTGACCTATGTGTGATGAAAAAGTTGTATGTCCGCTTGCCAAATATTGTGACGTGGCCTTCTTTGATTGGACAAAGGTATTGATGACATAGGGTGTTGTCAGTGGGGCCCGACAGTTTTTAGATTCCTTAGAATTGATGGTGGGGGCATGACATAATGGAATATTCTGAGCCCATAAGATCATGCACTGGCCATCTGATTAAAGGGTAGACAATGGGACCATTTTCCAGGTGTTTCTGAGTTGTGGTGTTATGATTGGTCAATGTGGATAGTGATAGGGATGTGTCAGTGGGGCCGGTGTTAGAGGAATCTATAGGGTTGCTAGCAGTGCAGGTAGATCTACGGCTGGTGCATGATCTCATGGAATCTTTTGAGCCCATCAGATCATGCACCCATCATTTGATTTAAAGAGCTTAAAGGAGGTAGGTCCTTTGTTGTTGATTCATGGTGATGTGGTTGTTCTTGATTCACTGGAGAGGTTAAAGACGTGACCGAGCAATTATGGGTGAGTGGTTTGGTGCTGCGTGTCCAGGTGGGCCTAGGTCTTCTTGATTGTAGTCACCAAGTTGCTAAGGTAACCAAGGTTAATAAGGATATATGCATGATCTCACGACTAAGGAAAATGTAAACTAGGATTCCATTTGAGTTAACTTGTGAAACCCAGGAAAGTGAGAGGATCTGACGGTCGGGATATAAAGTGAACCTAGATTTAACTGTTAACCATCGATTCACTGTATTGCACCATGATATAGCCATTTATCCTAAATTCAAATTTTTAAAGGGTTTCCTAGTGATTGAAGGACTGATTTTAATGCTTGGGCAATTGGATTTGGCTGATTTGATTTCATCGACTGTTGCAGAGTGGTCCAGGGGTTTGATAATTGATTATAGAGTGGGTTTGTACCATGATGGAGTTGCTTGAGGCATGTTGCAGGTGGACAATCAGATTGATAATTTTAATGAATTCATGATCTTCAGTACACAAATCAAGAAATTTCTCATAAATTGAGATCATTTTAGGATCTGTTTGCTCCAGGTTGCTTGGTTTTCCCTCCAATGAATAAATTTTGATTGAATCCAGTTGGTTTGGTAGGTAAAACCCTTGCCCTAGTCATCTGTAGCTTGTTGCATCTCGATCTTTGGGATTCCAAGATGACCAGTGGTATATATGGTAGAAGTTTTTACTTTTTGTGGTTGTTGATGTTATGTTGAAAATCAGTGTAGAGGACTGAACAAGGAGAGCCTGGATTTTGGGTCTGTTTCCTAGCATTTTGTTGTTTTGGTAATGTATTGATTCTGCAATTTTTAATGAGAATACACTTGGATTCCAATCTCATATTTATGTTTGTCTTCTTATTTTGATCTTGGGCTCATATATGTTAATGTCACAAAGTGAGTTAGCATATGGTAAACAAAGAGTATTATGGAATTATCTTTGAGTTCCTAACAAAGTTAGGATTAAAGTCTTTTAAGGTGATTTCAGTGAGTTCATGGTTGGGTAAGAATTTGATGATCAGGTTTGGGAGTGAGAAGGATAATAGGCAAAGCACTTATTCTAAATTCAAGAGTGTTTGAGTTAGGATTCTAAGTTGATATATGTTATTGAGTGACTCTATGCCCTAGGTTAAGGCACTGATCCATTCTCTAGAAGTAGTCCATCATCATCCACCACACATTTAAATGATAAAATCTTTAAAACTAGTTTGTAAATGATATAAATGCTTAGTATTTAGTGACTCCTTTGAAGAAGTGAGTCAAAGGTACACCCGCCTGAGCATCTAAGCTCAAAGTGTAGGAGGATCCTTGTTAATCCTTGTTAATTGGCCCTTTTCCTTGCAGACTTTGGAGTGGTGATAGAGTCAGTGACATTAATTTGTCAATCATAGTGTAAACCTACAAGTAGAAAGAAAAGACAACCAATAAAATGGCCAATCTACTGGGGAGATTCTAGAGAATAAAGTTATTAAGTGGACTCTTGTTTTAGCTGTTGAATTCAGTTGTTTCCTTTTAAGATATCCAGTTAAAGATTTCCCACTTTGGTGGGTAGCAACTCAAAAGGATTAGAACTAGTGCTATAAACTACAGATCATGGACAAAAGAAGGAATACTAGGTCCTTTGTCAAGAAAAATCTGAAGGTTACTCTGGAATAGTTACCTAGATAGGAAAAGAAGAGTTGGATCAGAAGAAATGGTGAGTCTACTAGTGCTCCCATGAGAGAAAAAAGAAATACTATAAATAGAGCACCACTTGCATCCTCTAATGAGGATGATTCATAATACAAGGGTTCTAAATCAGATAGTGGTCTCTCTGAAGATAAATGTTATGATACCTCAGAGGCAGTATTTCAAGACAAAGGTTCATTACCTGCAGGGCAGGATGAACAAGCTAGAGAAAGGGGTTTTGGACCAAATTTAGATCTTGATAAGGATATGTTCAGAAGGCAACCCATGAGACCAAGACAGGTCCATTTCCCATATCAAAATCTCACTGATATGGATGTGTCATCAAGTTTTGATGATATCATGATAGACCCAGATGATTTAAGTGCACTAAGATTACAGTTGGAAGAGCAGGATGCCATACATAAGAGGTTACAAAAGGAGAGAGAAGCTAAAAAAGTGAACGCTCTGATAGAAAGAGAATCTCTTCTTAGAAAGATTAATGAGTTGAAGGAGAGAAACAAGATGCTTGCCTCTACTCTTAAGACTTTGTAGCATGATGTCTTTGGTGATCTTGATGCTTTGAGAAGTGAGTAGGAACACTTACTGCAAGACCATGAGTTTGATAAAAAGTGCCCTATGGTTAGACCGGTTTGAAGTTATGCTTCCCTCCCTAAAGATAAAGATGGGCATGAGATCACTAGGCCTGTTGTGGCTGTTGGTGAAAAAGGAAAGAAAAAGATGGTGGGACACCAAACAAGAAAATCATTGACAATACCAGGGGTCCCAGCACCCATTTCAAATAAGGATACAGAGATAGAAAGGAAAATGAAGGAAGATGAAGACCTAGCAAGAGAACTAGAGAAGGTTGAAATTGAAGCTTCCATTGTAGAAAAAAGAAGAAAGATCTAGTTCTTGAAGGCTTCATCTGCAAGTACTTTTCTACCATCCACTACTGATGAACTAGGTATACCATCTATAGCTACTATTGTTCTGCTTAGTAATGCTACTACTAGTTCAATTCCTTCTTCATCTGCTAAGATAAATGTTGATCCTAGGTAGCAGTCAAATGCACAAGTGGATGGGAATGTAAATGTAAACATTGATCCTAGGGTTAACACTAGTTCAAGTTTTCAAAGAAGACGTATGCAATTAGAAGGCTATAGGCAAATTAGTTTTGATGGGATACCTAGCTACTCGAATGCTTTTCCAACTGATATAAGAGATAAGATACCTAAATTTGCTGGTAACAATGCTATTAGTTGTGAAGAACACCTTAGGTTATTTGTTGATGTACTAAATGATTATGAGGTTGAGCATGAGGATGTAGTCATAAAACTATTTGTTCAATCCTTGGTGGAGGATGCTAGAGATTGGTTTAAGAGACTCCTTGACAGATGTATTGATACATGGGATTCTTTTGAAAAATGTTTCAAAGAATAGTATGGTGATAGGCCTAATGCTAGTCTCATGTTGAATGAGTTCAACACTATAAGGAAAAATTAGAATGAGTCTATTGTTGAATTCAATACGAGATTTCAAAAGGATATGCATAAGTTGTTTCAAGTTATGAGGTTAGATGAAAATGTTTGTTTGATCACATACTTCAATGCTTTTGATGGAAAGATGGGATATTTGTTGAGGGAAAAAGAACCAAGAACTCTTAGAGATGCTTTTAGGATTGCTGTCAATATTGAAAACAATATGAAAATATTAGGAAAATTGGGTGGAAAAAGAGATGATCCAAAGTTGTTTGGAGACAAGAAGTATAAACGGGATAATGAAAGAAATGTTGGAAATAAGAAACAAGAGGAAGATAAATTGGATAAGGTGTTGAATGCATTGAAGGATTTAAAAGCACCTGCTAATATAATTAACAATGCTCCTACCAATGAAAAGCCTCAATTCAACAATAATTTTAGCAGGCAGAATAGATTGCAGAATTATCCCTACAACACCCAATGGAAAGATGGCAAGCCAATTGTCCCTGCTGCTAGAGGAAATAATGATAGAGTTGTCCCTGATCCTTTACAAAGGTCCTCTATAAATGTCATAGAGGATGCACCATGGTTCATAGCAAGCCAGTCCCCTCATTTTGCAGAGCATTGTGTGGTTGCACAATCCATGTCAACATATCAAGATGGTAACAATGAGGAGTTAGATCAAGAAGAAAATCATGATGACATTGGATGCAACATGGCAGCTTCATATTTAGGATATGAAGATGATTCTAATATTGATGAAGAGGTAGATGTGTGTTTGAAAAGACACAAAAGGGTACTTTTCCATCAGGAGGTTTTCTCTGATAATGATGACATTGATGAAAAGATATGTAACATGAGTTCTTCCTTAGAAACAATAAATTTGAGAAGACCTTCAAAAGAAGAAATAGATAGAATTACTGTAGAAATGATAGCCCAAGTGCAAACTAGAGGCATGGTGGCAAGGGATACAAATGGGAAAGCTACAGGAATGTTTATGAAGAACACCAACTCTGGGGAATTCAATGGGAATAGATCAAAGGATGATCATATGGCAAGGTTCAAAAATGTAAAAGGTAAGAAGTGGGAACCTAAGGGAGTTGGAGTTGAAAAAAATTCTAATGAAACAGAGAAGCCAGTTGGAAAAATAGCTAAAGTTGAAAAAGTAAAGGTCACAGCTACAACTAACATACCAGATAAACAAAAAGACAATAGAGCAATGAAAATTGAGATTCCTCCCTTTGTTCCTGTTGATATGTTGGCTGTACTATCTCAGATAACTGTCAAGGTTCCATTGTCAGAATTGTTGAGGATCCCTGAACATAAAGATAGGGCTATTTCATGGGTAGATAATGTTCATAATAATGATGTTGCATGCAATGAACCTCAGGATAAATTTTTGAAGGAAGTGGAGGTTCAAGGATTGGTATCTCATATACCACCTATATACTTGGATAATTCTATCAATGCTAGCCTTGAAAATATAGATCCATTCTTCTTGAGTATCCTTGTGAATGGAATGAAGTTAAGAAATTGTATGATTGATTCAGGTGATTCCAATTTTGTTATGCCTTTTAAGATCATGGAAAATTTAGGTCTCAAAGTTGATACAGATGAAGGTAGATGTTGTGCAATGGATCAGAGGGAAGTACCAGTCATTGGGACTATAAATGCAATGCCATACAGATTGGCAGCCTATCCAGAGAAAGAATTGACTATGAGTGTCTTGGTGGTAGACATTCCACCCCATTATGGTATGTTATTACCTAGGAAATGGAGTGCTTCCATGGGTGGATGTGTGCAGTTTGATCTCTCTTCTACAACTTTCAAGATTGATGATCAGTTTATTAGGATTGAAAGAGAACCAAGGGTAACTTATATGATTGAAAAGAATGTTGATGATGAGGTTACTTGCTTTATAGATACTGATGTCAATGCTTTTAGAGCTAAGGTCACTATACTTGAAAAGGAGCCTATATTGCCATGTATTGCTGAAGAGATAGGTTCTAGGTCTGTGAAGGGTGATTTGTGGGTGATGTACTTTGATGGTGCTAGCTGTAAAGATGGAGTAGGAGCATGTATTTTACTCATTTCTCATGATGGAAACACCTACAAGTTCTCTTTCACATTGAGTTTCTTTTGTACTAATAATAAAGCAGAGTATGAAGCATTGTTGCTAGGATTGAGACTGGCACACAAGCATGGAATTAAATGTATAAAAGTTATTGGGGATTCTGAATTAGTGGTGTCCCAAATAAGGTCAGTATATGCTTCCAAGAACAAAAGATTGAAATAGTACAGAAATGTTGTGTGGGATTTGATTGAGCATTTTGATGCCTTCAATGTTTTGTGGAAGGATAGGAGTAATAATAAGATGGCTGATTTGTTAGCCAATATTGCAATCAATCCTAGTGATATTACTTTTGCTGGCCTCTCTAAAGTTGAAATTTAGACTAGGCCTAGTATACCAGACAATGTTGAGAATTGGCAAGTTTTTGAAGATGACCAAGATATCTTGAGATTTTTGAATTGTGAAGATGAGTATCATGGTTAGGAATTAGATTGTTCAGTCTTGGTTGAGATTACAGAAGGAAGGGAGGTTGTCCTTGGTAATGAATTCATTCAACTTAAAACTAACAAGGTTCCTAAGGGACTTGTTGTTCTAGAAACTGTGTTTGATAACTAGGACAGAGTTCAGATAGGTACCAAGAAGGAAGATCCAATAAATTTCAAAGAAATAAATCTTGGAACACAAGAGGCACCTAAGAAGGTTTACATTGGTAAGGATATGTCTCATAAAGTGAGGAATTCATTGATTGAATTACTAAGAAAATTTAGGCATGTTTTTGCATGGTCATATGATGACCTAAAGGTTTATAGAGAAGACTTGTTCCAGCATGTTATTCCTTTAAAGGAAGATGCTAAACCCTTTAGGAAAAAATAAAGGCCTATAAATCCTACTTTGGCACCCAAAATGCAAGAAGAATTAATGAAGCTAAGAGATGCTAGAATTATCAAGCCCATTAGGCATTCTTCTTGGGTTTCAAATTTGGTTCCTGTCAGGAAGAAAAATGGTGACATCAGACTTTGTGTAGATTTAAAAAATTTGAACATCAGCTCATTGAAGGATAACTATTGTCTGCCTAATATGGAGGCTATGTTGCAAAGAGTGACTGGATCTGAATTAATGTCTATGATGGATGGTTTCTCTGGTTATAATCAAGTAATTGTGAAAGAATTAGAATAATTTAAGACAACTTTTACTACACCTTGGGGAACATATGTCTATGTGAGAATGCCATTTGGTCTCACAAATGCTGGTGCAACTTTTCAGAGGGCAATGGATGTTGCCTTTTCAAATTTTATAAATGATTTCCTTGTTGTTTATCAAGATGACTTAATTGCCTATTCCAAGAAGGAAGAAGATCATTGTACTCATCTAGAAAAAATATTTGTGAGGGCTTTGGAATATGACATTTCATTAAATCCAAGGAAATGTGCATTTGGTGTCACTGAGGGTAAGTTGCTTGGCCACTTGGTTGGAAAGCAAGTAGTTAGGATTGATCTTGAAAGGGTGGCAACCATTGATAAAATCCCTAAGCCAAAAATTGTGAAAGGAATTCAATCTTTCTTTGGTCAGGTGAATTTCTTGAGAAGATTTGTTACAAACTTTGCTGAGGTTACTAGGCCAATATCTAAGATGTTGAAGAAAGGATCTGAGATCAAATGGGAAGGTGAGCCTGATGAAGCTTTCAAGAATATCAAGTAGGCTACCAAAGATGCACCTATGCTTAAGGCACCTGATTATAGTATCCCAATGCATATCTTTTCCTTTGCATCTTTTCATACTATTGCTGCAGTTTTGTTGCAGAAAAATAATGAAGGTTATGAGCAGCCTATTGCATTTTTTAGTAAATCTTTGCAGGCTGCTGAATTGAAATATGATATCAATGAGAAATAGGCTTATGCACTGGTAAAGGCTATCAAGGCTTTTAGATGTTATTTGATGGGAGCAGTTGTGATTGCTTTTGTACCTAGTGCTACAGTAAAGGATATTTTTTCATAGCAGGAGGTGTCTGGAAGGAGATGTAGATGGATAAATAGAATTTAGGAATTCAATAGTGATATCCAGATTACCAAATTGGTCAAAGGACAAGGATTGGAAAAATTGATGGCTCAATCCAATTTTGATGCAAACTAGATAAACCAGACTGAGATTGATTATACTTGTGATATGGATGATTTCATTTGGTATCAAGATATTATTTTCTACCTGAGAAATATGAAATGTCCAATAGGGATGGATGATAATAAGAAGAGGACATTAAAGTTACAAGCCATCAAGTATGTAATTATAAAATGCAAGTTATACATAAAAGATTTAGATTGCATACTTTGAAATGTGTTGATGAAAATTAGGCTGACAAGTTGTTAAAAGAAATGCATGAGGG
Source organism: Chamaecyparis obtusa (assembly GCA_027943335.1). NCBI lineage: Eukaryota > Viridiplantae > Streptophyta > Pinopsida > Cupressales > Cupressaceae > Chamaecyparis > Chamaecyparis obtusa. The sequence continues at coordinate 219,678 of BSBK01007584.1, read as the reverse complement.
AGTTTATGGGGGACATTATATGGGTAAAACTACTGCTCAAAAAATCTTGAGAGTAGGATTCTTGTGGCCTACAATCTTCAAGGATATAGCACTATTGGTAAGGAGGTGTGATGCTTGTCAAAGTTTCTCTGGTAAACATAAATTTTTAGGTAATGTACCTTTGAGGTGAGTTGAAGTGCAAGCTCCTTTCCAAAAATGGGGAATAGATTTCATAGGAGAAATACCAAACAAGTCTAGTGGAAGACATTCTTGGATCTTAGTTGCTACTGATTATTTCACTAAGTGGGTAGAGACTATCCCCACAAGGAATTCAACTAGTAAGGTGGTGACTAATTTCTTATTGAATAATATTGTTACTAGGTTTGGTTGTCTTGAGAGGATTGTCGGTGATAATGCAATGTGTTTTAGGTTTGCTGAATACAAAGATTTTTGTCAAGATCTAGGAATTCAGATGTCATACTCTTCACCCTATCATCCACAAGGAAATGGATAGGCAAAATCAACAAATAAGAGCCTGATAAAAATCCTCAAGAGGATCCTTGATAAGAATAAAAGAGCATGGAATTAAAAATTTCCATTAGTTGTATGGGCTATTAGGGTAACTATGAAGAAGGCAATTGGTTGTGCACCATTTGACTTAGTATATGGGATACATGCAAGGATGCCTCAAAACAAGTTTTTGGAAATGTATAAGTTTGTTCAATTGTATGATGATGATATAGATGATGAAATATAGTTAAGAATTGAAGATCTCATTAGGTTTGATGAAACTAGAAGAGAATCAGGCTCAAGAAATGCCAATTTGCAGTTACAAGTTAAGAATCTGTATGATAAAAGGACTGTTGACAGGAAGTTTGAATCAAATGACTTGGTATTAATCTAGAATGCTAGATTGGAAGATAAAGGGAAACATGGAAAATTTGATCCATTATGGTTGGGACCATATCTAATTCATGAGAAATGGGGCCAGGATTCTTATATTATCAAAGAACTAAATGATGATATTCAGGAGTTGCCAGTTCATGGACAGTTCTTGAAAAAATACTTCAGTTGAAGGTATTTGTATTTCCATGAATAGTAGTTAGGTCCTTATATGTTGTACATTCTGTATAGTGGTGTGTTTCCTTCCTATTATTTTTTTCTCAGTTCGTAGGGTTTTGTTCTGTTGCTCTATGTTGTTCATGGTCATTCCAATAGGTGGTTTTCTCTCCCAGTGATCCTAGATTCTTGCTATGCCTGCAAGAGGCATACATCCCCAAACAGAGCCACTGTTAGTACCTAAATTTTTTTTCATGGATGTATGTAATTTTCCTTGGTCTCTGCAAATGGTTTTCTCTACCTTGACCCTCAAACCCTAGTTCAAATTTTCAAATATTTAGCCATTGGTGAAGAAAAACCCTAGATTATCCTGGCCAGATTCTTTTTCTTCATTACCTTTTTCGGTCACTAAAGTTCCAATTACCCATGTGCCAAATTTTATATGACCACTTCACATGTTATTTCATTAGGTTACTTTATTAGGACCCCTTTTAATTTTTCTGTCAAAGCCTAAGTTTCCCATTAATATTTCCTAAGTTTCACCTTTAAATTTGTGTGGCTGTCATTATTTCGCAAGGTTCCTTGTTGTCAGAGTTTCTGACATGTGATATAGTGATGAGTGGACATATGTTAGGTCAGGCCCAGTCTTAGTCTCTTTTAATCCTATGGTGGGCACATGATCTCATAGAATATTCATCCCCCATGAGATCATGCACTAGCTATCCGATCTGCCAATGGTATGATGTTCCTTAGTGGGTCAAGTTTTAGGTCACGCCACCATGTTTGTTTCTTATTGGTTGAGCTTGAGTATGAGGTGGAGGTTGTCAAAGTGACCTATGTGTAATGAAAAATTTGTATGTCCACTTGTTGGATATTGTGACGTGGCCTTCTCTGATTGGATAGAGGTATTGATGACATGGGGTGTTGTCAACGGGGCTCTATAATTTTTAGATTCCTTAGAATCGACGGTGGGGGCATGATCTCATGGAATCTTCTAAGCCCATGAGATCATGCGCTAGCCATCTGATTAAAGGCTAGATAGTGGGATCATTTTCCAGGTGTTTCTGAGTTGTGGTGTTCTGATTGGTCAGCGTGGATAGTGATAGGGATGTGTCAGTGGGGCCAGTGTCAGAGGAATCTAGAGGGTTGCCAGTAGCATAGGTAGATCTATGGCTGGTGCATGATCTCATGGAATCTTCTGAGCCCATCAAATCATGTGCCCACCATCTGATTTATAGAGCTTAAAGGAGGTGGGTCCTTTGTTGTTGATTCATGGTGATGTGGTTGTTCCCGATTCACCAGAGAGGTTAAAGACGTGACCGAGTGGTTATGGGTGAGTGGTTTAGTGCCACATGTCCAAGTGGGCCTAGGTCTTCTTGACTACAGTCACTGAGTCGCTAAGGTAACCAAGGTTAATAAGGATATATGCATAATCTCGAGACTAAGGCAAATGTAAACCAGGATTCCATTTGAGTTAACTTGTGAAACCTGGCAAAGTGAGAGGATCTAACGGTTAGGATATAAAGTGAACCCAGATTTAAATGTTAACCGTCGATTCATTGTATCGCACCATGATATAGCCATTTCTCTTGAATTCAAATTTTTAAAGGGTTTGCCAGTGACTGAAGGACTAATTTTAATGCTTGGGCAGATGGATCTAGCTGATTTGATTTCATCGACTATTGCAGAGTGCTCCAAGGGTTTGATAATTGATTGCAGGGTGGGTTTGTGCCATGATGGAGTTTCTTGAGGCATGTTGTAGGTGGACAATCAGATCGATAAGTTTAATGAATTCATGATCTTCAGTACACAAATCAAGAAATTTTTCATAAATGGAGATCATTTTAGGATCTATTTGCTCTAGGTTGCTTGGTTTTCCCTCCAATGAATAAATTCTGATTGAATCCAGTTGGTTTGGTAGGTAAAACCCTTGCCCTAGTCATCTGTAGCTTGTTGCATCCCAATCTTTGGGATTCCAAGATGACCAGTGGTATATATGGCAGAAGTTTTTACTTTTTGTGGTTGTTGATGTTATGTTGAAAATCAATGTAGAGGACTGAACAAGGAGAGCCTAGATTTTGGGTTTGTTTCCTAGCATTTTGTTGTTTTGGTAATGTATTGATTCTGCAAATTTTAATGAGAATACACTTGGATTCCAATCTCAGATTTATGTTTGTCTTCTTATTTTGATCTTGAGCTCATATATGTTAATGTCACAAAGTGAGTTAGCATATGGTAAACAAAGAGTATTGTGTAATTATCTTTGAGTTCCTAACAAAGTTAGGATTAAAGTCTTTTAAGGTGATTTTAGTGAGTTCATGGTTGGTAAGAATTTGATGATCAAGTTTGGGAGTGAGAAGGATAATAGGCAAAACACTTATTCTAAATTTAAGAGTGTTTGAGTTAGGATTCTAAGTTGATATATGTTATTGAGTGACTCTATGCCCTAGGTTAAGGCATTTATCCATTCTTTGGAAGCAGTCCATCATCATCCACCACACATTTAAATGATAAAATCTTTAAAACTAGTTTGTAAATGGTATAAATGATTAGTATTTAGTGACTCCTTTGAAGAAGTGAGTCAAAGGTACACCTGCCTGAGCATCTAAGCTCAAAGTGTAGGAGGATCCTTGTTAATCCTTGTTAATTGGCCCTTTTCATTGCAGACTTTGGAGTGGTGATAGAGTCAGTGACATTAATTTTTCAATCATAGTGTAAACCTACAAGTAGATAGAAAAGACAACCAACATAGAGGAAGATCATTGGATTGAAGATGATGAAAAAGGTTGAGTTTCATTCAAAATCTTTTAAGGAGGTCGTTAAGACAGGTAAATCTTCCAAATAGATAGGTAAATATTCTAGTTTGGAGTTCCCATTTCTAAACAAGAAAAAAAATGTTGACATAAAATATCATGGTCTTTGACAATCCAAAAACCCGTGAATTTTTTTTGAAATCTAGTGCTTCTCTGGTTTGTGGGGACAGGGAATATTTTGTTTAAATATGACTAGTCAATAATCGGGTACCCGATATTTCCAGGTAAATGAAAAAAAGGCAGGAGCAAATGAAAAAAATGAACTTTAATATATAAAAAGAGGTATATAATATATATATATATATATATATATATATATATATATATATATATATATATATATATATATATATATATATATATAAAATGTACATTATATATATACTAATGGATTATATATAATGTATTATATATTAATGTATATAATATATATATATAATAATCTATATAATATATATAATGTATTATATATATATATATATATATATATATATATATATATATATATATATATATATATATATATATATATATATATATATATATATATATATATATATATATATATATATATATAATGTATTCAAAAAAATACCTGCACAGTTGATTTGATGACAGACAGTTTCAGTCCAAGTCCTTTTGAAAGTATTTAGCACAGGATTTTTCTACAGACTCCTTGTAATGTCGATGGTCTGACTATAGTGAATAAGTAGATGTCAATGGACTTCCCCATGAACCCTTTTAATACATTTGAATGCTCAAGTGTGTTTGAGGGGGTCGTAGGACCCCTTAAGACACACATGAGGGTTCCAATGTGTCCATAGGGGTCATGAGGACTTCCTAGGGATCATGAGGACTTCGTAGGGGTCCTAACATGTGATAAGGTGTACTAGGACCCCTAGGAAGTCCCCATGACCCCTTTTGGCACATTTAAATGCTAAAGTGTGTCCTATGGGGTCATAGGACCCCTTAAGACACACTTGAGCATTCCAATGTGTCCATAGGGGTCATGTGGAATTTCTAGGGGTCCTAATGTGTGATAATGTGTACTAGGACCCCTAAGAAGTCTGCATGACCCATTTTAACACATTTCAATGCTCAAGTGTGTCCGACGGGGTCGTAGGACCCCTTAAGACACACTTGAGCATTCCAATGTGTCCATAGGGTTAATGGGGACTTCCTAGAGGTCCTAACACATGATAAAGTGTACTAGGACCCCTAGGAAGCACCCATGACCCCTTTTGATGCATTTGAATGCTCAAGTGTGTCCAAGGGGGTCGTAGGACCCCTTAATACACACTTGAGGGTCCCAATGTGTCCATAAGGGTCATGGGGACTTCCTACGGGTCCTAACATGTGATAAGGTGTACTAGGACCCCTAGGAAGTCCCCATGACCCCTTTTGACACATTTGAATGCTCAAGTGTGTCCGATGAGGTTGTAGGACCCCTTAAGACACACTTGAGAATTTCAATGTGTCCATAGGGGTCATGGGGAATTCCTACGGGTCTTAACGCATGATAAGGTGTACTAGGACCCCTAGGAAGCACCCATGACCCCTGTTGACACATTTGAATGCTCAAGTGTGTCTGAGGGGGTCGTAGGACCCCGTAAGACACACCTAAGCAATCCAATGTGTCCATAGGGGTCATGGGGACTTCCTAGGGGTCATAACAAGTGATAAGGCATACTAGGACCCCTAGGAAGCACTCATGACCCCTTTTGACACATTTGAATGTTCAAGTGTTTCCAAGGGGGTTGTAGGATGCCTTAAGACACACTTGAGGGTTCCAATGTGTCCATAGGGGTTATGGGGACTTCCTAGGGGTCATAACATGTGATAAGGCATACTAGGACCCCTAAGAAGTCCCCATGAGCCCTTTTGACACATTTGAATGCTCAAGTGTGTTTGACGGGGTCGTAAGACCCCTTAAGACACACTTGAGAATTCCAATGTGTCCATAGGCATCATGGGGACTTCCTAGGCATCCTAACACATGATAAGGCATACTAGGACCCCTAGGAAGCACCCATGACCCATTTTGACACATTTGAATGCTCAAGTGTGTCTGAGGGGGTTGTAGGACCCCTTAAGAAACACTTGAGGGTTCTAATGTGTCCATAGTGGTCATGGGGACTTCCTAGAGGTCCTAACACATGATAAGGCATACTAGGACCCCCTAGGAAGTCCCCATGACACCTCTTGACATATTTAAACACTCAAGTGTGTCTGACGGGGTCGTAGGACCCCTTAAGACACACTTGAGAATTCTAATATGTCCATAGGGGTCATGGAGACTTTGTAGAGGTCCTAATGCATGATAAGGTGTAATAGGACCCCTAGGAAGTACCCATGACCCCTTTTGACACATTTGAATGCTCAAGTGTGTTTGAGGGGGTCGTAGGACCCCTTAAGACACACTTGAGCATTCAAATATGTCCATAGGGGTCATGGGACTTCCTAGAGGTCCTAACATATGATAAGGCATACTAGGACCCCTACAAAGTCCCCATGACCCCTTTTGACACATTTGGATGCTCAAGTGTGTCCTATAGGGTGGTAGGACCCCTTAAGACACACTTGAGCATTCTAATGTGTCCATAGGTGTCATGGGGACTTCCTAGGGGTCCTAACACATGATAAGGCATACTAGGATGCCTAAGAAGCACCCATGACCTCTTTTGACACATTTGAATGCTCAAGTGTGTCTGAGGGGGTCATAGGACCTCGTAAGACACACTTGAGCATTCCAATGTGTCTATAGGGGTCATGGGGACTTCCTAGGGGTCCTAACATGTGATAAGGTGTACTAGGACCCCTAGGAAGCACCCATGACCTCTTTTGACACATTTAAACACTCAAGTGTGTTTGAGGGGGTTGTAGGACCCCTTAAGACACACTTGAGGGTTGAAATGTGTCCATAGGGGTCATGGGGACTTTGTAGGGGTCCTAACATGTGATAAGGCATACTAGGACCCCTAGGAAGTCCCCATGACTCCTTTTGACACATTTAAACTCTCAAGTGTGTCCGACAGGGTCATAAGACCCCTTAAGACACACTTGAGCATTCCAATGTGTCCATAGGGGTCATAAGGACTTTTTAGAAGTCCTAACACGTGATAAGGCATTCTAGGACCCCTAGGAAGCACCCATGACCCATTTTGACACTTTTGAATGCTCAAGTGTGTCTAAGGGGGTCTTAGGACCCCTTAAGACACACTTGAGGGTTCCAATGTGTCCATATGGGTCATGGGGACTTCCTAGGGGTACTAACATTTGATAAGGCATAATAGGACCCCTAGGAAGTCTCCATGACCCCTTTTGACACATTTTAACACTCAAGTGTGTTCGATGGGGTTGTAGGACCCCTTAAGACACACTTGAGCATTCCAATGTGTCCATAGGGGTCATGGGGACTTACTAGAGGCCCTAACACATGATAAGGCATACTAGGACCTGTAGGAAGAACCCATGACCCCTTTTGACACATTTGAACACTAAAGCGTGTCCGAGGAGGTCATAGGACCCCTTAAAACACACTTGAGGGTTCCAATGTGTCCATAGGGGTCATGGGGACTTCCTAGGGGTCCTAACATGTGATAAGGTGTACTAGGAGCCCTAAGAAGTCCCCATGACCCCTTTTAACACATTTGAATGCTCAAGTGTGTTCGACGGGGTCATAGGACCCCTTCCCTTAAGACACACTTGAGAATTCCAATGTGTCCATAGGGGTCATGGGGCCTTCCTAGAGGTCCTAACACATGATAAGGCATACTATGACCCCTAGGAGGCACCCATGACCCCTTTTGACACATTTGAATGCTTAAGTGTGTCCAGGGGGTCGTATGACCCCTCATGACACACTTGAGGGTTCCAATGTGTCCATAAGGGTCATGGGGACTTCCTAAGGGTCCTAACATGTGATAAGGTGTACTAGGATCCATAGGAAGTCCCTATGACCCATTTTTACACATTTAAATGCTCAAGTGTGTCTGATGAGGTCGTAGGACCCCTTAAGACACACTTGAGCATTTCAATGTGTCCATAGGGGTCATGGGGACTTCCTACGGGTCCTAACACATGATAAGGTGTACTAGGACCCCTAGGAAGCACCTATGACCCCTTTTGACACATTTGAATAGTCAAGTGTGTTTGAGGGGGTCGTAGGACCCCGTAAGACACACTTGAGCAATCAAGTGTGTCCATAGGGGTCATGGGGACTTCCTAGGGGTCCTAACACATGATAAGGCATACTAGGACCCCTAGGAAGCACTCATGACCCCTTTTGACACATTTGAATGCTCAAGTGTGTCTGAGGGGGTCGTAGGATCCCTTAAGACACACTCAAGGGTTCCAATATGTCCATAGGGGTTATAGGGACTTCCTAGGGGTCCTAACACATGATCAAGGATAATAGGACCCCTAGGAAGTCCCCATGACCCCTTTTGACACATTTGAATGATCAAGTGTGTTTGATGTGGTTGTAGGACCCCTTAAGACACACTTGACAATTCCAATGTGTCCATAGGGGTGACAGGAACTTCATAGGGGTCCTAACACATGATAAGGTGTACTTCCCTATGGCACGGCATACCAGGTTTGCTGCATGACAGCCTAGGGTAGTGCTTAGCCTACCGTGTTGCATGCCTGGCAACCACCGGTCAAGGGGTTGGGTGTGGACTGAGGTCCCCCTCCCACTTGCTTGTTATTTTTTTTGTATTTTAAAATAAATTTATTTAAAATCAAATTTTGTTTATTACAATTTCATTAGAAATAAATTATTTAGTAATTATTATTATTATGTTAAAATAATTATGTATTAATAGATTTAGGATTTGTTAATATTTTTATTTTTATTAATAATTTTATTAGTAGATGAAATTCATTATTATTATTTAATATTAATGAATGTTTTGATGGTTTAAAATAATATTGATAAATTTTATATTGATTACTATTATTCAATATTGTTTAAGGTATTGGTAGATTTATTAGAACTTGACACAAACATTGGTCTATTGTGAATTTTTGTGTTCTTAATATTCTAGTAAGTTTTATTTAATATATAATCAAACCTAAATGGTCATGGATTAGGTTTAGACAAATCATTTTGGATTTGGAATAATTATTTGTTTTAGCTTAGGTGTGAAATGTTAAGTGTGCTCGTCATTGCATGATTATTTGAGTTTTTAATTAATCTTGAACGTACATGTTATCATGTAATTGTGTGTGCATCATTCTATACTAAAATTGGTTGTTTAATTCAATATGATTCTATCTTTCCTACTTGTTGGGTTATCAGTTTTATGGGTACTAAATGACCTAGGAGAGACAAAGGCTTGGGATTATTTTTTTGATTCATGCTATTTCTTATGTTTGGCATGAGTGTGTATTGTTTATTTTCCAATTGACCTTATAGGCTCATGTTGTACTATGTGATTCAGTGAATATGTTTATGTAGTCAGTCCTAGTTTCTGTGATGATTCTGGATGTGTGACTATCTGTTTTATCTATTTTTGATCTAGGAGAGATCTATGAGCCTAGGGTAGTTTACCTAGATATGGGTTAGGAGGTGGCTTACAATAAGTGCTGGGGCCCACAAGTGGCTACCAAGATCACTTATTGTAAGTTTTTGTAACCAAGTGATAACCTAAAATAACACTGAGAGATATTAAAATGAACCTAACAAGATGAGTTTCCTCACCCATGCTCAAGTGCTAATACAGACTAGGATGGAGGATGAGATGATGCTTTCCACCTATTGAGGTGTGTGTTTTGGCATAGTTAGTGGCTTCATCAGTATGAGAAGTCATTGATACCGTGTATGGTCACTTGAGTGCCAGGATCCAGAGAGATTACCAGGATGAGACTCAGGGGTTATACATGTGTCAGTTGCCTGTGGATTAGTGAGTCATACCTTTCACTATATATGTTGACCTTGAGTTAGTAAGCTTTCAGGATTCCTTTTCCTAGTGGTGATTCCCAATTTGTCTTGATTATCCAATTGGGGTCTGATGTTATCTCCTCAGCACGATAGGGTAGACCTTTGTGGTTCTACATGGACGGGTGGTAGTGATTCTTTACCATTCAAGATTCGACGTCCTTGTGCTGATGCTTGATGGTGTCTTTGTAGTGGGGTTCCTTATGTTACTTCATCATTGATGTTCTTTACTTATATTCTCTTATTGTAAATCTTGCATTAGAGTATCGCATGTGATACCTAATCTGGATATTGTAATTTAGATGTTAGAGTGATTACTGCATACCTTGTGACATGTGCAGTGGATGTATGTTTTTTAGTATTCATGGATGTTCATAGAATGTAATCATTATGATTTAATTGTTGTATTTAATTTATGGAATCTTTTATTGATGTTATTTAATGAGTTATGTTAGAAAGTAATACTATGTCATGGGACCCACTAGATTTGTAACCTATGTTTATGATGTGTGTCATGTGACTTAATGGTTAATGCTGTCATGTGAATGTTTATCTTATATGTAAACTTTAGAAAAAAAAATTATTCACCAAACTTAGTATCATGTTCTAGGTTAAGTTTCTTTTGGGTTCCCTGGCCAGGCATTACACACTTGAGGGTTCCAATGTGTCCATAGGGGTCATGGGGACTTCCTAGGGGTCCTAACATGTGATAAGGCATATTAGGAACCCTAGGAAGTCCCCATGACCCATTTTGACACATTTGAACACTCAAGTGCATCCAATGAGGTCATAGGACCCTTTAAGACACACTTGAGCATTTCAATGTGTCCATAGGGGTCATGGGGACTTCCTATAGGTCCTAACACATAATAAGGTGTACTAGAACCCCTAGGAAGCACCCATGACCCCTTTTGACACATTTGAATGCTCAAGTGTGTCTGAGGGGGTCATAGGACCCTATAAGACACACTTGAGCAATCCAATGTGTCCATAGGGGTCATGGGGGACTTCCTAGGGGTCCTAATGCATGATAAGGCATACTAGGACCCTTAGGAAGCACTCATGACTGCTTTTGACACATTTGAATGCTCAAGTGTGTCTAAGGGGGTTGTAGAACCCTTAAGACACACTCAAGAGTTCCAATGTGTACATAGGGGTTATGGGGACTTCCTAGGGGTCCTAACGCGTGATAAGGGATACTAGGACCCCTAGGAAGTCTCCATGACCCATTTTGACACATTTGAACACTCAAGTGTGTCTGACGGGGTTGTAGGACCCCTTAAGACACACTTGAGAATTCCAATGTGTCCATAGGGGTCACAGGGACTTCATGGGGGTCCTAACACATGATAAGGCATACTAGGACCCCTAGGAAGCACCCATGACCCATTTTGACACATTTGAATGCTCAAGTGTGTTTGAGGGGGTTGTAGGACCCCTTAAGACACACTTGAGGTTTCCATTATGTCCATAGGGGTCATGGGGACTTCTTAGCGGTACTAACATGTGATAAGATGTACTAGGACCCCTAGGAAGTCCCCATGACCCCTTTTGACACATTTGAATGCCCAAGTGTGTTTGAAGGGGTCATAGGACCCCTTAGGACACACTTGAGGTTTCTAATGTGTCCATATGGGTCATGGGGACTTCATAAGGGTCCATAGGAATTCATAGGGGTCTCTCCCTTTCCCTCTCCCTCTCTCCCTCTCTCTCTCTCTCCGCCTCCATGAAATATTCTTCAAAGCCTCCATTTTTACGTAGCTAGGGTTTATGACACCTATAAAAGGCACAACTATGCCCCTATAGGGACTCATGGGCATGCTCAGAATCATATTATTTTCATGCATTCCCTGACATTTAACACAAAGATTTAGCTAGCTGCCTTTAAACACCTAAAAGAAATGAAAAATAAAATTTAGGCCAAAAATACATACCGCATTTCTGTATGTAGTATTGTCAGCTCAACAATCTAGCCACCTTCCTCTATGTCATGCCCAAAATAAACAACCAAAAAAATGTAACAAATTTTTTTTTTTGCAAGGTGAAAAGTTAAGAGGTGACTACAAGGTTAGTTGTACTTCATCATCGGCTATGCTGGGTGCAATCTAAAATCAAGCGGTTAGCTGGTGTAGGGAGAGTTAGACCTTGAAAATAGAACCCCTTGTGTATTTAGTTCCATAGTGACTTATGTTCAAGGTGCATTCTTAATGTCTAGGGCATAAGTCTTCTCCCTAATTAAGGTCAATTGTCCAACCAAAAATTCAGTGTAAGCATACCTAGGTCACTAAGTTCATTATCAGCATAGATGAGGGCTAACAATACTAACATTCCTAATGTTGATTAATGCTAGTCTGGCTCACACCAATTACCTAATGAACAAAATAAAATATTAACTTAATATATTGATACTTTAAAAGTTAAATCCATTTATACCAAAAATACTATATCTTAACAACAATTTAAGTCTCTATTAACTCTATACCCTTAATATGATCTAACATTTGAGTTACGAACATAACTAATATACGTTTATAAGAAAATGCCAATAAAAAGAATCCCCTAATCAATATGACACTAATTCCCTCTTAACTTATTTTTAATCGGAATTACTAATGTAGTTAGGAATCAATGAATATGGAATAATAAGATTGCATAATTACCACATAAAATATTTGCTTACATCTAAAAGATACCCCTTCCTATAATAACACCTACTACTCTATGTCTCCTAGACCTATTACCCCTCAACCCTTTAATTTACATATACTAATTTATGAGAGGGGAATGTCAAATATATGAACCAAATAAATAAAATTAATTCTCCCCTCAAAAAGTCCTGTCATCCACTAGCCCTACCAATGGGCACATCACATCTTAATCCTAGAAGCTACTATCCTCAAATCTTCCACCTACCTACCCTTAAGTTAGTTTTCTTAACAACCTAGCCAAGACCCATGTCAAAGGGGCATATATCTAGGTAAGGGATCAAAATCTTGGTGGGTCCCACTTCTTACATGGGTGATTTTTGCACTTACCAAAGCTAGGATGGATAGGGAATGGTTTTAAAGTTAATGCAAACTTTTAAAAAGTAATTCAGCTTTCCCAAGGAGATAGCCAAGTAGTGGGTATGCATGGAAGGGTATGAGGGTACTTTTTTTTACTAATGGAATGTGTCAGACTTACATGATAGAATTAGGTGCGCTTGGGGAAGAGGTAGCTTGCAAGTTGAGTGAATATTAAAGCCATGTCATCTCATGATATGCATAGAATTTAAGGAGAAGACAAGGCAATTAAAATTTGTGTTGAGTGTCACTTCTCAAGGGGCCCTTCTACTCACGTAAGGGGTAGTATTTGACCATGAAATAAACTTATTTTACTCCCAAGCCAATCACCTGCACATGGGAGAAAGACATTGGTGTGGGGTCCACTAGCAAGTGGAGAGTTTTTATGGAGTTTTTTATTAATAAAGTTAATTTGAAACTTAATCAATATAGGTTAGAGAGTATTAATATGGTTAATATATAGTTTAGGCTATTAGTTTAATTTAGGTGATTATATTGAAAGGGGAAAGGGGAATATTCTCTATGGCAAGAGAATATTTCCATTCCCCATACAAAAACCAGAGAGTTATTTGCTCTAATAAAATTCTGGGGGGTGATATTTTATGGTATAGTTTTTTCCTTGTTTTCTCAAGCTTCTTGTTTGATAGAAGAGATCTAATAAAATGAGTTTGAGAGTTTAATTAGTGTAAGGAAATGTGAGGAACATGAATATCACATTACTTCATAATTTTAGTTTGATTGAGCTTATTTTGTTGACATGTTTATTCAAGGAGAAAATTAGATTGAAATATTGTTTCAACTAAAGTGATGTGCATGTTGTATATGTGATTTATTCAAGGAGAGCTAGATTAAATTTGAGCTCAAATATTATAATCAAACATCAATATATTACAAACTCCATACATCTACATCCATATAAACATTCCATTGAAGTTAATAACTTGATTATTCTATCAACTTGGAAATCACTTTTTTTTTCTTGCATTACATGGATAACTCTACTAATGTAAAAGAAAAATTACAATGGCATGAAGGTAATTGATCAATCATAATCATAATGAGATCTCTCTTAAATTTGCAAATACATATAACACAAAAAGAGAAGTCCTCTCATTTACAACTAACACAATACAAAGGTGGATAAAACTCAATCAAAGTTCAATGGAGATGACAACTCTCCTCCATTACATCTTCACAAGGATCAAAAAGGTATACAACAACATTTCATTATTCAATTAAGATGATGATTCCTCATCAAGAACCAACAATGCCGCACAATATAGAACATTTATACACTATTACACCAAGAAGGAGAACTTCTTCAAGCATCTTCCACATGAGTATTGGCATCCCAAACCTACAATAAAATGATGGAGAACCATGGGTGCTCACCACCCAACCTAGGTCTCTTATGAGACCACCCCCGAGCTTGGAGAACCAAGACTAAATGGGTATGCAACAAGATCAACAAGATGCTCACAAAAAAAGTTACACAAACATGCATACAACAAATTACTCCCTCCCAAGGCTACACAAATGAGTCTTAAAAACTCATTGAAGAGGGTGGAGGTGGGCTTTTCCAAGGGGAGATTGCCATTGCATACTAATTTCTCAACATGAGAATTTTGTTGCCTCTTCAAGGCTATATAACCAATATCTTCATACACATACTAATTTCTCAACATGAGCATTTTGTTGCCTCTTCAAGGCTATGTAACCAATATCTCCATACACATACTTTTCTTATCAATATCCACAAAATACAAGGATACATTGGCTTCCATGGTGCCCATACACCATGGACTTATCCCTCTTCTCCAAGAGAAGAGACTCTCACCTCATGGAGAGCCCAACTGACCCCTCCACCCATAGGCCACTTCTTCCCTTCCCAAAGGGTGAGTAATGCCTCACACCCATAAACAAGAACTCCCTCAATCAAGTAAAAAAAACAAGGTCAAAATATGAAATCAAAACCCAAAATCCCTCCATTACAACACATTATCACAACAAGAACCAAGATTCATATGCATGAGAGAGAAAAATACAAGCTAATCTAATAAACAAGAAGAAAGGCTTCCATGAGCATAGTAACCAACCTCCACAAGTGTGATGGAAATGAAACTTTGAGAAGAGCTTATCCACTTATCCTTCCTCAATCCAAACCCTAATGTCTCCAAATGTAGAGAGTGGGTGAACACCCACTAAATCTCCTAAGGGCCCCTAAAAATGCCTCTAAATTTCTACCCACCCACCATCCATAAATGCAGACTTGACTCTATGGCCTTGTTGTCTTTCCTTGTCCCCCCCATGATAAATGCATGATTGAAAGAAAGGGTGGAGTTGGGTAAAGATTATAACTTAACAAATTTCGAAGTCAAGGGTAAATGGGTCATAAAATAGGTTACCAAGGTCACTAGGGAATTATAGACATGCTCAAAACCTTCCTAACCCATAACCCTATCCTTTAGGTACTTAAATTATGTCAAAAATGACCCTTAGAACCCCTTTTTGGGCCTCTAAAAGTGACTAGAACTAAGATGGATTAAAACAAGCACATAACAAGTGTCAAGTGACACTAACAATAACACAATACATACTCAAGGTCCTGTCCTGGATGACAACAAGAAATTAATTAATAACACACATGAAAAGATTCACATTTACAAGGAGTTCACATTACAACGAGGCTTTTAATCCCATATCGGATTAAGCCTTGGCTTACTCAATTCACATTTGTTTAACCTTGGTTCTCCGATTAATTCCATAGTTCTCTTACCTGCACACTACACATCGAACATCAATAGTCCAAGATGATAACATTACATGAAATATACATATTCAATTCACAATTTAGCAACATAATCAATGTGCATAATTCAATTCTAATTGCTATATGCAGAATCCAAATTTTCCATACAAAGTGCTTAAGTATCACAATTATATAATCATCATGACATGTCACTTGTGGAGAAATCAAATTTAAACATGATCCAATATTCCCATCAAAATCACACTACTAAATATGCATAATCAAAATCTCAACATACTCTAAATTCTAATGCATATCATGAGGTGATCCACATGACATAATAATCATCATCAAAATATAGTATCTCGAGTCTCTATCAGAATAGATCAACAAGTGTATCAATGTATCAAAATGCGAATAAGAAAAGATGCTATGATGGGTTGGGGTGAGGCCTCACACTCTACTAAAGCACAAAGAACTTCATTAATGTCTACTCTGGGAGGAAGATTATAATTTCCATATTTCCGCAAGCCTTGAAATATTTTTGTTGTTATTGCTCTCTGCATCCACTCTCTCAATTTATTCCTCTCCCTCTTCGCTGCACTCAACTTAGCCATCCTTACCTACTCTTTAATAGAGATTGTCCAAAATTTGTATACAAAGGCATTCTACAAGAAAAAATGAAAAGTTTCCCAGAGAACATCCACAATTCCTATACAAAAGCATCATATAGGAAAAATGATAAAAAATTAATAGCTTGAAAAGGTAAAATTTATCATTAATGCTGGCAGTACCAAGGTCATACCGCTGTCAAATCTTGGCCTATGACGTGAAAAATGAGCAAAGCAAGTGAAATGAAAGGGAAGTATGGATCAAATAGTGAAGGTGCATCAAATTGGATCAATATCATAATATATGCAGAAAATACTGTTACAGATAAAACTATTTGCATATTAATGGGAAAGAGTGGGAAGAGCTTCTTGGACCCATGATAGAAGTTACAGATAAGTAGGAAGAGCTAGGAAGGGGAAAACAACAAAGGAAAGAAGATATGCTTGTGAGGGCCTATGTCACATGATGATGATGAGTACTCACCATCTTATAGTAGCTCAAGTAGTGACATAATCTTTTCAGTGCACATGTACACTGACACAAAAAATTTAGATAGAGAAGTAACAAGTGTTGTGGAATTATCCACAGAGCAATGTGAAATGAAGCCTCAAATTGGTTCATTAGCAGGCAAAGAATTGGGTCATGCACTTCATTCTAGCACCACAAATATTTCTATTAGAAATGCCTATTCATCAATGACCTTGCATTTATGGGACTTGAGAAACTAGGTTACTCATGTTGGGCATTATCCCTCAAATGTAAGTTCATTTCCACCTTTGGCAAGGTAGTCTCACTCCTCATTTTACAACAAAGGGAAGCCATCTATGGTCCAAGGTTTTAATTTAGCTGACAAGTGGAGAGCTTCTCAAGGTACTGATATCTTTCATAGAGAAGTTCCTGATCCATCTCAAGATTCTCATTTAGGTTACCAACACCTTGGAGGTCCACAAATAGATCCATTGATTTCCCAAATTGGTAAAAGGGTAGATGCAATTTTGGAAAGAGTATCCCAATTGAAGAGAAATGGAAATTCCAATGAGCATAAAGTTATTATAGATCCAATGGGTGTATCTCCTCCACTGACAAATATAACTACTTCTAGAGACTTGAGTTTAAATGGAGACTGTATGTTCCCAAACATGCCTTAGTCGAGCAGATGAACCAGATGTTGCTTGAGTAAAGAAGATAGTGGTTTATTAAACCATCTACATTATCCCACTTGCTAGATCAGTTACTACTTTTTGAGCAGCTTGATAGCTACTTCTATGTGGGATTTCTATAATATATAATGTCCTCATGCAAGTACATGCCAGTATTTGTAAACATTTTCTGCTTTAAAGGGTTACTGAGCAATATCAAAGAAAAGGTTCTTGCATGTATTATTTAGACACATATCAATTAGGAAACCATTTTTCTCCCATTACATGGCAGAAATGCCTAGATTCACTTTGTCGATATCAATAGGCAGCAAGATGAGGGAAGAAATATTTGTAAAGAGGAAGTACAAATGTTACTATCCAAAACCATTTGGAGAGTAATATTCTTCTCCTGATTGTAATAAGAAACTCAAAATACAGAAGACAAAAAATAGCTGGGGCATTTATTTCCTATGACCTATGTCAATTTCAGTTCAATTCCTATTGATGATATTCTCAATGTGTAAAAATAAACTGATGTGTTATTTTAGAATGGTGTTGACTGAAATTTATGAAGATATGTCAAATATCCATTTTTTCTAGAATTTGAAATAGAACCAGTGGTAATATAATCAAATTTGTGAATTTCACATCCAATCATTGGATGTTAATCAAAAGTACAACACAGTAATATTTTTGAATTGATAAATAATCTTAGTCTGACTTCAAACCTCCTCTCATGTATGTGGGTTCTTGGAGGTATCTACTGAACAATGTGTGGATTTTTAATGTCCCTATCCAGGACCTTACTCACTTTTCTTAAAACTCCTAATTAGAATTTGGATTTCTAATGCATGTTGTGATATTATTTAAGTTTGCCTTACTCCTTACTGATTAATATTGTAATGAATTGGTTATCCTTCCACTTCTCTCTCTCTCATACTCTCTCCCCTTCCCCTTCTCTCTCTCTCTCTCTCCTACTCTTTCCCCTTCCCCTTCCCCCTTCCCCTCTCTCTCTCTCCACTACTCTCTCTCTCATTCCCCTTCTCTCTCTCTCCTACTCTCTCCCCTTCCCCTTCTATCTATCTCTCCTACTCTCTCCCCTTCCCCCTCTCTCTCTCTACTACTCTCTCCTCATCTGCTTATCTCTCTCTCTCTCTCTCTCTCTCTCTCTCTCTCTCTCTCTCTCTCTCTCTCTCTCTCTCTCTCTCTTCCTCTCTTAGCCCCATCCACCTCACTCTCTCTCTTCCTCAATGGCCGCCCATGAATTTTTTAAATCACTGATTGATTTCCTTTGCTTCTTTCAATGGCCATCCATTATTTTTCTGCAATCTTTCAACCTTTCGTACATAATTGTAAAATACATATTAATATATTATACATATAAAATAATATATAATTTAACATTTAATATTAATATATATTATATAATATTTAATATAAAATGTATAGTATATAATATTTAATATATAATTGATATTATATAGTATTTAATATATATAATATATAATCTAATATATAGGATATGTAATATATAATCTAATATATATAATATATAATATATAATCTAATATATATCATATGAAGGATGGAGAAATGGGAGGGAGAAAGGGGGGGGAAGTGAAAAATCAAAATTCTACCGGCATTTTCGGGTACCCAAAAATATCGGGTATCTAATTAGGCTCGGTATTGGTTTGTGCACTAAACCTACATGGTCAACTATTGAAATGTCTCAAAAATGCATTTTTCCTCTATTTCTCTGAGTTCTAGACTTCGACCATGTAGCTGATGACTTTTTTTTCACTCGAATTTGATGAAACAAAAAGGGTATCTTAAGGAGATTATCAGCTTTCTATCGATATAATTGCTGTTAAATTTTGAATTCGGTAAGTAATTATTAGTTATTTTCTAATTGAGTTACCTCTAAAGTGTTGATTTATATACTGATTGAAAAATGACTATAACTTTCAGACGGTATAACATTTTTGAAATCCGAAAAATGCGTCACATTCTATGTTTCACCTACTATAAGGAATTTTTTTTTTTTGAATTTTGTAAGGTTTTGAATGAGTTAAGGTGGTCAGACACAGGAGTTTTTTTATTCTAAAAACATTGTAGTAGAAAATTTATAATTAATTATTTTTTTGGAATAAAATTACAAAAAAATATATGTCACATCCGGGCATGAGTCTACTATTTATATATAAAATATTATAATAAAATATTATCATTTGATTATGATTAAGGTGGTCAGACATACACCTACTTATTTTTTCCTAGAAATTTTTGTACTTCTGCATTGAAATCTATACTTTTCACCAATCATACTAACTTTTTTTCAAAAAAGGCCTAGTAGTTTAGAAACTACATTCAATTTTCTATAGATTCTATTCTTACAACATTTTGATATTAGGTTTATAGCCAGTTGAAATATTCATGTCAAGTTGACTAACCCTGATTTGCTGATTTTTCATTGCCACTTGAGGGCATAGTTTGACCCCTCATGATCTTGCACATACCCAAATATCTCTTTAAAGGTTCATCTGAGTAATGATATATATGTCTGGATAACGGTATATATATTTCTATAAAGCCTTGGTGTGCAGAAGTAATGCATCTAGGCTATATTAAGGATACATTATTCTTGTTGGGTGAGGGATGAGATTAATTAGGAGCCCCAAGGAAACATTTTTCTTAGAAGTTTGTCTTATTGTAGTGAAATACTGTCTACTCTTAGATTTACTAGTTCATCTACTCTCTTGTTTCCTTCTCGGTATATATGGTTGATGGTGATCTTCTTAAAAGATTTGCACAAGTTTACATCATAGGAGAGAAGGGAATTTAGTTTCCAATTTGGTGTTGATCCTTTCCTTAAGGCATTAATAATGATTGCTGAGCCTCACTAGTAAATTTTATCTTGTTTTTCGATGAAGTTTAGTCAATTATTAGATGCCTATTGGTCGGCTAATCGACCATAACGATCATAGGATTTTTTTTGTCAAAAATACCACACTTCAAATCTCCATCGCAATTGCGACGTCCCCAGTGGTTGAAATATTGATGAAAATGATGTTGAAATCATTGCTTCAACCTGGAAGAATTGCCGGTTATAGCCTTATCCCTGTGACCAATGTACGTCAAAATTGTGACGTAAAATTGTCGCAATAAATGTCGAATGTATGGATTTCTCATCGATATTTCTATTCTTTGTTGGTTGAAATATCGACATACAATTTAATTTTTTTTTAAAATATATATATATATATATATATATATATATATATATATATATATATATATATATATATATATATATATATTATCAAATTAAGCACAATAATACTATGTCGCTATTGTTTAATGTTTACAAATAGTCACACATTTTCTATCTTATTTCACATAAACAAGCTAGTTTTAGACCGAAACACTCCACCATAGATCACAGAGAAACTCTTAGATACTTAGTTGACAAAATATGGGACACTCCGAGTGACGAGGCTTTTTGCTGCTTTATTGACTTCAAAAAAGCCTTTGATTTAATTTATCCATGGACTGAGACCTTAAATTATTGAGCTTCTCTTTGTTTTGA
Organism: Chamaecyparis obtusa; assembly: GCA_027943335.1. NCBI lineage: Eukaryota > Viridiplantae > Streptophyta > Pinopsida > Cupressales > Cupressaceae > Chamaecyparis > Chamaecyparis obtusa. Next base: position 198,738 of record BSBK01007584.1, on the reverse strand, counting down.
GAAGAGTATAATATTCTCTACTTAACGCGTGAAGGTGGAATCTCATCTGGCCCCTCCTAGGAGCCTCCTATGACCCTTTACGACATTTTAAGACCTCTAAGATGTATTCTTAGGGATTGTAAATGGTTGTAAAGGGTCATAAGGGGTCCTGGGACACAACAACTAAGAAACATAATTGTAGGTATCATGGTCACAATTTTTTAGAGACAATGTAATTGTATACCTAGACGATGCAGAAAAACTCTTGCACCTCTGATTCCAAGTTGACTACATTTGTTGCTCATGAATACAAGGTCCTCCAACAAATGTATTCAACTTGGAATTGGAGGTGCAGAAGTTGCTCTGCATCGCTTGGGTACACAACTCAATTATGTTGTCTCCAAAAAATTGTGACCATGATGCCTACAATTATGTTTCTTAGCTATTGTGAAATCTACATTTATGTTTCTCAGTTGTCATGTTTATGTGCATGTTTTTTATGTGTTTTGGATAGTAAGTCTAATTTAATTTGTCCATGGACTAAGACCTTAAATTATTGAGCTTCTCTTTGTTTTGAGAAGAGTATAACATTATCTACTTAACAGGGCCAACCACATGAAGGTGGAAGCTCATCTGGCCCCTCCTAGGAGCCTCTTATGACCCTTTACAACATTTTAAGACCTCTAAGATGTATTCTTAGGGATTGTAAATAGTTGTAAAGGGTCATAAGGGGTCCTAGGATGCAACAGATGAGAAACATAATTGTAGGCATCATGGTCACATCTTTTTGGAGACAATGTAATTGAGTTGTATACCCAAGCGATGGAGTGCAACTTCAACACCTCCGATTCCAAATTGACACCGTGGGATTCAAAGACCATAGATAAGGAATAAATTTAGAGAGCGGAGGAGGGCCATAATGACCAAAATAATATAGGACAAACCTCAAGTTAAATGAGGCAACTACAAACATTTTAATAGATTTTTATTATTAAAGAATGAAATTTGCATATACTAGTGTTCTAAACCCGATCATTACATGATTTATTATTGTAAGCCCCCTCTAACTTATGCATCTAGAAAATGAAACTACAACCTATTGGGATTGAGACAAACCTTATAGAACAACAACAACTAGGAAGGATCGCTTTCCAACATCTATTGAATACATCTATTGGAGGACCTTGTATTCATGAGCTACAGATGTATTCAAAAGATGTTGGGAAGCGATCATTCCACGTAGACTTCATACCATGTAGCGTTCATAGATTATGTTCAATACGTTATTTACGCTTGTATTGGTGGGAAAACTCTTGAAAACACACAAAAGAGATTGCATTCAACCATGTTTACATGACACATGTAGTTTACCTCTAGCCTAAATCAACATTGCGTACAAAGCTGCGGACGCTGCATGGTACGAAGCCTCGCTCAAGCTTGAAAATGATAGTCAATCCATAGTCAAGGTCAAGGAACAAATGGAATAACCAAGAAAACACTATGTGTTAAATCATGTGATTGATAGCAGATTGGGGCTCACCTGAGCCATAAACATGAAGAATTATTCTAAAAAAAGTTGTAAACCATATATATGTGCACTTGAGGCAAAGAGAAGTTATGTCATATCAATATTAAAATATTAGTTACAATATGAAAATACTAAACTAACTAATTCCTGATTTCATCTCTGCATATGTTCGCAATAAAGATATGCGATTACAATACAGATAAGGCATCGTAAAAATATAATTTTGGAATTTGCCCTAGCCTAACACATTTTACACTCAAATCCTTCATCACGGATAAGTGGAGATGGGCGGATAGATGCAGATGAGTTTTCATCGACCCAACTTAAGTATCCACAACCATTATTTCCCTGTGATACCCAGTCTACATTAGTTCTTATATTATAATGAATAGTATTTATATTAGAAACTTTAAATATATACACATTAGCAACCTTTTTTCTATTTGGGCAGCACCAAAATTGTTGTCCAGGGTTGTTCGGTGTCCGTGAAGTCTTCAACACACACTGCCCACCACCACATTGACAGTTTGGAACATTGATAAGAGTCATCGAGCCTATATCAATAATGCACCGCACCATCGTTACTACATTTATTATTTTTAAATGATTATTTTTATATAAAATACACCAAGGAGTACCATCAAAAATATTAACCATTTATAATAATGAAAGTAAACCTAAATCAAATGCTCATTTTTTTATCAGCATGTGTAGTCTCTATGTATATGAAAAATGAAAGAAATATGAAGCTGAAATAAAATAGTGAACAAAATAGTATTCCAAAATAGAGTGAATGAAATATACCATCAAAAGAAGGTGACAAAATCCTATCACAAAGCACATACATAGGAAATAAAAAAGGGACAAAAGACAAGAAATAAGAAAAATCATTACGACTATAGAAAAATCATTTATACTATAATAAAAAAAAGAAACACTCTTTGTCAACAATTTTAAAAATCATTAGGACTATAGAAAAATAATTAAGACTATACAAAATCAAATTTTAGAAATGGACAGGTCTGATGCTTTGCCATTACAACAATTGAGCATTCATCATTTGGTATTGTGTATTCCATTTAAGTATGTCAACAATGTTCAAAATCCTGTCACCAAGCACAGACAAGAAATAAGAAAAATCATTAGGACTATAGAAAAATCAAGTTCTAGAAATGGACGGTTCTGATATTGCTTTGCCATTACAACATTTGAGCATTCATCATTTTCTACTTCTTGGTGTATTCCATTTAAGTTTTTTAGTTGCCGTGCTTATGTGCATGTTCTTTATGTGTTTGGCTTCTCTCCCTCGCAAGGGATATGTCGATAGGTAATTGATTTGAAAGCATAATGATTTGACAGTCTTTTTTCAGGATAGGCGTAATCATCCTGCCAACCTTAATTAGCAAAATTTGTGATATCTGTCAAGTACTTATAATTAGTATGCCCAAAAAATAGAGACTTAGTATGATTAAAGAGGATGAGATTGTAGTTGGAGCAAGTCTTATAGAAGGCATGAAATTATTTGTGAATGAAGCTTTATTAAAGAGCATATCATAGTTGTAATAGAAGTTAGTCCTCTAGAGGACATGATGATGTTAGTGGATGTGATATAGCGAAGCATAGATAATTTTTTGCCATCCAATAAGTGGATGAAGAGTTGGTGATCAAAATTTATGTTTTATTAATGCTTTTAGAGCCGAGAGTGCAAGGGATATGCAGATTGCTTTCTTTTGAGAGTCATGCATCCATTTTATGAAAGATAAATGACCATTTATTATTTATTTTGATAATGTTATTTGGCCCATTCCAATACTAATGTATCTTATAAGCACATGTCAAATTGTTCTCTCATATATTAACTTACATATTTCCTATCAGCTAACACTTGCACTTCTTTTGGACTGATCTACAGTGCCTCCAAAGCTTCTACTCAAAAGAATCTTCTCACCACTCATGACTCTTCAAATTCTCTTATTTCCTTCAGACCTCCAAACATGTGTACTATGAATTGACCTCCAACAAATGGACTTGTGATGATTTTCACAATAGTACATGTGTTGGAGGAAAGAGTATGCTGATTTGAAGAGTCGCACAAGGAAGAGGTCTATGAAAGAGGATTAGAAGATTGGAGCATCAATAATGGTTCTAAAAATTGATTATTATGACAGTGAACAAAAGATGGAAAATTGGAAGAGTAGTGTGATTGAAGATATAGTTATGTGCATTGGTGTCCTATCATTGCACAAGGGAAAGACGGTAAGGGTCTATTCATGGAGGGAAGAAAAAAAGGTCATTTTAACCTTACAAGGTAAGAGGAGAGACAGTCCAAATAATTCTATGGTGACTGTCCCAAACAATAGACAAATGATGGAATTGCTAACATGTTTTCTTTTCATGTTTCTAACAAGTTTGTTGCAAATAGAACCATCATTACAATAGAACCACTCTTTCAAGATATTCTTGGCCAAATCAACCTGGATAAAGAAAGAAGATTGATCATGGAATAAAATGAGTCTTTGATCTGAGAAACAAGAGATATCAAAATGGCTTATAAAGAAGTAGAAAATAATTATCAGATTGATATTATATTCAGAAGTTGTAGATCTTTTAGTAATATCATTTTGAATACCATTATCCATCTATTTGATTGAATTACAAAACCCCTATCAAGTTCAGATTAGATTGGAACCTGACTTAATAGTCATCAATGCAAAGGAAAAATATTAGAAAGAATTGATATATCTGAGCACATCCTATTTAATACAGGGCTTGGAAAAATATGAACTTCTTGAAGATAAGATGTATCAATCCCTTTGTTGATAGAACCACTCTTGAAACCCTAGAAGTGCTACAAATTAAATGCAAAAAAATATAAATGCAGCACAAGAAATTTTTCAAATATTAAAGAACTTTTGTTCAATGCATGTTTTCACATATATTGTATCCCCATCCATTGTTGTGTTACGTTCACATTCCCTTCTTGCAATGCGTTTTTTTATATTGACCAGGTTCGAAAAGAAACTCATACACAATAAAGAGTATTGCAACACTTAGTGGCTAAGCCTTGCAATTGGAAACAACTTAGCAACTGAATAAAAGATTACTGAGCTGATCTATATTGTAATGGCTATAACAGTCATGGTGACTCTTTTGCTTCTAACTCTACTCTTCTAAGACCACCATAATTGTAGCAGTTGTTAGTCTCATTGACTTCCCTATAGATTATTTCATATGGAAGGTAGATAAGGTGGATTTTCTTGCATTTATGGGTACTTTTATGGGGGTAATATTGCTACAATTCTGAAGGCAATCAAGGGCTTTATCACAAAATTGACATTGCTCATCTTCAACAAATACTTTTTTCCAAAGAAAAATTTTGTTGATGAGGGACTTTGTCCAATACAAATTCCCTAACTTTTTCAAGAGGTTAATGGCGGTGGTTTCTCCCAGTGCATTTAGAAGCAGTGGATTAGAAAGGCAAACCTGAACCAAGCTTCTTGCCTTCCTATTAGTTATTGCCTAGTCTTCTATGTTAAAGTTTGATCAGATTAGTATGTAGAAGGAATTTTATTTTAATCTCAGATCTATGTATGTATCTTCAATAATGATGATATAATTCTTCACAATATCACAATGATGATTCTTATAGACCAATCACTATTTAATATCAATCAATTCTAATCTTAGCACAGATATAAATCTAAGATATCTAATCTCAATATCGATTTCCTATAAATCTATAATTAGACTGATGCAATATGATCTTAATGAATATCAATGTCTTATTTAATCTTACTCAATAAGATTACTCTCAATCTGAATTTTTTCCTATTGCTTGGATCAAAATTATTACATTCAATGGTGCACATCACTAGACTATGTAAGGAGTCAAAATAGAATTTAATAAAAAAGCATTAAAATCAAATAATTAAAGCACTCTATTCTATTTCATACAAACCTTAGATCAAATGTCATGGAAAATACTGTCAATTCAGTGCAAGAGTGAGTAAATTCACAAAATAATTAGCTATTTGCACAAAATAGTGTTAATTCAGTGCAAGAGTGAGTAAAGTGAAAAGATTAGGTAGTTAATTAGATGAAGTGGATTTTTAGGATTTAGTTATTAATAAAATGGATAATCAGTGCATATTATGTGGCATTTGATATTAATTGATTTAATAAATTGTGAATAATGAGAATTTTATTTATTAATTTGATAGATAATGTTGACTCTATGAGTAAATAATTATGAATGATAATAGAAGATAAATAATATAATAATGATAGATGTTGATGAATATTATTAATGGATCAAATAATAACATATTGATAAATGAAATAATAATTATTTCAGTGTCTACAAGCTCCATTAGCTAAAATCATGACCAACCAAATATGGTTGTGGAAGTTGTAATAGGATTATATATACACCAAACAAGGAATGTATGGGCAAGATCCCTAGTATGTATAGATGAGAACAAGAAATAAAAGATAAAAACTAGTTTGTGTGCAATTTTTTATTTTGAAAAGGTCTTAAGAGCCTTGTTTTGGATTCCATTTTCTTTATGCAATAAGGGATTAATTCAGTCATTCATTTTCTTCCATTGAATGATTTGAAGAAGTTTATGTGACTTTTCCATGCGTTAGTAATATGTAACAATGATTGAGAATTAGTAACAAAAAAACTGTATTCTCTTCATTTTATATCTCATGAGTGGATTTAAATGTAAATCTTGATTGCATAACATCTACAGGAGTCTAATGAGTCAATTGAAGGTCACATAGTAAGATTTGAAATGTTTTGAGAGTCACCTAATGTGACTGTACCCACACAACAATGGCATATACTAACTTGTACAGTTTTCTTTCTCTGTTTTGTTACTATAGTAGGACTTTAAGAAGAATGGGGGTCATTCCATGAACATAGAGGCCTAATCTTCATGGAGTGATGTTTTTTAACTTGTATTATAAATTTATAACATTTCATATGAAGAATCAAGTAGGGTTAAAGGTGATCACAACATTGAACAGTGAGAAAATACATTGAAAATGAATGCCAAAGTATAGCAATGGCTAATCTATCCAAATAGGGGGTGAGTTTTATGTTTGTAAATGTTCTAACATGTTGAGTAGATGGTGAATTAGTCACAAATTTGATGCAGAAGTGCATGGAGATAGGACATTGAGAAAGCCCTAAAAATAAGGGTTTGGAGACACAAAATTAGGGTTTTCAATGTTGCAGTGGGACTCTGTTTAATTTCTTGGAGATTTGGACATTTTGAATCATTATAAGAGACTAATGAAGGTTTGGGGTCTTGGAAGTATGAGGAGTATGGGTTTTCTTTTTTATTTGAGGCCTTTTAAGCACTCTTGAAGTCATTGTATGGAAACACTCAGAATTGGTCCAAAGAAGTCCACAGTAGGGTTTTGGTATGTTATAGTGCTTGGAAAAGGGTATCTGTAAATGCTTTTACTTTCCCAAAATCAAAAAATTATCAAACCCTAAATATCTTCCAAGTCTTATACTTGGGTTCGCTATTAGATTTGGGCAACAAACATAATTAACCAAAATAGTTATAATCCCCTGCATCCTCTTAGCTTCATTTTCATATTCTAGAAGCATCTTCCTTTTTGTACCAATATTTGAAGAGATATGCCTATTTTTCCTTTCCTTTTGAAGAGATTTGTGTTCACCATAACTTTCAAAAGAAAAATTCTTATTGCAAGATGTTACCTATTCTATGTTCTCTACTGAGTCAAGGGCTCTTTCTATTATACCTATCTCAAGAAGGCAATATTTTTCTATTGTAGTTCCTTTTGATTGAGCTTGAGATTTATCGTATTCCCCTTGACAAAGTCCACCAAAATGATACCATAGGGACAAACTATCAACATATATTTCTGGGGTGATGGATTAAAAAAAAGGGCCGCTAGCATATACTCGGTTACATAATGCCAAAATTGTGCCGACAATTCCTTATACCAAAGACCATGTTGAGATTAAGGTTTCAAAATATTTTAGGCATTTTCCATGCTAAAGATTAAACTCACCAAGTTTTGATGCTAGAGCATATATCTGAATGTAAATTCCTCACTTTGCATGAATAGCAAATCAAACATAGAAAAATGCCAAAACTCAAGAAGGGCACCAAATACAAGTACAAATGAAAGCCAAATATGGGTGCACACTGCAAATAGAGCCATAACACATTGTCCTACTCCAACAAAGTCATGCTAGTGTCCATGTTGAGTGCCAAAAAGTGGCGAACCAAAAAGGCTAGAACCACTACAAATGAAACCTAGGAGGGTTTAAAAACTTATAGACAGGCGGTCCTCCTTCGCGCATTACCCTTGATCAAATTCGTCATGAGTGGAATAATGAAATGAGAAATGAAACCCTTTTTTTTTTTATTATGCACGTGTTGGTTGAACTTTTGACCTCCATGATATTGGTCAAAATTGTGACCAACATGGGTATGGATTAAAAAAAAAAGAAGTTTTCCTTCTATAATCCAACCAAACAAAACCTTTTTATTTGCTGGTCAAAAATTTTGGTCGAAAAATAAGGTCAAATGTACTAGTACCTCCTTCAATCTCCAAATGTTGTAATCCCAAGGAGATACATTTTATTAGTCCTTTGACTAATGCTAAAAGTTCTACCCAGTTATTGGTTTCAATTCCAATGGGAGTCACCAAGGAAGTAATTTCAATTCTTTCCTGGTTATGAATACAATAGCTAATTCCTCCTTCCCCAGGATTTTCTCTAGATGCCCCATCAAACTTAAGTTTGAACCATCCCTCCTTTGGAGGGCATCATTTACATTCTCTCCTCTTGGATACCTTACCTTGATCTCCTAAACCAATAAAGGGAGGGAGGGAGAGACCTATCCATTTCCCTCTCATTTTTTCATCCCAATGGCTCATATGAAGATCTTTTTTTTGAATTCTAGAGATTTTGCTATTAATATTCTCTATAATGGCCACTTCAATCTTATTACACAATTACCTCCAATCTAGTTTCTCTTCCTTAAATATTCTTTTGTTTCTCTCTTTCCAAAATTTCCATATTAAAATTGAGGGGGTAGAGGTCTAGAGGTTAGCATAAATACTATCTTTTTTAATGGATGGCCAAGCCTGAAGCATCACAAGAAGAGAGAAAGGATAAGATGAAGACCAACTCAAGTTCCTTGAAAGCCATTTCCAACATTGGTTCAAAAAGGAATAGTTCACAAATAAATGGTCAACATCCTCTTCTCATTTTTCACAAAGATGGCATCTACTAGGACCTAAGAAACCCACCTTCTTAAATATATTTGCAGTCAAGAGTCTATGGTTTAGGGCCATCCAAGTACAAAAAATTTCTTTAGGAAGACAACCTTTGTTCCAACATAGGTTGGTTAGTATATTAGTCCTAGGTCTCTTATAGCTTTTTTTTATGAGATTATATCCATCTTTAATATTATATTCTCCATTTTTTTATCCATCCCAGACTAACGTATCCTTGATATTATTTAATGAAATATTTCTTCTGTTAAGAGTTTTTTTTAATAGTTTCCCCTTAGTTGAAGATATTCCTATACCCTTGAAGGATTTCCATACCCAATCTACTCCATTAAAAATGATATAATCCTTGAGGAAGATTCCTATCCTTGTCTCTAAATTTTTTTTTAGGGGGATATTATCTAGACTTTTAGATAAGGCTTCATATCCTCCCCAAGAATCAGTCCAGAAAAGGACATCTTCACCTGAACCTGGGTTCCATGTTAGTTTATTCATAATAATGAGTCTACAATCTAACATAAAATTCCAAATTCTAGACCCTCCAAGAGGATTAATTTCTCTAAAAATATTAATGGGGAATTATCTCTTAAATATTTGTAGATGAGAACCTTTGCCCATTTAGCTTCAGGGTTTCTAAATAATCTCTAAATTAACTTTGCTCCTAGAGCTCTCCCTTGATCGCCTAAATTTTTGAGACCATCTCCACCTTCCTCTTTTGGTTTGCAAACATTATACCAAGAAATCAAGGGCATTTTCTTGTTTTCACTATTCCCTTGCCAAAAAAGGTTCTCAATTGCCTATTTACACTAGTACATTTGAGACCTTTTTCCGACGGCTGATTGTCAAAATTCTGACACTAAACTATCGATTAAGTGTCACCACCCAGTATCACAATTTTGTAGTTGGAAGCACCAATGGTTACAATATTCATTGTACATGCGATAGCTATAGTCATCGCAAAAGGGGGTTTCAACATAATGAATATACCCATCGGGTCTACTTGTAGCCGTCCCACATTTGATAGATCTCCATTGGATGTAGTTAGTTACTGAAAAAAATGTTGTACCTGCAATGGTTAACCATCATAAGGTTCTGACTCCTAACTTTTGTTGGAAGATTGTTTACTGATGGAAATGCTATTGTTGCGATAGTTATTCATCAAAAATTTCTGACAGATTGTTGTCACTTCTCAACTGCTGTCGTAATTGCGATGGAAATCACAATTTTTTTAAAAAAAAAAATATATTTGTCGATCAAGTTTGACTCGATTGGTGTTCTTGCAGATTTGGTTATGTCATTCAGAGATGACTTTACAGTAGATTCGGTAGCAGCTCGTAGATTATTGAGTTGAGTCTAGAGACTTGAATTTGTAGATCACTATGGTGTCCATGATGACTTGGGAGACATCTTCTTCTAGGTGAACTGAGCTGAGAGACTTGGATTATAGAAAGTGGGTCATTTGATGTGACTTATGAGACATTGGATGCCTCTTTATAGTGGGTTTGCAGTGTGGTTTGTGGTGTTTCTTTGCGACTTGGTTCTTGGCAGAGATCTATTGATTTTGGTAGCCATTGAGATGGATCGATATGACTTGATCTTGGGTCAAGGCTTATTGAGGCAAGCTGAAGTGATCATTGCTCCTTGAAGTGATTGATGTTTCCAATAGATAGTCATCACTTTTAGTTTTGTCATCGATTATTCTTTGGTTTTCATCGTAATTACGATGACTCACTATTTTTAAAAAATAAATATATATTTGTCGTACATTGATTGGGATCTTAAACTATTGAGGTTCTCTTTGTTTCAATAATATTTTAACATTCTCTACTTAATAGGGCCAACCATGTGAATGTGGAAGCTCATTTGGCCCCTCCTAGGATCCTCTTATGACCCTTTATGATACTTTAAGACCTCTAAGATGTATTCTTAGGGATTGTAAAGGGTCATAAAGGGTCATAAGGGGTCCTGGGACACAATAGCTGAGAAACATAAATGTAGGCATCATGGTCACAATTGTTTGGAGACACAACATAATTGAATGCTATACCTAGATGATGCAACACAACAACTACTCCTGCAGTTCTAAGCAGACACTGTGGGATCCAAAAACCAAAGATAAGGAATTTATCTTTGTTTTTTGATCCTGCAATGTCCGCTTAGAACTGCAGGAGTAGTCATTGTGTTGCATCATCTGGGTATAGCATTTAGTTATGTTGTGTCTCCAAACAATTGGGACCATGATGCCTACATTTATGTTTCTCAGTTGTTGTGATACCTACATTTATGTTTTGTAGCTGTCATGTTTATTTGTATGTTCTTTGTGTTTGGCTTCTCTCCCTCGCATTGAAAATAAGATTTTCCCACTTTGAATTGAGAATGTGAGTGCAACACAAGTAGAATATGCACAGATAGTAGGTGGAGCTAAGAAGACCTAGCACATTTACATTTTTTTCTAGTTTGTTTCTTGTACACCATCTCTATCGACAAGTTTCTTCATCTTCCCCACTACAACTGTAACCACTATTCATTCTCCTGCGGTCATTACTATCTTCTCTATTGATCAGACCTCCACTGCAATTTATCTAATGAAAATTTCCAAATTCAATGTTTGGTATTCCTTCATCTCCCCTCAACTCCATCACTTATATGTATGGCTTCTCTCCCTCACATCGAAAATAAGATTTTTCCTGCTCTGAATCAAGAATGCACATGCAACACAAGCAGAATATGCACAGATAGTAGGTAGAGTTGAAAAAACACAACACATTTACATTTTTTTAATAGGTCAAAATTATAATGTTCACAATGGTCTATAACTTAAAATATGCAATTAAAGACCTCTATAAAAAATGCAACCCTGTTGTGTTTTTCAACTCCACCTGATATCCTATGTATATGAATTGAGATTGCATATTGAACTAGGCATCTCTTTCTGCATTTCCTGAAACCAAGAGACTGTCATAGTTAACATCTAAATGGCACATCTCATCATCACCATTAATCCACCTTAAACAATTGATTAACCATTCTAGACAAGATGATGATTTAAGTATTGTGTTTTAGAAAAGAACACATTGAACATTCTAATACTAATTTCTCCCAAAATATGAAATCCACTAAAATTTAGCGAAAACCCCTCGAACATTACAACAGTGTATAAAAGGAAAATTAGTGTCTAAACATGGAACTAAGCTCAAACATGTGTAAATAAACATCATTCGTTATCAAATAAACATAAGTCATTATCAAATAAGTTGCATAAATGAGAATCATTTTTTTTTGTTTTCTCTTTTTTTCTGCTTCCATATATTGTTGCAGAGGTGTATCTATGTCCAAAGCGTCATTTCTTCTCATCCATGCATGTGATCTCACTGTCCTTTGCAAAGGAAGGCCCTTTGCAATAACAAATAAAAGGCTTCAATTAAAAACATATTATCATAATTGGGGTTAATTTAAAAATATATTCATTATTTTTAAAAGCATTTCAATAAATTAAAAAACATAAACGTGACTCTCTTTACCTTGTCCAACCACATCATCTTGCTTGACGGCTTGAACCTCAACACACTCATTGGGAACAACATCCCCTACATCCCCTACAATTGCAATACAAAATGTTTTATTAATCCCAACACATTATAATTAAATTTTTATTACTATGCCAAATTCAATTTAACATGTTTTCTTGTATTAAATATTCATTAATCAAAATTTGAATAGAAAATGTATACCTTGAGTACTACAATTCACATTAGAATCGATGCCTCCATCGTGCTCGGTCAGTGCAGTATCAATATCGGCAGACTGTATTCCAATGTAAATAATTAGTGCATTTATCGACAATATATACATATAAATACAAGACAAATACTGAGAAATGTTAATCATTTAGTTTAATACATATAAATATATTCACTTTAAAGTTTTAAACAAATATATAATCATTGTTTCCTTACTTAAAACAAATATATTCACTTTATGTTGGAACTTAACATCAAATAGAGTAATTGGTAAAGTTTTCAACTTGAAATAAAATTCAATTGGCTTATTTACCTGATCAAAAGATCCAGCAGAAGAGCCTTGTGCACTCATTGCTCGGTATCATTCAGCCATGACTTTATAACCTTGTTTGTAGCCTATTTTTTTGTCCTCTTCTGTAATCAATTTTTTGCACTCTTAGGCCTGCATTTTTTATTGGTATCATGAATTTTTATTGTAGTGAATTTCATCAAAACTAAATTGATTGCAATTTAATTATAAATATTTGCATATGATTTTTCATTTACTAATACTTACAAATCATGTAGCAAGTTTTGAATATCCACCCGAGCCAAGCCTGTGTTGCCTGTGCTTTTGTTTTCTTGTTGTTGTTGCCTTTGTTGTGTTAGGCAACCTATGTGATATTTGAAGTATGTTAGATCACATAAGTACAAAGAGTAAATAGTACATAATTTCATTATTAACATTATCACGTACCTTCTTTCCTTGGGTGATACTACTCATCCACTATGTCTTGCACTTCTCTCAAGTGCATCCTTTTAAAGATCCTCCCACTCATTAATAGAAATATAGGGAGGCCACTCGTAATAAGGGTTGTGTTCTATTTGGCTCCTATAGTTGTCCCTAATATACTTCAAAATAGTGCCTGCTTTGTCAAGGAGTCTAAGTCTATGAAAGACTTTGGGTCCAAAAAGTATTGTCATAGTGTCAATGAGTTTATTATTTAACCCTTTATCTTGTACTGACCACCTTTTAAGAAAAAAAATTGTTAGATTCATAAATGAAGTGAAGCTACCTTTTAATATACTTGAAGAAAGAGATGAAACAAAATCTAATCTTGCAATGAAATCAAAATCTGATACCATGTGTGTATGGTCGACCCGAAAATGTGCAAACATTCATCATTAAGTTTTTCATAAAATAGATTATTCCCTACAAGATAATTATGATATTATTATTATTAGTTATTGCAAGGGACCACACAAGGGGTTAGTGCATTATGTTATGAGTATTATATTGTATAGTAAAAGAAAAGATCAGTCTTTAAAGTACCTAGAAGTTGGGCTACTCTTAAGGGAAGTCCATCTTCATTGCTCTCGAGCAATTGATCACACTGTATTGTTCTCGTACATTTAACATGAGTACATCCAAGAATTGCATCATCACCTCCTACATAAAATGAATCTAATATTACAAAATGCCCCCTAAGAAAGAATATATAGTTCAAGTGAAATAAACACATGATAAATAAGAGAGAAAAATAGAGGTCTACTTACCAATAGTAGGTGTACTTGCCAACATTTCAGGTAGAACTACCTCTGTGGATCTGATCCTCATACCAGGCACCGTAGTCAACATAGGTTCAATAGCAGGTACTGAACAAAAATATTGTTAGAGCATAAAAAAAAATGGATAACCATGGACAAGATGGAGGATAAAACATGCGATGTACCATCTAAAGTATTTGCATCTGAGGTAATGCCCTTTAATCTATTTAGCATCCCCTGTAAAGAGAACACATATATATTTTAGTTAATGACATAAATAAAATAGTATACTATAAAAATCATTATTGAACTTTTGTTATAATTAAAAACTACATTAATACTTACTCTATAGTTCTAAACATGACCAATCAACATATTCACTGCCCTCTATATTTTAGGAGTGTGAGGTTGAATATTTGCCATTCGAGCTAACTCTTTTGATATTGCACGAAGGACCCTTTCTAGTGAAACCACAGGATCAACCTCTGATAAAAAATCAACATCAAATGGATCATGCTCATTCTATGGCTCCTCATGGACTACTTGTTCCTTTCCCTTTCTCTGATCAGCACTCATTTGTGAGAACAATATTATTAGCCCTTTATTTAAAAGTAATCCAAAATAGTAGAACAAAAAAAAAAATGCATTAACATTTTTCTTGTATGTGCATTTGTACAACAACAATGAGTTTTACCTGTCGGGAAGAAGAAGGCCCATGAGAACTATCATTGTCGTGTATATTGTGTGGCTGTTGATCCATACTATAGCTCTGTATTTCAAAAAAAATCATTCAGACATGTTAAAACACGTGTTCTTATTCTAAGTTATGTTGAATAATAGATAATTATCAAAATGTGTACCACCTTGTCCATGATAGTGATGGGGTTTTTTGTATCTATGCAATTCAAATTGTAATCGATAAGTAACTCCTCACCTCCACATATTGATTTGATCACACATACAAATACGCAATTTCCCTCACGCCTCTCAAATATGCAATTGGGTTCTTCTTAGTTGACGCAGGCTGTGTACTGTTTATAAAACCTGTAATATTCCCCGATGCTTTTGGTCTTCCATCAACGTATATAGCTACTTTTTTACTTTGTTCACTAACTTTTTGTTGTATATAATTTGCCGCGAATGCATACCTACACATACTTTTTTTATATTTAACAATCTGCATCCAACTACTCTAATCATAACAAGGTTCGACATACATCATCAATTCGACAACTTTGTTGTAAGAGACCTTTATTCCATCCATGGAAAATAGGCCCAAACCATGTAATGAAGATAGTGCTATGTGATATATCCTCTTTTTAACACAAAAATTAGTGTTTATTTGAGGAAGTTCATTGGGGACCCATTGTTTCTGTAGATGTTTGTACCTAAATGGTAGCTCAGAGTCGCCTTTACTCTCATCATCATAAGAACATGACCCCCCTTGAGCAAGGAAAAATTTCATGTGTTTATTGAAATTCTTTCTGATCTTTTGACCTCGAGTCAATCTTATTGAATTACACATACTAAATGTCTCACTTTCTTCTTCCATTCCTAGATTTTCCTCACTCAAGGAAGACAATTCTGACAAATACCTTTTCACTAGTACCTGCACCTCATGCAATAAGAAAGACAGGTGGAAATGAGAGAGATATTTTACATATGGTAAAAGATATTAATCTCTATGGGGTGTATTGACTTGTACCTGAAAATCCATGAGATTGTGTGGGATACCTGACATAAGATAATAGTTATATAATCAAACAAACATAGTTCACTCCATAGTTTTCATTATATCTTGTGAAGGACATTATTCATTGTTAAAATTATCTATTTATCCAACAATATTTTGAATATCTCAGCATTGCATATAACTAAACATCTCAAAATTGCATGGGACACCACTATTGTGGCATTTCGTCAAATAGTTCGCATGCCTTGCCACTAGTGTTTTTATTACATCTTGTGAAGGAATTTATACATTGTTAAAATTATCTATTTATACTTTCAGAATTAGCTCACTCCATTGCAGGGAACAAAGAGAATCCCTTGTGATTTAACATCATTGAGATGCCTCCTTTCATTAGCTTCATGTCACCTTCTCATAGCTTCTCATAGCTTCCTATGTGTTTCATCCTTCATTTATACACTTACCTCCTAAGGGGTATTCTTGATTTCAAACACATTGAGCTTCTACAACTGAATTATAAATCATGAATTCACTGTAAAATTAATTCACCATAAATCAAGGGGCATTATAAATCATGAATTCGCTATAAAATTAATGTATTTCTCCAGATTTCATATGGACATTTTGTCAAATGGTTGGCATGTATGTTCATTCAAATGGAGTTATATCATTTGGAATGCATATATGATCGGTTGATACCGAATTCTATGTCAAGATTTACAACATTAAATTGATCATAGTTAGAAGACTCAGACACAAGAAGAATATGAGTATAGCCAATTTTCAAAAGAATATGAATGAATGAAAACATATATAAGTGGATGAACATAAATAATGAAGGTACCTGATATTACAATCCTCAAACAACCATAACCTAGGGTTCTTCATAGCATACCATCTAAGCCATGTACCAGTTACAACCACTGCTCCTATAGGGTATTCTAATTCTTCACCATTGATAACCGAGTGATCCAATTTCTTTTTTGCCTCAACACAATGGAAAAAATAATAATATATCCCTTCTGCATTGTATTCAGGTGCAATAACAACAAAATTATGGCCTATAATGATATAAACATAATGAGGACATTAGTTTAGTGAATATTTACAATAAAGTACTAAATTTGAGATTATTTGTATGTGAAAAATTTTACCTAGTTGTACTAGATTAGATAAGCGATCAAATTCAATGGATGATTCCATTTCTGTCGATTGTAGTGATTCATGGTGATGATAGGAGGCAAGTGGACTCAAAATATGTGTATACCATTCGTCAACCATTCCTTTGACTCACACCCATCCCAATCTTCATCTACACATGATGAACAAAAGCACACCATATGTTGTGTGTGGATACTCCATGAACTTGCATTACAAATTCTAAAAGAGTGTAGCTCACCTGATCCTGTCAATGTACAACAATCCTCATATGGTGCAATGTTAGTTTCATCCATCAACCAAAAAAATCTATGAACCGTAGACTCACCTTCATTACCTGGGCCCATTGTAGCATTAAACCACTAGACAATACATCCTGCATCTGATAATGTTGATTTCTCTTTGTACTTTAATTCTTCATGTGCTAAGGCTCTTTTAATACATGCACATGTACCATCGTGCTCTCCCTTTCCATGACCAGCCTCTATGAAATTCCACATATATTGAATTCCATTAATCTTATGCATCTTGTACAACAAATAAAACATCTAATAATTCTTGAATTGTGATGCACAATTATTTGACCATATGATATGTTGATGATATTTTATGCCCCTATTTGCCAAATGACCATAAAATAGTTGAAAGAAACCGTGTAAAAACTTTGTAGAATGTGAGCAATCATTGCTGATATAAAAATGATGCTCCCTCAATATCTTCCTATTCTCCTCTATACTGTTTGGTGCATGCATGAATGCTATATGAATGAATATAGCAACCTATTGAGAGCTGTAATACTTTGCTTGCACCTCATTCTATGGTTGTAGTGTGTAGTTCTCTACAAAGTCCACAACTGAAACAATGGTATCAAGTGGGAATGTGTCCTTGCACAACTTGAATTGCGTATCCAACCATCGCGCTCTATGTGTATGCCTTGCATACTCATAAATAATTTTTTTTACAAAAAATGTCCATGAATTGATACACTGGAATTTTTTCAATTCCTAAATCACATCTTTTAGCCTCTTTTCCATCTTCTAGATTGTATGTCACGGTCTTATATTTTCCAAATTCCACCATTTCATTACTGATTGCACGAGTACTCTCCATATGTTGACAAATTGGCAAATGTCGCAAACCTCTGCAATCTATGCATGTACCATTCAAGCATGAGAGATTGTAAAATTGTTGACCATCCACTCTTTCACATAAAATGGTATATATTAATTCCCTTGAAGATCTAGGTGGGACATTTATGTTACAATATTGCAAAACATTGTTAGAGTGCAAATCTATACATATATTCCTATAAACTTCAAAAAGGTTAGAAAATTTAATATGTACCCTAAAACAACAAGTTGTATGTGTGTGATTTATCTTCACATAAAAAGGTTTACACATTTCAAAATATCTCTGACTAATTTTAATTTGAGGATACATATGCATAAATTTTGCAAAGAATTGTGTCTGATTTGAATCCAAAAAATATTTTGGATGTGGAACATGAATTCGACTACCAATCCTCCTCCTTACAACATCTCTTTTATTAGGAGATACTCGTGTATTATTCTTCCAAAATTCTTCATTCAAGGATTTCAAAGCTTCGACAATTGCTTTATCTTTTCACGGTAGTCTACTAAAAAATGCTCATAACTCATTGTTATTTGGATCTTCCAATCTTTGACACCTTCCCAAGGCTCTCATTAGAAAACTTTCTACTTATTTTCAATGTTTTGCTTATCTTTCTAATGAGTCAAGATTTCTTCATTTGAGTGCTTACTATCATTGATGTAAGGACACATCATGTGACATTACTATCTTTCATGCATGATGTAGAACCCACACTCTCATATGCAGTCATTAGATTCTTTACAATAGATTTTTCACTTGACTCATCCATCATTCTTAGCCCAAGAATCTTCATGATGGGCCTAAATTTTAGATTTCTCATCATTTCAACAAATAGTTGACATCTTCCTATCATGTTTAAATTCTCAAAAAATGATCTCCAAATATGATTAGCATTTATTTGACAAGAACGCTTGGGAATCTTGTCAGGCATTTCTTGGAAAATGTTAGTATCAATAATATCAAATATTTTGGCTTTCTATAAATAATTCTAGGAGCATCAAAAACATTATGTGTGAATTGTGTACCATCTTGGATTCCTTCAACATGAGATGATTTTGTGCCTACACCTTGGGATGTAGATAATGGTGTGCCTTCAACATGAGATGATGTTGTGCCTACACCTTGGGATGTAGATAATGGTGTGCCTTCAACATGATACAATTTTGTACCTCCACTTTGAGATGTAGACAATGGTGTGCCTTCAACATGATACAAGGGTGTGCCCACACCTTCGGAAGTAGACAATGGTGTGCCTTCAACATGATACATTGATGTTCCTCCACCTTCAAAAGTAGACAATCATGTACCTTCAACATGATACATTGGTGTGCCTCCAACATTGGATGATGATGTCTCTTGAACTTGGGAACTCATAGATGATGTCCCTGCATCTTCATAATTCAATTGTCTTGTTGCACGCAAGTTTCTCATTCATTGTCTTTTTGTTTCCAATTCCAATTCTCTCTTACTTTGTATTGATGTTTCATGTTCCTCATCCAAATAAAAATCTTATTCTATGGCATCTAATTTTTTTTGTTCACGAAGTTGTCTTATTCTTTCCCTTTTCTTCTCTTTGTCTCTTTCATGCTCTTCCAGTGTTAAATTCTTTTCTTGTTTCCTTGGCATGATGAGGATTTCTACATATGAATTGATTACAATTTTAAAAATATAATATAAATGTAAAACAATAAGTCAAATTATAATATAAACCTCTTACAATATAAATTTATTACAATTATATCAAATTATGTATTGAACAAGTCTATATCATACCAATTATAAACCAAAACACTCTTTATTCACATTTGACATGTAAAAAACTAAAAAACTTACCTCAATTGATAATTTTGGTGATAATGATTGAATTTCACAATTTGATGTTGATTTTTAAACAAAAAGATGATGCAAATTGATAGAATATGCTTCTTTGTCACTATCAACACCATGAAAAGAGAATACTTGTCAGATAACACCTAGAACTCAGACAACAATAGAAAAAGTGGGCCTCTTTCATGAGATCCTTGGCAAAGAAGGTCATTTATTTTAGTTTTGCATAACGTGAGTGCGCTATAGCACGTGCACCCTATGCAAAACTAAAAAGTGTTATGAATACTCTTAAATAGGGTGTGCGCCCTATGTAAAACAAGAAAAAGGGAAAATATAAAGGGTATGGGGGAGGGAGGGAGGGAGAGAGAGAGAGAGAGAGAGAGGAGAGAGAGAGAGAGAGAGAGAGAGAGAGAGATTATGCCTGGATCATCTTCGCACAAAAATTGTATGAAATAGATATCATGATTGTTGTTTATCTAAATTGATGAGGTAAGGATGGTATAATCATCACAATATCTGAGGAAGATATAGTATCCAATCTACGTCCTTTGGATCAAAAAGGTGATCTGTAAAACTTAACCTAAAAATTCAGTTCTGCTAACAAAAATGTCTAATCATAGCAAGGTACAAAAGCTTGGGAAAGGTGTAACACATTAATATGAAAATATTTTTGTCCGTAATAGTATTTTCTGCATTTATTATGATATTGATCCGATTTGATGCACCTTCACTATTTGATCCATACTTCCCTTTCATTTAAAGTGCTTTGCTCATTTTGCACGTCATAGGCTAGGATTTGACAATGGGTATGACCTTGGTACTGTCGATGGTAATGATAAATTTTACCTTTTAGTTATTAATTTTTTGTCATTTTTCCTGTATGATTCTTTTGTATACGAATTGTGGATATTCTCTGGGAAAATTTTCATTTTTTCATATAGGATTCCTTTGTATACAAATTTTGGAGAATCTCTGTTAAAGAGTAGGTAAGGATGGCTAAGATGAGTGCAGCGGAGAGGGAGAGGACTAAATTGAGAGAGTGGAGGCAGAGAGCAATAACAATGAAAATATTTCAGGGCTTGTAGAAATATGGAAATCATAATCTTCCTCACAGAGTAGACATTAATGAATTTCTTTATGCCTTAGCAGAGGAAGCCGACTGGATTGTTGAAGCTGATGGTACTACATACAGAAATACGGTATGTATTTTTGGCCTAAATTTTATTTTTTGTTTCTTTTAGGTCTTTAAAGGTGGCTGGCTAAATCTTTGTATTAAATGTCAGGGAATGCATGAAAATAATATTATTTTGAGCATGAGCATGAGTCCCTACAGGGGCATAGTTGTGCCTTTTACTAGTGTCATAAACCCTAGCTACACAGAAATGGAGGCTTTGAAGAATAGTTCACTGGAGAGAGAGAGAGAGAGAGAGGGGTGGGAGGGAGGGGGGGGAGAGAGAGAGAGAGAGAGAGGAGAGAGAGAGAGAGAGAGAGAGAGAGAGAGAGAGAGAGAGAGAGAGAGAGAGAGAGAGAGAGAGAGAGAGAAGGGGAAGGAGAGATAGAGAAGGGGGAAAGGGGGAGAGAGAGAGAGAGAGAGAGAGAGAGAGAGAGAGAGAGAGAGAGAGAGGAGAGAGAGAGAGAGAGAGAGAGAGAGAGAGAGAGAGAGAGAGAGAGAGAGAGAGAGAGAAGGAGGAGAGAAGGGTGAGATCTCTCTCTCTCTCTCTCTCTCTAACTATTTCTCATCACTATTTTAAATCTATGTCTTAAATAAGGTGCATGCCCTATGAATAGATTTAAATAGTGCACTCACCCTATAGGGCATGTGTTGCTTTTTAAGGCATTGGAATTTACCAATCCTAAGGCTTGGATTTTCCTTGGAGATCCAACCCAAAGGCTTGGATGATTGAAATAGGCCTGAGATGTGTTTTCCAGCAGACATAGAAAAAAATGACATCTTTTTTTGTGTGCTCCTCGTCAAGTTTACTCGTGGCTCAAGAACGTAAAAATTAGATGACATGATATTGCAGATCTATCTGTTAGCTAGCTAAGCATATAATTTATTTTAAATTCTGATTATGTTAATTTTTTCAACTCTAATTTCTTTTGTGTGTATGTCCATTTCTTGTAAAAAATCAACACGCAATATTTTGAGTATAGATTTTGGCTCATTCATCAAATTTTGCAATAAGTTACATTTTTAGAAACTAGACTCCATTCTACACACTTTAAAAAAAAATTAAATTTGATTTTTGATTAGTTTTAAATGATTTCTAGGGGGAGCACATAGAAATTTCATGTTTTCAGGATGTGTGCACTTCATAAATAATTAAAAAAACTATACATTCTTTAAAAAATTACCAAAAAATTCTAGTATAAACTACGTGGTGTTAGTTAACTTCTCACTAGAGCGATTAAAAAATTCAAATTTTTTTTTAACATTTTAGGGGGAGCACACCAGACGCTATGTTATGTTTTTGGACAAAAAATAGGACCACTTTTTGTTCTCCCCCCTTTTTGAGGGCCTTAATTTGCACCATTTTCAAAATAAGGTTGTGGTTTAGGAACTACATTTAGAGTATTACAACTCTTGTTTTTGTTGCATCTTAAAATTTTGAGTCTAACTATCTTCAATTTCTTGTTGAAGTTTAGAGTTTGTTGATTTCAGGGAAAAAGTGGTATCTTATACCCCCTTTTTGGTCCCCCATCTTTGTGAACTTACCCCCTAAACCTAATCCTAATCCTAACCCTAATCCTAAACCTAATCCTAAAACTAACCCTAAAACCTCTCCCTAAGTATAATCTTAACCATAATCCTAAATGCTAAACCCTGATCCTAACCCTAACCCTAACAAATCCCTAACCATAACCATAATACCCTAATCGTAAAAAAATCCTAACCCTAACCATAACACCCTAACCCTAATATTAACCATACCATAGATCCTAAATGCTAAACCCTAATTCTAAATGTTAAACCCTAAATCCTAAATCTTAAGGTAAACCATAAAGTTAAATGGTAAACCCTCATCATAAATGCTAAACCATGGACCTAAATGCTAACCCCTGAATGCTAAATTATAATCGTAAAATGAACCCTAAATATAATCATAACTCTAACCATGTCATGCATATAAACCTTTATCCTAACCCTAACCCTACTATTAACTAAGATGTAAACCATAACCCTAATGATAATCCTAATCCTAAACCCTAAATCGTAACCCTAATCAAAACCACAACCCTAACCATAATAATAACCATGATCTAAACCCTCACTTCAACAATAATCCTAAATCTAACCCTGGACCTAAATGCTAAACCCTAATTGTAACATGAACCCTCAAAATAACCATAACCTAAACCATGCCATGAACTTAAACCTTTATCCTAACAATAACCCTAATACTAATCATGATGTAAAGCCTAACCATAATGATAATGATAATCCTAAGCCCTAATCTCAATTGTAATCAAAATCCAAACCCTAACCATAATACTAATCATGATGTAAAACCTAAACCTAACAATAGTCCTTATCATAAGTCCTAATCCCAACCCTAATCCCAACCCTAACCTTAACCATAATACTAACCATGATCTAAGCCCTCATTCTAACCATAATCCTAAGGTTAACCCTAATATCAACTCTAAATCTAACCCTAACCCTATACCATAACCATAATCAAAACCCTAATCTAACAGTAATACTATCTACAATGTATGTCCTTACTCTAACCATAATCCTAACCTTAAATCCTATACCCTAACCCTAATCCTAACTCTAATCCTAAACCTTGATCATAATCATAATTGTAACCTTAAAGTCTAACTCTAACCCTAATAATTGAATACTAAATCTAACCCTAAATATGAAATGTAATAATAATCATAAACCTAACCATAATCCAAAGCCTAACCCCGATCCTAAATCTAACCATAATTATAACCCTAACCCTAACCATAAACCTAACCATAACATTAAACCTTAGCACCGAATCCTTAATGCAACTATAACCATAATCATACTCATTAAATGTTGAACCCTAATCATAAATGCTAAATATAATTGTAAATGGTAAACCAATCATAAACCTAAACCAAATCCTAATTGTAATTCTAATCTTAACATTAATCCTAATCTTGACCCTAACACTAGCCTAAACCATATCCCCAAGTTTAATGCTAAACCTTTATCCTAACCCTAACTCTAATACTAACCATGATGTAAATGCTAACCCTAATGATAATCATAATCCTAAGCCCTAATCTCAACCATAATAAAAATGCTAACCCTAACCATAATACTAACCACGATGTAAACCCTAACCCTAGAAATAATCATAATTCTAAGTCTTAATCCCAACCCTAATCAAAATACCAACACTAACCATAATACAAAACATGATGTAAACCCTAACTTCGATGATAATTCTAATCCTAAGCTCTAATCTCAACCATAATACTATCTAAAATGTATGTCCTTACCCTAACCATAATCCTAACCTTAAACCTCATACCCTAATCATAATCCTAAACCTAAACCTTTATCATAACCATAACTGTAACCATAAACCTAACTCTAGCCCTACCAATTATCTTTAATCTAACCCTAAATATTAACTATAACAATAATCATAACCCTAACCCTAACCCCGACCATAATCCAAAGCCTAACCCTAATCCTAAGTCTAACCATAATTGTAACCTTAACCCTAAACAAAATTCTAATCCTACCATATACCTAATCCTAACATTAAAACTTACCACCAAATCTTAAATGTAACTATAATTGTAAACATAAGCCTAAACCCTAACTCTAACCATAATCATACTTATTAAATGCTAAACCCTAATCATAAATACTAAAATATAATTATAAATTGTAACCATAGTCCTAAGAGTAATGCTAATCTTATCCTTAATCCTAATCTTTACCCTAACAATAACCCAAACTATAAACTTAAACCAAATCCTAATCGTAATTCTAATCTTAACCTTAATCCTAACCTTGACCCTAACACTAAACCAAATCATAGCCCTAGGTTTAATCTTGACCCTAATACTAACCCAAACCATAGCCCTAGGTTTAACACTAACCCTATTTACATTGATGAACCTAATTTTTACCATAACACTAACCTTTACCATAACCCTACCACTAACGTTAACCATAATATTAGAACTAACCATAATAGTAACACTAACCATTATAACAATAACCCTTACGCCATCAATTTAAAAAAATAAAAATCATAAATTTCTTCCATGTTGCGCCATGACTACTACTAGCTTATATATACCTATATATAGTACATCGAGAGTAATCCTTATCAAGGTGCCTATTTCCATCAATCCTAACCCACAAAAATCTTGTAATTTGATTAATATAGGCTCCTCGAGAAGGATTACTCTCAGTGTACTATATATATAGGTATATATAAGCTAGTAGTATTTTAATTGAATGTTTAATATGTTGGTAGTATGTAGTGTGAATTGGTAGAATTTTATGTGAACATTGGATTTGAAGTGAGTTTTGTCTTGTGAATATTTTGCATTGGTAGTATTTTATGTGAATATTGGATTTGAGAAATTATTGATGTTGTTATTAGAGTATTGGTAGTATGGCCTTGTGAATATTTTATGTGTTGGTAGAACTTTATGTGAAATTAGATTTGCAGTGAATTTTGTGAAAATATTTGTTCGAAGGGAAGAGAGTAAGAAGCTTGAAGTAAGTTCTATTGTATTAATTAATTAGTATGATTATGTTATAAATGTAAATCTTATTTATATATATTAGTATGCTTATGTGAATAAGATTTTTTTATGTTGGTGTTGCATAAGTGTGATTCAAAATTGTATGGTGGGCATAGAGAGAGTGATTGGGTGCATCAGTATTGGTAGGATTTATGTTATTAAGTTGAATATATGTGATTGAGTCATACAAAATGTAAATTGGTCTAGTTCATATTATATGGTTGAATATACATGGTTCATGGATAGAGATAATTTTCATTAAAGTTGTATGGTGCGCTTATGTGAATTAAGTTTGACATGTATGAAATGCTATATTAAATCACACATGTGAATTCAATTTATATGGTGCTCCTTGTGTGCTAATTTTCATTAGTATTGAATGGTATTTATATTAGCGATTGATTTTTGTGTCTTGTACATAAGGATACTTCTTATTGAGGTTGTAATTGTGCATGAATTATAAATGTGCATAAGGTACTATGTCAATGTTGCATCAAATGTGAAACAAAATTGTATGATGTCTTTAAGTGTTTGTGTACATTCATGTCATTAAATTGCACACATGATTGATTCATATGAAATGTAACACCCCTCCCATACTTTTTTTTTCAGTTTAATTGGTCAGACTCTTTTAGGCCACTTTTAATGTGTGCATTAGATTCTTAGATAGTTTTGATGTTATTTATGTTTATGGTTTTGTTGACCCCATACTTTCATGCGTATAGTTCGCATGTATGTTTTATATTTCTATTTGATGTGTCTGATATGGTTGAGTGGCATAGTTCTAGTTACTTGCTTGTGAGATTCACATGATCGACCGATCTCCGCCATTGTTTGTTATATATTTATACGTGTATGTACATGCTCATTTTTTATGTAGGATTTCAAGTATCAAACATTGACTTCCTTGAATTTCCATGATGAGTGTTCCCTATCACAATATCTCAATGGTAAGAGAGGGGAGAAAACATATAGACTCAATCCCAACTTAAACCATTACTTGTCCTAAAATAGTGGACACGTATTTAATTTTCTACCTAGCCGGATTAGTCAAGGTGATGAAATTTCATGAGCACTTTTTTTAGGCTTGATTGCATTTTAGCTTAGTCAATTTTGCTTCATGGTTGCATGTCATGTGGTTTGATGTGGTTTTTTTGTTAAAATGGATGGAGGAATTAATTAGGATTAATTAAATGAGATTAAATAATTACACCACATTATAGAATTATATTACAATTTATAAAAAAATTGGAAATGGCTCTGCTCTTCTCTGTAAAGTCGCGCATATGCACAGTCGACTCTCTTGATTATCAAATATGCTTCTATGTGAAAACTAAATATGCATATGGTTATATTCACAGTAGCAAATAGACTATCAATGATATATCCTCTCTGTATTCTCCCCCTAGGGCTTCACCACGGGAAATGTGTAAGATCTCACATGAATCTGAATGGATCCCTGTGTACAAGAAAAATTCCTGAAGGGTGAAACATGCAACTAATCACCTCTCTCAAGCTTGAATGTTGCATAAGTCTTCTTCCCCTCTCATATTAAGAAATAGTTTTGATTATCTCCAGTCATAAAAGACATAGTCAGACTCACCTGATGATATGCTCAATCCAAAAGGGTTTCTATCTTCTAAAGCACTATCTTTGAAGGAGAAGAATATCTACTCTCCTCCCCATCAGTGCCTTAACATATGTCAAGATAAGAAAAAAGTGTTCCGCAATCTTCTTATCCAGGGTGACAAAGATCTAATTTTAAGCAGAGGAGAATGCCAGTTGGTAATACTTTGGATAATCTCCAAGCAGGTATAGATTCAGTACCATCAGTGAAAGGTAATATTTATTCCCCTCCTCATAGAAGAGCTTCCCTAGCTAAATATTCATCATTGAAGGTCAAGGTCACTCATTCACAATTTTCCAATTAATGTGTCCCTAATTTGGAAACCATAGAGTTAGAAATTAAAGATGGGTCTACAGAAAATATTTAGGATATGTGTGCAGGTTACGGATTAATTTGCAGATGGAATGGCTTTGGAGAATCTATAGGAGAAATTGCAGACTGGTTGAAATCGATATGGTACAAAGAGCTAACAATTTCAATCCTCCATGATAACTTTATTTATCTTGATTTTAGTAGCAAATCTCTTTAAAAAAATATTATTCAACGGTTGCCCTAAATTTAGAAACATAGCATTCACTACATTTGATTGGATCCCCTTTTTTAACCTAGAACTTCTTAAAGACTTTATGGTAGATAAAGACATTCTTCTCAAAAACCTACCTCTGGAACTCTCTATTGAGGAAACCCTTAGGAAAATAGGAAATTGTATTGGATCATATGTTGGAACTGCAGAATTAGATCAGTATTTGTAGAAAAAATTATTGTTGTTAATATGAATCTCAATATAAAAAAAATATCCCCTATTAAAATATGTTGTAAATATACCTCATATACTATCAAACCATCATTTATAGATTATTTTTTAGAAGCATTAGAAGAGGAGGAGTATTCATGTATCCCTATGGTGCAGGAGCACACCTAGGCTAACCTCCATAGGTTGATATTTTGGCTTGTATTTGACATTAGCCAAGTCAGATTGATAGGTTGAGTTAGTCTGAGTTTGTTTTTAGACCTTAGAAGGTCATTGCAATGTGGGCTAGGTGAGCTAGTCATTAGGACTAAGGTCAGCAAAATAGCCATTGTTAGTAGTTTTTAAATTATTTAGTCTTTAGAATCTTAGTGTTAGATTGGAGATATGAATGTGTCTTAAACACATAAATGGTATAATGGAGATGCCTTGAGGCCATTAATGAGTTGGTTCCTCAGAATCTAGAGGGGTTAAATATGGTCATTTGCTTTCATGGTCTGGTAAGTCCTTGGATACTACTTTCTCAACAACTGTTCTTATCAATCCAAATTTAACTGAGACTACTCCTCCATTGAGATGGTCTACAAAAATAGGAGAAGATCAATCTTCTATTTCTCTAACAAAGGAGCCAAAAATAGTTCCTAGATTTACAAATCTAGAGATAATGGCTTCCAGTTGTAAGAAAGACTTTCATTCCATGATTCTTGTTTGTGTAATAGCAAAAATATCTAGACTAGATTTGGATAACTTTTATTATCTTTCATGTCCACGGATTGCGGATGCAAAAAAATGTAAAAAAAAAGTTATTCAAAATCATACAGGGACATATGAATGTCCAAAATGTTGTGTTCATATCCTTCAATGTGATTTCACCTACATGCTTAATATGGATTTGCAAAATCCATCAGGGGAACTTCACAACATTACTACCTTTGAAGGCCCTGTAAATGCATTATTGGGTGTTGATGCAGAAGACTTTTAGCTACTTCTTGCTAAACCTGGTGCAAATAAACAACTTTTGGATAATCTGAATGATTCCCAATTTATATTTGATCTAAGTATCAAAACATCTTCTTTTGGCGGTCAACAAACTCAAAGCAAAGTTGTTTTGGCTTTGAAGCATGCTTAGGACCAGACTTTACTTGTAATATTTAAGATATGTATTCACATATTTTTGTATATATGTATTTTTGAGAATATAATGTGTCATATTCATACTATGCAATCCATAAATATTTTAATATGTATTCAAAAAATATAGTAATTGTATACTAAATATCTTATAATATACATATTTTTTTGTTTAATATTAGTAGATGTTATCAATTTAATTTATGTTCTATCTTTGGTAATAATTTGGTATTTACTTTATGTCAATACATAATGCATAAAAAGTATAGGCAATCAATAATTCCAAATTTACCATGATTCTTTTTAGATTACATTTCCATATATCGATAATTTTTTTAACTTTACAATTTTTAAAAATTTTAGATATATACACACAATTACATATCCAATCATGGATAATATAAATAATCAAAGAGAAGCTAAGCGCAATCACAGAAATGATATACAAAGAGCAAGATATCATGCCAAAAAATAGTTATTAACAAAAAAATATGAGAAGGCTCTCAAAATATTGAACTTGCATTATATGCATCCAATGTAATTTGTTCCAGCACATCACCTCAATTAGAAACAGTTCAGCTTCCCAATTCATATCCCCCAACAAATTATATTATCGGAAATCATTCCTTACTACAGATTGAATTACCTGATTGCAATGAAGAACATACAACATGCATGAATATAGCTAAGCATATTATTAGTTTACCTTTCTCTCAAAATTACTACAATGCTAGAAAGCAATTCCATACAAAGATAGATGCTATTTCAAAGTGTAGAAAGTATTCTATTTGTATGCAAAAATATCCTGGAATTAAAATACGAATGTTGGATGAAAATTTAATATGCTACAGATGCAATTCTAAAAAAGATGGGGCATCGGTTCTCAAAATGGAACAGTATGGATCCTGATGAACAACCATTTTGCTTGAAAATATTAACAGAAATTGAACAAATTTTGATAGCCAAAATAAGTCCTATCTTGCAAGTTACGTATGCAAAAGATGGTCAACTAAAATATAGCGGTCATACTATTTGTTTTCCTCAAGATATCTCAACTATAACATCATTGTTGCCAAGATGAATTGATGCATTAGATATAATCATTGTTAACAAAGAGAGTATAGGAAATAAAAAATATAGTTTTTATGTCAGTAGATGTCATGTTTATGAAGCATTGAAATATAAAATATTGAATGACCCATACTATAGGGATGTACAATTAGATGAAAATACTCTACCATCATTGCCCTTTCATTCCACTGATATTTCAGACCTTATTTTTAATGCAGTGGAAAATAGTCATCCAATTGAAGACCCTTCATCCATGTTAGATGAGATAGAAAAAAATGCATTTGATGAGAATGTAGAATTTGATAGCTCATTTGTTTGCAATCTTCCTACACCACGTAGAGAAATGGAAGAAATACATTCTTTATTGCATTTACCTGAAGGCCGAGCAATAGAATCTATTGTATGGACTCACATGCCACCTTCTCCAATAAATGAATACACAACTGAAGGTTTATTTGTAATGGCATTCCCAACTTTGTTTCCTAAAGGAATGGCTACATTCAAACAACCACATATCAAAGAAATCAAATTCCATGATTATGCTCTTCACCTTCTATGGTACTATGATAATAGATTTGGGCAACATTTAAGATTTTGGTACTTTATATTGAATATTATCATGCGTCATTGAAGCTAGGCCACAAAATCTATTTTTGTTCACAAACAATTGGATGGATCTTTACCTGTAACAATTGTAGATCTTCGTCAAAGGTTACAAGATGTACCTAATGATAAATTGACAGATCAGCTGATGAGATTTGGTTCTTTTATATGTGGAACTAGATCTTTTTGGAATCAACGAAGAGAAAAACTAATAGAGATGGTTGTTCAAATTAGTTGTCCTACACTTTTTTTTACCCTAAGTGCTGCAGATACCAAATGGCTTGATTTACACAATGTCATGCTATCCAGTACACCAAAAAATCCAACTATGGCTACAAGATGACGAATACAAAATATGATTAACAATCCTCATCTGACAGCTGTGTATATGCATCATAGATCACTGCATTTTGAGAGGAAGTCTTGCAGAAACTGCTCGGTGCATTTGACTATTGGTACAGGTAAACAATCTACTTAAAATGTTATTAATTTCTATGTAATTTCACCTTATATTTACCGACTTAAATATATATCAAGTTTGAATGGAAAAATAGAGGTTCTCCACAGATTCATGGGTTCATCTACTTACCACATGCACCATATATTAAAAATTTAGAATGGGATAACGATCTATTAGTGTTGAAAGCATTATATAACATAAACCAATATGTATCTGCAGGAATCCACAAAGCGCAGAACAAAGAAATCAAGGCATCTATTGCAATACTCTTCAAGATCCTTGCCTCAGGACTACACAAATGATATATGCAACAGATGTGGCTTCTGATTACTATGATTTGGTAAATAGTGTTCAATGTCACACAAAATGTTCTCTGCAGACATGTTTAAGAAGGAAAGGTGATGTTGTTGCATGTCGTTATAAAGCTCCATGGACCAAAGAAGAAACATCACAATTAACACATATAGATAAGGGGGAACCTAAACATACAACAACTCGTAATGATGATCAACTAAACTTACATAACATCCAAATGATTTCCATTTGGAGAGGTGATATGGATTGTCAACCTGTTCTTTCAATTGATGCAGTTATCAAGTACATAGAAAAATATGTAGCCAAAGCAGAGAAAAAATCAGAAACATATCATGCAATATTATGTAGAATATTATCAAATTTCAATGGTACAATGCCTGCAGCAACTGCACTTCAAAGAATGCTTCTTGAAAACTTGTTGACCATGATATAGGTGCCCAAGAAACCTGCCATCTACTACAAAATCTTCCCTTATCCTTGTGTAGTAGACAATTTGTATCTTTGAATGTGAATCAAAAAAATCTTCAACATCTACCTATATTAGTGATGCAAGAGCATCCTGGGTGTAAGAGAAATCTTGCATGACCCAAAAATAATTTTGGTTTATTTTCAATAATGGCTATCTTGTGTAGAGCTGCTATTTATGGAAACTTATTATTTTTAGTAAGTTGGTCATACAATCTTGGAATGTTCTGATTTCATAGGTGGAGGTTCATCTCAGTCATTTCAGCCTTCCAGTTTAGTTTCATTACAATGTCATTTGTATCAGTGAATTTACTGAGGTTTTTGGGTACAAAATCTTTGAGCTCAATTTTGAAGGCCTTAGAGGCTCCAGATTGCAATTGAGCCCCGACTGACTAGTGCTAGTTAGGCACTGTAGATCTCGTCATGCCATTTTTGAAAAGTGGTTATAATAGAAAAATAGAGCTACGGTTAAAAAGTTATGGCCTCTAGAAGTTGGGCTACCTAAAAACATATTTTGTAATTATCTTGAGCCGACCCTATTGTAATAATTGTGAAAATAAAATAATTCTATGTGTAGTCGGCCTTAAAGGCTAAATTTTTGGAACCTTCTCGGGCGGTGGAAATTGCCTATATAAGGAAGGCACGTAGTGTTGTCTTAGACAGTTTGGAGTAGTTCAAAGTAGTTCTAGGTAATAATTCAAGGCTTTGTCCCTTAGAATATTGCAAGGAAAATGCCCATGTGGCTTTGCACATTGTAATTCTAAAAAAATGTAATTCCACATTTGTGGAGATAATAAGAAGCCCATTTTCTGTTCTTGCAAATTGTTGTTGTTTCTTTGTTTCTGTTATGTGTTCATGGTATTAAGGGGAGTACCCTTTATCAAGTGGTATCAAAGCAGGATTTCCTAAGTGTGTAAATAGATCACCAACTATGAGGTAGTTTACACCAGGACCATGGGTTAGGGTTTTTGTGTAAACAGATCGCCGACTATGAGGTAGTTTACACTAGGACCGTGGTTAGGGTTTCAACAATATGTGTGAAAATGCCTCCATGAAGGGAACATGATGAGAGATTCAGTGGTGTGACACCTAAGGTTAGAGCACTTCAGAGACAAGTGTGAGCATTGAAAGAAGAGATTTATAGAGGAATGAATCTTAATGTTAGAGATGAAAGTGAGGATGAAGCCGAAGGAGGAAATTCTGATCAAGAACCAGAAGGTGAAATTATGAATCAAGAAGAAGAAAGACTTTTATGAGCCATTTCCAAGATCAAAAAAAGACCTAAGATTGAGGTTCCTACATTTTTTGGGAATCTTAACCCAGAAGAGTTGATCGACTGGATCAATGAATGTGAAGAATATTTTGAGTATGAAGATATCGAGGATCCTGATCAGGTCAAATTTGTGAAGGCCAGACTGAAGGGACATGCGAAGATCTAGTGGTAAGAGATTCAATTGGAGTGAAATAGAAGAGGAAAGGATAAAATTACAAGATGGGATCGGATGGTGGATAAATTGAAGTGACAGTTCATTCTTGTTGATTATGAGCTTTACCTACTGAAGAAGATGCAAAGTTTGAAGCAAGCAGGAAGATCTATTTAGGAGTATATAGAGGAGTTCTATTGAATCCTCATTAGAACAGGCCATGCAGAAGCTGATAAGGAGAAAGTTGCCCATTACCTTAATGGGTTGAGGCTGAGCATTTAGGAAGAGTTGAATCTGGTTCGAATGAACAGTATTGAACAGGCATACTAGTTTTCCCTAAAAGTAGAGGAAAATATGAACAAGAAATTTGAAAGTAGACAAAGTGGAAGAGGTAGTGGTGGAAGATCTAGTTGATGGTCTTATGGAGGCCGAAATGAAGATCTGAAAAAAGAAGGATGAGGCTAGTAGTAGCCAAAATCAGAGAGGAAACAACTTAAATCATTTCCATGATCAGAATAATAGAGATCAGAGAGGAAGAGAAAGAAGACAAGGATCCGAAAGAGCTGGATTTCGTGGGACATGTTTTCATTGTGGAGAAGAAGGTCATAGGGCCTTTGAATGTCCTCAACACCAAGGAAGGATAGATAGGAGAACTAAAGGCTAGGAAAAAGTTGCACATGTAGATGAAGATGTCAGATAGATGCCAGATCATCACATTCTGAAGATGCTGAAAGAGGAGAAACACTAATTAACAGAAGAGTTCTGTTGAGTGGTGAGAATGAACTTGATCAAAGGAGGAGCTTATTTTGCACCAGGTGTAAGTGTGAGGATAAGTGTTCTGATGTCATTATTGATAGTGGAAGCACTGACAATCTAGTGTCAAAAGAGATGGTGACAAAGTTGAAGCTCAAGAGATAGAAACACCCACATCCATACCAAATTTCCTGGGTGCAGGATGACCACAAGGTCATGGTCAATGAACAATGCCTAGTGAAATTCAAGATTAGAGGGTACCATGATGAGGTACTATGTGATATCATACCTATGGATGCATGCCATATGTTGGTGGAAAGACTGTGGTAGTTTGACAGGCGTGCTGTCCATGATGGTCGAGCAAATACCTATTCCCTGACAAAGGATGGAATGCGACATAAGCTAAAGCCATTGAAGGAAACAAAAGTAACGATATGTGGTAATGCAAGAATAACTTTTGTTGATGAAAGAAAATTCCTAGAAGGTATGAGCCATGAGCATGTGTGTTTTTCTTTAATTCAAAAAGCTGATAAAGAGGAAGTAGATGATGTTCTTGTAGAAGTTGCAGATTTATTGGATGAGTTTCAGGATATTGTATCTGATAATGTGCTTGATGGATTACCACCAGTTAGGAAGATTAGTCATCAGATGGACTTGATCCTAGGATCTAGTTTGTCAAATAAGGAAAAACACATTGACACCTACAGAAAGTGAGGAGTTGAATAGACAAGTATAGGAGTTGTTGTAGAAAAGATTGATCCATGAGAGTTTGAGTCCCTGTGCTATACCAACAATATTAGCACCAAAGAAGAATGGAGAATGGAGGATGTGTATAGATTCTAGAGCTATCAACAAGATCACAATCAAGTACAAATTTCCTTTTCCATAGATGGATGATATTATGGATTGTTTGAGTGGACCTGTGTATTTCTCAAAGATAGATCTGAAGAGTGGATATCATCAGATTCAAATCAGAGAAGGAGATGAATGGAAGACTACCTTCAAGACAAAGGAAGGATTGTATGAGTGGTTAGTCATGCATTTTGGGCTAACCAATGTACCGAGCACTTTCATGCGGCTCATGAATGAGGTTCTGAAAGAATTTCTAGGTAAGTTTGTCATTGTTTACTTAGATGATATTTTGATCTTCAGTAAGACATTGGAGGAGCATATAATGCATATTTGTAGGGTGTTTGAGAAGCTGAGAGAAGAGAAATTGCTAATTAATTTGAAGAAGTGTAGTTTTGTGAAGGAGGAGTTAGTATATCTAGGATTTTTAGTTTCAGAAGAAGGTCTAAAAATGGACCTAGAGAAGGTGAAGGTCTAATAATCTTGCAACTCCATGCATAGAGAACTCTAGGTCACTTTCTAAGGTTTCCTCTTCATGGATTCTCTTGGATGTAATGATTTAGAGAAGTGCACTACTTGAGTGTGTACATTTTTTGGCACCCACCATGGGGCAACTCACTTTTACATGTTGGTTTGATTATTTTTGGAGCTAACCCCCTTGTGCAGATTTGCTTGGAGACTAAAACCTTAAATTTTCAAAGATTTAATCATATCTCCCAAATGGCTTGGTTTTTTGGTCTAAAAATCTTTTTGCAAGTTGGTGGCATATTAGAGAAGCTCCACTAAAAAATTCAAAATTTTTTGAGGTATTTTTTATTTTTTATAATTTTTTCTTCATTTTTAATAAAAAAATTAATTTTTGGCACAAATTAGCATATTTTTTGTAAATTTTTATAGTTTCGAAAAGCTCTTATAATTTAATAGGGGGTCCATTCTTTGTGATATGAATTTGGATGCAATATCATAGCTCAAATAATTGATTTACAAAAAGTGGTATATTTTCATAAAATGGGTCTCTAGGGCACAAATGAAGAGATTTTTATGAAATTTTTACATTTTTGAAAAGATCTCTATTTTTTGATAGAGGTCTTTTTTTCTCATTTTGGGTTTAGGGTCCGAATTCATGTGGTATAAGTCCAATCTTGTTGACAATGTCAAAAATCAAAATTAAAAGAGGTCTCTTTTCTGCATTTTGGGTTTAGGGTCCTAATTCAGTGGTATAAGTCCAATCTTGTTGACAAGGTCAAAAATCAAAATTAAAAAAAAAGGGTATTTGATGATTAGCATGCACTTATTTTTCACATGGTTCAATGCATGATGTGAGTTGTCATTTAGATTATTTGCTGGTTATTATTGCTCCTAACAATTGATTTTCAGATCTAACCACCTTAGGGTTTGCATAAGTTGAGTATACATTTCATATCTTGTTTTCTTATTTTCTTATCTTGTTCATTGGAAGGTTCGTGACTTTCTTTCATGGAGATGCTTAACAAAAAAATAAAAATGAGGTAAAATCTACTAAGCACGTTGCTTTGGACTTGAAGTATTTTGTTACATCTTTACAACATTTGGATTTTGGAAATAAGAATGAACCTCTCATGTGTTTGGCTTGAGTGTTTACATACTTTCATAGAACACATTTCAATTGATGCTCTTAATGGGAAATGAATGAACATAGATTTTCTTTCATACAAGTTTGTGTAAGTGAATGCTTGTGTTTACACCTTAAGTAATTCTTGGTTCCAATATAAAAAATCTCATTGAGTAATTTATGGCATGGATTCATTCCTTGTTTACATGAAGAGATAAATGCACCACTTTGTGGACTCACTTTATGTTTACTTGGAAAGTTAAATATTCCATGGTTCAAACCCTTTTGTGCTTGTGAGTAGTATTGATAAGCAATCTTAGAGTACTTTTAATTGATCTTGTTAGCTAAATTGGGTTGTTGGACTCACTTTTTTTAATCACCCATCATTCAGCCCTTTGGATGCAATCCCAACACCATATTTAGGGGATGGGTCTACCTAAAAAAATGTTAAGTGCTCCACAAAGTTTTTCCCATTTTGTGCTTTCTTGATCTCATTAGTGTTGTAATGTGTGGACTCACTTTGAGTTTGTGTGAGGAGTTAAATGCACCACTTTGTGGACTCACCTCACATTCACTTGAAGAGTTAAATGTACCACCTTTAGTTCTTTCAAATGCTTTTGATAGAGAATTGCTTACTTTTTATTTTTAGAAGGCCTACTTGAGGACACATCACCTCAAGGGATGACCTTAACTCCTATGTTCTGGTGGAGTATAAATAGCGGGTGGTGAATCGAAAGATACCTCTCTTGGGAATGAGTTAGATATCACTCTTGGCTAAGCCTCAAAGAACTTTATACCTTTGAGAAGTGAAGGAGGATATTTGGGTTACTGTCTCCCCCCGGCTATGTGATTTTAGATTCTTCTCATCTACAGATTTGGGTCTCATGTACCTTGCATATATCAAGGACTCCCTTTAGAAGAGCTATGTATATCCTTGTAGACAACTTGTTAAGGTGTTGTTGTGTTTTATGTGCCTGCTAAAACATTTTCAAGAACATACACAAGTAGTTCTTAAGAAGTAGAAATACTAAGTCACTATTCTTGTTCATGTGCAAGGTTGCTTTGCCCCTTGCTCATTGTTTGAAGACAATTGCTTGCTTGAAATCCTTGATTGTTGTCTTATGTGCTTGATCAATCTATTGATATACTTACTTGATCTTTTAAAACAAACAAAAACTGAGTTCCCGAGTTGTCAAACTTGATGTCTTGCAATCCGAAGCCAATTCTTGCCATTTCCAGTCATCCTTGGTCAGTCCAGATCTCAGATCTTAGGTGCTGTGACATGTTTCTCAACATCCAATTGAACTTAAATGGTATCAAGTTGCACAAAATGACTCTTGGTCTTCTTTCTTCCACATCTCCCATGTCTTCCTAGTCTTCCATTTTCATCCTTTCTCTTCTTTCTTCATGATTCTTCCTAAATTATTCATATTTTCTTGATTCTTTTCCTCTTATTTTCTAGTCTACCTTCTTCTATTCATCAATTCTTTCACTTCCATGCTTGATTCCTCCTCTTCTAGAATCATGAGTTTCAACTATCTTTCTATAGAATCTCTCTTGAAAATGGATGATCTTGATCTCCTTGCTCAATTTGAAAAATATCATTCTTCCAATAGTTTCATTGATGATAAATTTATGACAAAAATACGAAAGAAAACAAGTGAATCACCTGCCTTTGGTAGAATCATGCTCATGATCCTCTCACGATCTTCTTCTTCCAAACATTCTTCATCATGTAAGTCTTCTCATTTGAATTCTTCACATTCCAAGTCTTATCATGACTCTTCTAGACATTATTCACATTCCTCATTTTCCAAGTCTACTTCCTCCATAGGATCTTCATTTTCCTCTTCTTCACCATCTCATTCCTCTTCTACTTCTCCCAAGATTCTTACTCCTCATCTCAAAGCATACCATGATGAGCAATATGATAGCCCTTGTGATACCTATGATGCCTCTATTGCTAAGATTCATCCTCATCATGTTCTTAGGCTTACTAAAGGATCATCCTATTGGGTAGATCATGATGGCGATCCATATGATTCTGATTTTGAAAAAGACTTTGATGATTTTTTTGAACAATACCTTGATTATGATCCATCTACTACTACTGAGGACTATAAAATGTACCGCATTGATTGGAAACGTAAATATTATAAGAATCCTTCTTCTAAGAAATCTCATACTGAAGATAAAAATGAAACTCCCAAGCAAGATTATGTTAATGATGAACCTTTGTCTCGTGATAGTTCCCTTCCATCCTCTACTTCATCCAATGCCCATACATCTCATAAAGCTTCTGAATCTTTCACAAATCCTTCATCCAACAAAAGTCCTAATGCTTTTCATGTGATTCCCTATAGTTATCCTCAAGGGCTACCTCTTAAAGAAACTCAAGCTAACCTTCACTTGGCTGCAAATACTTTCAATAATG
Source organism: Chamaecyparis obtusa (assembly GCA_027943335.1). Lineage (NCBI taxonomy): Eukaryota > Viridiplantae > Streptophyta > Pinopsida > Cupressales > Cupressaceae > Chamaecyparis > Chamaecyparis obtusa. The sequence continues at coordinate 159,655 of BSBK01007584.1, read as the reverse complement.
CTAAACCTAAAGAGCCTAAGCCTTTATGTGCTATAATGCCTACTTTAGTTGGCCCTTCACCATCTTTTCCAAAGTCTTCCATACAACTACAACATGCTTCCTTGTCTTTAGAAGTGGCTTCATGTCAAGAGAACTCTAAAAATGATAAAGAAAAGAACATAAAGAAAGATCAAGATCAAGAACCCTCTATGTCATCCAAAGCTATTCATGATGTCTCTCATTTGTTTCATGGTTCTTTTGATTCTTTATGCCCTTTCTCATTCATTCCACCATGTCTTAAATCTTCTCCTAAGCAAGATCAAGCTACTACTCACACCATTGAGCTTATTGATAAACAAAATAACCTTACTACACTTGCAATTTCCAAAGATGATACTTTCATTAAGGTTATTAAAAATGGTGTTATTACTTCCAATGTTAAGCCTATTGAAAATCCAAAGCAAAATGATATGCTTACGCTATCCAAAGCAACTTGTCAAGATCAAAGTCTTCCATCTTCTTGTTCTACCATTCCATGTTCGCTTCCATTCTCTACTCTTCCTAAGTCTTTGAAAGCTTTAAACAATCCTATCAAAGAAGTTACTCCTATTCAAGATATTCATGATCCTATTGCAAATCCTAATGCTCACTCTAAAGATGTTGAAGTCCTTGGTTGTCATATAAATGCTGATGAACTTATTGATTATCCTTTTGCATCTTCCACGTCCATCCTTGGACCTCCTCCACCAATACTAAGGGCTTCATGTCTTCCTTCCATCTTTGGTCCTTATGTCCCTTAACTTTCCCCTCCTAATTCTCCTAATTTGTCATCCATCTTGGGTCCTTACATCCCTCCATCTCCTATCTTTCCTCAAGATCAACATGGATGCATACCGTTGAATCCTTTTCATCCACTCACCTGTCTAAACTAGTCATATCTTCCTTCTTCTTCCATAAGTCCTAAGTCTTTTGGAAGTAACTTGAATGTTTAATACAAGAAAAAGAAGCAATACAAGAATCCATAAAAAAAAAATGATTACCATGTCCTCTTTAATCGACATGGAATCATAAAGTCAAAAGAGACATATAAGAAGAAAACTACAAGACAAGTATGGGTTCCAAAATTCATCATTGAAGATATTCTCTCTAAATCATCAAAAAGAAATGAAAAGCCTAATGCTATATGGATTCCAAAGTCTCTCTTGAAAGAGTCTAAAATTGAACAAAAAGTGAAGTTGACATTCAAGCTTCCAAAGGCTTCCACTTCATCTTCTTCCAAAAACATTCTTCCATTCCATGTGCCTGAACCACAACCTTTGCTAAATATTCACCATATTCCTTCTTGTATTCCTTCATTCACATTTCCTCCATCCTCTCACCACCCTTCAAGGTGTGTGTTGATGTTGATCTTAGCTTCCTTTCCATCTACCCTTTCATAATTCTTCCATTCATTATCCTTCTACCTTTTATCATTTTTTCTCATAGTCCTATTCCTCCTATCTTCCAGCCTCACTCACTTTACATAAAACCTTATCCTTCATTTTTTCCCTTCCATTTTCCTTTCCCTATTAGCATCTTTGAGCATATCATTTTGAATCCTTGGCATATCATGGTTTATCCTTTCAAGGAGCATTGTCTAAAAAGCTTGCCTTATTTCAAAATATATATATATATATATATATATATATATAGAAAAAATTCAAAAAGAATAAAGAAAAAATTAAAAAAAAATTAAAAATGTGCCTTGGTGAAAACCTGGAAACAGGCACCTTGGTAGCAAAAGTAAAGATAAATAAATTCATCCTATGGTGAAAATCACTCCCTTGTGGCACCTTGGATAAGTACAGTGATGAAAACCTGGCAATCAGGCATCATGCGTAGTTCTTCTACATATTTCATCCATTTTGTCTTCTCTTTTTGATCTTGATAATGTTGACCTATACATGAACATTTGACTATCTTGTGAACTATCTTATGATGATCTTGCTTTCATTCCATTCATGTTTAGCCTTCATATTTATTTTCCTCCATTCATTTTAGCCTTTCGCTATCCTTTTCCCCTTTGGTCTTGATCTAATAAAAAAGTGTAAAACACGATGCTATGAAGTCTCTTGACATGTCTACTCCTTTGGAATTCATCCTTTCCTTCTTTGGCATTATGCTTTTGTGACTTATCCTATGCTGGCCTTTCATTGCTTGTCCAAATGTGCTTTACAGGATAATTTTTTCCTTAGCTTGGGTACTCTTGAGGAGTTTGACCTTGAGGATTTCTTCCCTCCGTTCGCCTTCATTCTCCTTTCCTCCATCTCATTCACCAGCTTGCCATCTCTCTTGTTCTCCACCTTGCCATCTCTCTTGTTCTCCACCTTGCTAGAAATTGGGACTACATGATGTGATCTTTCTTGGGAGTTTGATGCCCATTCTATCTGGGGGCATCTTTTGTACATACTTATTGATCTTGAAAAAATCCAAAAAAATGGTATATTGTTAAAAATTCTAAAAATTGGAAAATGTCTTGAAAAAATGATTATCTTAGTGAAAATCTAGTAATAGACACTTTGATATATCTCCAAAAAAATTATATATTCCCAAAATATAAAAAATTCAAAAAAATTCAAAAATTTAAAAAAATAGAAAAAGTGCCTTGGTGAAAACCTGGAAACAGGTGCCTTGGTAGCAAAAATACAAAAAAAATTGAAAAAATAAAAAAAATCTCCAAGCGGTGAAAACCTGGAAATAGGCACTACTTGACGCCTTTTGCATCCTTGTCTTTTAGCATGCGTCTTCGACACTTAGCCATTCTTCATCATGCCTTGACCTTATTTGACTTGGTCTGGAATTGGTCTTTATTTTTGTCTAGGGGGTATACCTGTTAGCACAGGTCCTTTAGGTGCATTTGTCTCTTGGGGCATTTCACAAACAGGTGTTTTTCAACACCACCCCAAATAGTGTTTTTCAACACTACCCTAGCGTCAAGTGTTTCTCAACACTTATTAGTTATCCTACCCTATAGTTTAGCATGATCTGATATTTCTCACTAGCAGATGTGATACTCAAAGATTGATTCTATGACGTACACACGCACTTAAACACTTAACTTGCTAAGACTTTTTTGACTTTATTTCTTTGTGTGTTGTCTATGATGATTTCTTTGATGAGTTTTCTCTCCTTATGATAGTTTTCAATGATGCTGAGCTAGAAGACTAAGGGCATGAGGACATGTTTTATTGCTTTTTCTTCTTGTGGGTATATTTTGTTAGTCCTAATTGTCATTAGCATTTATGCTTGTTCCACTTGACAGTAGGATCTACAAAGTATTATCCTTGAATATTTTCACAAGTGCATACTTATAGTCATCTTGACTTTCTTTGTGTCTTGATGTGAGTATAATCTCTCCATATCAAATTTAGGTAATCTCACTGCACTAGTCATCTTGACCTACATGTCTTTGGTTCCTAGGTGGGATTCCCAGATTCTTATCTGATATAGATCATATTCATATACCCATAGTCATACTAGTGTGTATTGTATGATCTTATGATGCTACCAATAAATCTCAATGATGATTATTAGATGTCTATTGGCATTGTGACCTTGCAAGTCAACCACTTTTTCATAGTAGCTTGCATTTTTAGGTTCATGTTAGTTAGTTTTGCATCTTGCATATGGAGAGAGCTCTCCTTTTATCTTTCATGGACTTGATGGTCAACTGCGCTCATCTTTTATTTTCTCGATCATGTATTTCACATATTATCTTTCATATCAAATCCTTTTCACCCCTTTTATAGCATTTTGACTTTTAACCTAATTTTCAAAACACCTCAAAATTGCACAAAAATTGCACCCCTAGCTAATTTCAATGTCTTGGATCCATTTTCGGACTCGAAATTGAAATCCGAGGTCATCTTGATAGTCAAAATCATGTTTCAAAAATGTATCTTTCTCCTATGCAGTTGACTAACCTTTTGAGGCATAATTCTTCGATCTTTGATGGAATTTCTTCCTTTTCATGTCTTTCACACTTCTAGTCTTCCATTCACCCCATTTCTTTTCTTCTCATTCATCACTGGGGCATGTTTTCACTGCCTAATGGTTATCTTCTTATCCTTGATTATGATTTCATTATGATTTGATCATCTTTTATCAATCTAATGTTCTCCTCTACCTTATTTCAATTTCGATTCCGAGGGGGCAGTACCTATTGGATTTAATCCCTGATTTTCTTGATTCAGTGATCTTTTTATGATTTTTCGCTCAGCTTGAGATTTTTATCTCTTATTTTGGATGTGATCTCAAAATGAACTCATGTCCAGAATCTTTTATTTATTTTTGTCTGGGCGTGTTCCCAAAATGAACACACGTCTGAGTTGTTTTGTGATCCCAAAATGAACACACATCTGAGTTGTTTTGTGATCCCAAAATGAACTCACATTTCAATTCTTCTTTGACTGCATGTGTTCCCAAAATGATCACACATTAGTCAAAGATGGGCAAATGTATGCACCCTAAAATGGTCGCCTAGACTTTGGGCCCCTATTCAACAATTTATCAAATCCCTGAATCAATATTTTTAAAAATCAGCATTTTTCAATTATATCAATTTCCTTGATCAAATCCTATTTTCATCATTTTTTATTATTTGCCTTGGGCTAGCCATTTTATCCTAAGTCTTTATTTATTTAAAAGGAATATTTCCTCCCCTTTTATTAAATAAAAAGCCCCCACTTTTCTTCTTATCCTAAGTTGCACAAATAAAGCATTATTCCTATTTTATAAAAAGAAGAAAAACACTTTTTGTCTTATAAGGACACAAAAGTCAACTCTTATTTTCTCATTGGAGGATATTTGTGCACATGGATTGCTTCTCTTTGATGCTCCACCATTGATTAAATCTTTTTTCTCTTAATCTCCATGGTCCATTCCTTTTCATTTCCTATAAAAGAAGAGCTCTCTTCTCATTTGCATATCCATCTTTTGAATACTAATGTTATGCTACAGGTTTTCTAGGTGATTTTGGAGCTTTGGAGATTTGGAGCATTCTTGACTTTCATATTTACATGCTATTATAGTTTCATTTCTTGCATCTTAGTTTCATTATCATGGCATTCATAGCTTAGTTTCCTTTATGCTTTAGATTACTTCATCTAGTTTAATTAGGAAGGCTTGGTAATACTTGCATCTTTCCTTTCCATAACTTAGCTTGCATCTCTCATTTCTAGCTTACATATTCATCTTAATCTAGTTGCATTTTTATTTCATAGTGATTCTTGAGGATATTGGCATTCTTGCCCTTGTCTTTATTGGAATCTCTCATTGTGTGGTTGACTAGCAAGGTCATTAGCTTAATAGCTCTAGCTGAGAGAAAACTTAAAATAATCTTGTAACTCCATGCATAAAGAGCTCTAGGTCACTTTCTAAGGTTTCCTCTTCATGGATTTCCTTTGATGTAATGGCTTAGAGAAGTGCACCATTTGAGTGTGTACAGGTGGGACCTAACATCTCCTTTCATCATTGATCAAATTAGGAAGCAACTTGATAGTAATCTTTCACAAGAAACTCAAATTGGTGATATCATCAAAGGATCAGGATATGATCCCAAATACTAGGCTTTGGCAATGTGGTCATTGGCACCAAGAACTTAGAAACCTTCCCTAGTAACCATAGAAGAAAAGATGGAAGGGTAGAAGATCATCTGGCCTGTCTAGAAAACAAGTGATTTGGAAGTATGAAAGGCTGTGACACACTTTGCATATCTCAATAAGGCCAAAATTGCCCAATTGTTAGATAGATATGGAAAACTAGAGCAGCATTGTTTGAAAATCTTGTTGCATTGTAAAGTCACAGATCAGATATCCCAAAATCAGTTATTAAAGTGGGAGAAAAGATTGAGTTGATTGGTGCCACATGGGGGTTCTTTAAAGGAAAATCAAATCAGGTGAGAAATAAATTGAATATGTTTGGGCCCGGTTTCAGTAAGTTCATCCCTCCAATCTGCACAATTGATGGAAATATCATAGCAATCGAGGAATGGAAGTCAAACATGAGACAAATTATAACAACTTATGGTGCAAGTCACTACCAAAACCATCCAAAGCTTCTTGCATCCCTTTCTCAAGGATTCCAAGATGGTTTTCTTCATATATAGCAAATTCTACGTAAAACCAAAAGGTGGTGAAAATTTGAGTGTAATAGCAGTATATACATTTAGTGCTTTGATTCTAAGGAATTCTAGGTTTTTTGAATGTATTGATACAAGAAGTTTATCAATAAAAATATACTGAAGATCCATCTATATCTTTTTTTATCTTCATATATGAATCTCATTTCTTTGTGTATTTAATCTCCAAGGCATTTTAGATACATCTTTGTACAAGGTAAATAGTGACATCAATAACATTCATTTTAATTATAATATTTGCAATGATGATAAGTTTTAAAATGATGCAATAACCATAACAAAAACTTATTGTATTTAATGGCATGTAACATCAACACCAGTAAATTATAAATTATATTTGATATAATTGAATAGATTAACTAAAATTAGTAATAATATTAAAAAAAAAATTGAATACAATAGTAATAATAACTAATATTATTCTAAATTTATAAAACTAATACAATCAAAGACATTTCAAAACTATTATATCATTATGTTAACGTAATGGTATCTTAATAAAAAACAATCATATTAAAATGAGTTACCATTCTGTTAACACATTTAAGCATGATTCTTCTTGTTTTCATCTTGTAACATGTGGGCTTAGTTGCATGCATGAATATCTTTCAAAACTGAAAGTTGGATGAATGCAAAGTCGTGAGAGTTCATAAACTTTTGAAAGAGTTACAAAGGTTAATCCTTGTCATTCTGTGCTTCCAATATCAATTGTTGCCTTTACAAGAAATAAACCTTGTGATTTATGTATTGTTAATGCCCATGATATTCATAGAGGTATTTGATGGTGGTAACCCCTATTAATAGTAAAAAATGATACAAAAAGCATAACAAAACCATTTTGGATTTAATAGTCACTAGCCAGAACTGCAGATTAAATGAACACAATATCTATTTCATCTCTCAATGCTTTCATGCTAAGCACCAAGATCAATAGAATAAAAGATAACAACAATCTATGATCAACTTCTAACACCACTATCGATCAAAAAATACATCAACGGCCTTCACTTATGTTGGTTCCCAAAATAAAATTACACGAAGACTATTATTTCAAAATTACAGACTAGATTTAAAATAATAGATAGACAATAAGAAAATACTAAATAATTACCACTCATTTATTGATTCTAAATTACTATTACATGCGACAGAACATGTAGATCACAAAACTTCAAACATTTCAACAATTTTCTATCAATTTTTTAGAAGTACACAAAAACCTTATCAAGCAATTATTTGTATAGACTAGCTCCATTGGTAGCCAAGTGCCTTATCCATTGCATAACATCTTTACTACAAAATGAGATACATAAACAAATATATTTAACTTTTGTGATCATCTTCATGTATACACAAAATGCTTTAAAATGAAAACTATCTAGATATTTAACTCAATCAGTAATACTTGCTCTTATAAAAAGCTTGGCCTAATACACTCTACTGTATCCTAGACTGAGAAACTTGTAAATCAAATACTAAAATTCTGATACTTACAAATGAACCTGATAATCCTTTTATAAAAATCAAGGATTGCATACAAGCTTCAAATCCCTTTACAAAAAATAAAATAATGGCAACCATAATAGGACAAACAAGAAAAATATAAAACTTTCTTGTTACATTTTTACAAAGTTGTTCATTGACTTGAACACCAAAATTTTGTAACAATTCACAAACTTAGTTCAAATGTTGGCACATGTAACATTCGTGCTTGCTTCAACTATATGAAATCCTTTGTACAGTTTGTTTTTCTTTAAGGAGTTCAAGAAATACCATCTGTTTCATCCTCAATCGATATCTCTTGTTTCTTGATATTCTCTGAAGAATATGTTTCTTCCCAAGATGTATAAACTTTTTCATCTGGCCAATGTAAACCAAGTACTTCATCTCTTTTAGGTACCAAATTGTCCCATTCAATACCTTATTCCTTATGGTTTTAAAATGTACCTTGACATCTTCTAAAATTTTAATTGTTTGGACAAAGGGAATATTGCTTTCTATTTTTGAAATTGTACTAATTCTGATTGACATTTCATCATCAATTTGTCTTAACCATCCTTCTTTGTCTTCTATGGTTCCATCTTATTTTAAAAGGTCTGGAAACACTTTAAAACTGTCCTAGAAATATCTTCCTCAGAGAACCTCTGCCTTTCTCTCTAAGTTTTCCTTTATTTCAAACTATAGTAGGTTTTTAACAAACTTATATGTATTTTTTAACTGTATATCGATAATCTACTCAGTTTTAATCAAAGAGTAGAATGAAATTAACTTACTTCTTCTGGAAACCCACCTATCCAAAATTGTTTTGATAGTGGCCTTTTCCTCCTTAAAAGAAATCAAGATGTTGGACAATTGTTCACCAATCTTATAAATTTCTTTTGGCTTTACATTTGCAACAAATTGCAAAATTGTGTCCCTTATCCTCTTTTCATATTTCAAATTCTCTCTCTGTATTATGTTTTCATCCTTCATATAAGGGGGTAAAGGGGAAATGGGATATTCAATTATAGGAGAAGATGAAGAAGGGATAACATGAGAGGAAGAAATTTGTAACTGCTCTGATATCTGGATCAGTCCCTATTCCCCTAATCTTTTCTTTAAATCTGCTATTATTTCATCCTTTTCGTTGATCTCCTGTCTCATATCCCCATAGGCTTTTAACACTATTTCCAGCCTTAATGTAAGCTCTTCTTTCTCTTTGGCTTCCATCTCTACCACCTTTTATGTAAGCTTGGTTTTTGCCATGATCATACATGTTGCTTCAATCAGTGAGGTCTCACTGACCCTTTTTACTAGAAGGCTACCTGTAAAATCACTTCTACCAATATGTTCTCCTTTTTTATTTTGATTTTTCCTCAATGAACACATAACCAAGGCTTGATGGTCATCACTAAAAGTCACTCCCTTTCTTTCTTCTTCTCTCGTCTTATGAGTTGGTGTAGTCTTCTTTCTAACAACATCTAGGAGTACTGCATCAACAATGTCCCATTCTGGTAGAATAAGTACCCCTGAATTTCTTACCAACTCTCTTCCCTATTGTGGTGGGATCTTTTCAAACCTTTCAGTAATTTATTTTCTAACCTCATCCTCTATGACGTTGAGGTTCTTTTCTGGGTTTTCCTCCCGCCTTTTCTCACAGGTTTCTTTGAATTGGCTTATGTGCAATCTCCACAAAAATTGCATGAAAGCCCTAGCTTTAACAAAGGCATCATCTGCTAGGAATTCATCACATGCTTGCTTAATTATGGGATCTAGTTCTTTTCCAGCCATTTCTCCTATTGTTAGATCTCATTGAGACTCCTCTGGTGGCTCTAGAACTCCTTCATTTATTTCTTCATAGGTCATAAAGATTTGACCTACACCACCCAATTATTGTACTTTCTCTACTACCTCTTGATGATTCATAAGGTTTAGAGGTGATTGGGAGGGAGAGTGTTCATCATCAACATGTGTAGGCCTTTCTTCTATTTTTTGCTTCTTTGATGGAGGTAAATAATCAAAATCAATTTCAATTGCTTGATTTTGTGGTGATTGTGGTATATCGTTATTTTTTCATGCACTTCATCTTACTTTGATGTGGAAGGGATGTTGTCTCTTCTTGTTGTTTTTTCTTGTCTACTTGGTCCTGGTATAACCACATTATATCCAATCTTCGTTTGCACCATATATCTACCAAGGGGTAACATCTTGAAAAATACAGGCTTACTCAACACAGACCTAGCCTTTTCTGGCTCAACATGCATGACTTGTTGCTTCTTTTCATTTAGACTGTGGATGATACCCTCAAATTCACACATAAGAGTTTCAACTTTCTTCTCAAAATGGGTAAACTCTTTTAAGGGATCATATCCCATGACAAAGTATTGTACAAAGTCTAATGTCTTTTTATAAACTATCCATTTTTCCTTCCTAATCTCCTGTTCCAGTATGTTAGGAATGCTTCTAATGATATCTTCAGGAAAGTTAAAAATATGATCTATCAAGGCACATTTAGTTCTCTTCTTGAAAATCTCATTATAAAAACCCTCAGGATCTGGTGACCTAGCTATTGAAGTTTCCATGTGATATGGTTTCAAAATTTCATCCATATGCGTCCATCCACCTTTAGTAATTACAAATTGATGGGCTATTGTCACAGTAGGAAAAAGAGTTCCTCTTCCCTTTCCTGTGAGAGATTTCTCTTGTATATCCCCCAATTGTCTTAGAAATTCTGCAACCCCAATCTTGAGAGGGACTTGATATGGCAATATAAAAGGAGTTCCTCTAAAACCATACAATCTGATTATAGTAGACACTGGATAGAAAATAAAATCACCCCAATTGTGCACAATCTTGATATCTTTAGCAAATTGTTTTGGCCTAATAAGTTTAGATAAGGCCTTTGGGATTCTTGGATTTTCTTCAAATAACAAAGCCCTAAGCCTAGATGCAAAACATCTATCAAAATTCACAAAACTGTTCTCACTTCTATCCCAGGTTATATTGAGATTCCATAATTGCACTGGCATTTTCTCACCATCCTTGTGTTTCATTGGCTCCATTTCCTTTTCAAAATAACTTTCCCCCTTATATAGAAACATGTACATCAACAGGGACTATGAGAAAAAAGATTTATCTACTTTACTCTTTTGGATTCCTATTAATCCTTCATGAATTAATTCAGCTAGGAAAGGAGAAAAGTCAAAGGTAACTACCAAGAAAGGGTGCATGATTTGAACCATCATATACATAAGGTGTACTGGCATTTTCTCCTGAACATCTTCTCCAAAAATCTGGCATAGTGACAAATATACACCCTTTGCCCTTTGGTTAAAATAATCTATTTTGAAAGGTTCCTCTATACTTGAACCCACTATGATCACACCTCCAATTTTTTTGAAGAATTCCTTCAAAGGACCGCTCCTCAGATAATCTTTTTAAGAATTATAGACTTGTCTTAATTCATTGAAGTCTATTCTTTCTAGGTCACCACTTGGTTCACTTAACCTAAAAATGCTTCTAATTTCTTTAGCTGAAATACTAATTAAAAGGTTTCCCTTTGCATCCCTAACAACCCAAGTAATTTGATCATAATTTTGTGCTATCTGAATCATAATATCTACATCCATGAACACATTTGGCACAACAAGTTTTCCTAAATCAAATTTCCACATATTGCTAGTGGGAGGGAGGGCATGTCTTTGGCCAAACTAGACTCTGAATAATCCTAAACCAATGATGTCAATTTTAGCATTTCTCATGTAATTTCCTTTGTCATACAGCCCATCTGCTATTTTAATCCTAGGCTCCATTGAACTAAACCCTTTTCCTTGACTTTGTCAGTGGTTGACCAATCAAGTTATTCTAGGAGGTCTTCATGCACACCTCTATCTTTGTACTCAATATTTCCAGTTAATTCCCTTCTTGGTGCCATAGTAGGGTTTACAATTCTTTATGATAATGAAAGAAATTAATAGAATAGTAGAAAGATTTGAGCAGGAATAAAAATTCACAAGATACTAACCAATCTCATAAATTCCTCACGAAACACTAACTTTCTCTATAATTTTCTTCCCACACGCTTCTGCGAATTCTATGACTTTATGTTTCCGCAAACAAGAAAATCAATGATATATTAGCATCAAAAAAAAAAACCCTCTACCAATTTACTCCACACGATTGGGCCGTAACTTTTGTACAAATTCAAACTCTTTACATTCAATGGGAAAATATGCTCTCACACCAATTTTAATCCAACTTTAAAATATAACCATTGATCTTCACTTAAAAGAGATATGATGGTTATCACAAGATCAAAATGAATAAAATTTCATGCATTTTCTATTTGTGATCATACGAAAACCCTTACATCAAACCAAATCCATAATAACTAAAAATTGTACCATCTCGACCCCAGTCAACAATTGGATATATAGATAGTGTTAGACTAAAAATCCAACAGCTAATGTTGAATTTCCTTCCGAGTGGACCCACAAAGATAACTTATAACTCAAAGAGACATCCATGGCTATCACAAGAACACAATGAGTAAATATTTACTTTGTGAATAAGCAACAACCGTCAGATTATAAGAAAGATTTCAATCTATTATAAATCCTTAGTGACCAAGCCCATTGTATGTACACCAATAGATATTCTATGTTGAAAGGTTGTCATTAAACTACACGAAATGGTCCCACCTGATAGAAATGCTAAATTGTTGCTTGCATCGGTGGTTGTCGCAAGATCACAATGAATACAACTTCACTTTGCGAATGTGCGACAACCATTGGATTGAAAGAAGATTCATTTCTTTGATGAATGTCGAAACCTTAGTAAAGTAAACAATTTCATATTAAGTAGCTTATTAATTCTAAATTTGATAATCACAAACATAGAAACATAAGGATGTAGGACATACTTAAGACATTTTGAAGAACAAGAAAGCTCCCGAGAATAAAAATTGAAAATTTTCAGATTTACTAGTCAGTAACAACTAAATCCGATAATTCAAAACATTCCATTGAATTAGAATATTTTAAATCATAATATATTTCATACAATCCAAAGTGTTGAACAACTGTCATTAAATTAGAGGAAACGGTCCCACCTGACACAAATGCTAAATTGACCCCTACATCGACGGTTCTCGCAAGATCACAATGAATAAAACTTTGCATTGCGGATGTGCAACAACTATTGGATAAAAAGGAGATTCACTACTTTGATCAACAATGAAAGCTTACTTAAGTAAACAATTTTGGATTAAGTAGCTTATTTATTCTAAATTCGATAATCACAAAAATGGAAACATAAGGATCTAGCACACACTCAAGACATTTTGAAGAACAATAAACCTTCTGAGGAAATGAAATTAAAAAAATTTGGATTTAGTCGTCAGTAACAACTAAATTCAACAATCGAAATCATACTGGTTGAATTAGAATATTTGAAATTCTATTATATTTCATACAATTGAAAAGATCCAAATTTATAAATAGGAGAAGATCAATCTTCTATTTGTTTGACTAAAGAGACAAAAACAGTTCCTAGATGTACAAATCTAGAGACAATGTCTTCCATTTTTTAAAAAGACTATCATTCCATGATTCCAGTTTGTGTAACAACAAAAATATCTAGATTTGATTACTTTAATAAATACTCTTCAAAACTCTAATGAGGTCAATTTGACCTAAGCAAAGGTACAACGATATTTTTCATCTGATGAAGTTGAATTTTATATTTTGACAGTGTAAATTTCTTACAGATGAAAAATGTAACACATATATAGATTTTGGAGGCTAAATAAAGAAGAAATGAGACTTCTCAAAAAATCTTAAAATTACTCCAAGAAAAAAATATTGTATTTCAGCTTATTCAATTAATCTATGTATTTTTTTTAGTACACTTAATGAAATAATTAATTTTTTTTGTACAGGATTGATGAAATATAACATTAGGATTTAACTGAGGCTTACATGCAATAGTTGTAATAATTTATTTTCTTGAAAAAATTAACAATTTCAGATTTAGCACTGACTAACAACTAAATCTGATAATAAAAAATAGTAATCGCCAATTCATAATTGAAGATCAGATGGTTATCACAAGATAAGACCGTGATAATAAAACATATTGCAACTACAATAAATATTATTTCACTAATAAGACCCTCAAAAGTAAATGATTTCGGATGAAGTATCTTATTAATTCTAGATCCAATAATTGCAAAAATTTCATTCAAACATTCTATTTAAATATTTAATTTCAAACATTATTGAAAATTTATAATTATGTTACTAAATTATTAACTATACCAAATATAACATAAGTTAACTGTGTCAGATTTCACATAAGATGACATTGGTATTATACATCAAATTAAGTCACAATGATTGGAACATTTAAAGCACATCCATAACAAATCTAATAAAAATTTAGTTAATTAATAGTCTTCCAAATCCTATACAAAGTTATATAACCGTAACAAATCTAATAAAGATTTAGTTAATTAATACTCTTCCAAATGTTGGAAACTGCAATTGAAACAATTATTGTATTGTCATTGATGTCAAACCTTAACTGGTAAGATTGTTGCTACTTAGGAAAGTACTATATCTATGGTGAGAAGGGAAAGAAAGGTTGGTAACAATAGCACCTAAGGAAAGGTTGAGTTATCTTGATACTACAAAGTGTACTTGATGATGTTGCACAATGATGAGACAATGTATTATTTATCTTAGTAAGATTGAAGACTAAACTACTAGGCTTAACCGAGCAAAAATGAAGAAGTCATGTTTAAGCCAAGTTATGACAGAGTCGACCGAGTTAGTGGATGCCGAGCAAAAATCTAGTATCGACCGAGTATCAGTAAATTGCCGAGGAAGATAGTATTTGCTGAGGAAATAGTTTTAGTAATGACCAAGCATTTTACATGGAGAGTGAGTGGATGATCATAGTATTGACCGAGCATCAACAATTTTATATTTGAAGAGAATTCAGATTTGGAGCTGACATTGTTGAATTCTTGGATTATGTAAAATGTGTTGACTTTATTTATTGATTGTATGGAAGAATTTAATGCTTTGTAAAATGTTTTATGGTAAATCTTTATGAGATTTGAGATGATTCTAGAAGAGGAGACAAAGAACATGAAGTGGATAGATTCAATGTATTTGACCTAACCCTAAGATCTACGAAGGAGATTAAGCAGCAAAAGAAAAGTTAACCTAACAGAGGAAAGTATTAAGGGAACCGAAGCATTAGGTATGTAAAGGCATGGGTGAAGTAGATACTGGAAGAGCAGTAAAGATTTATTGACTATATAAGTGAAAAGGCTGAAGGAAAAGTGTGGTGATTGCTTGAAGGAAAGTTTCGAGCAGATCAGAAGTGGAGATGGCAAAGTTTCAAAGTCAGTAAACCAGCATTTGTGTACGAAATTGGATCTGATATTTGCAAAGTGAATTGTATGTTTTCAGATCAATACTACAGCTACTTTCTAACCATTGTAATAGTCAAAATCCTTTTAACAAAGGTTGACCTAATAGTCATATGTTAAATCCTTTGAACAAGGTTGCATTCTAATGGAATGTATGTAAGTCCTTTGACCAGGCTCACTTTTAACAAGGTGATTGAAATCCTTTAACTAGGTCACACTTGACAGTGTGTATTGTAACCTTTGACAGGGTTGGCTTTTAACCAAGCTCACTTCAGAAGAGTGAAAATAATAGTAGCTGTTACCCAAATTTTCCTGCCCCATACAAATTTGGCCACTGGTTGGGAGGTCCAATAATCTATAAATCTTGTTGCACCTCAAAATTTCATCATTTTCTACCTGTTCTCCTGGTCCCTGCAAACCTCTTGCCCTCTGGTCTGTAGGTTTAAATTCATAAATGTAGCTATTGTAGCAAAAAACCCTAAGCCTATTATGTTTCTTCATTACCTTTTTAGCCGCTTAAGTGACTTTCATTTTGCATGTGTGCAATTTCTTTCTTTAGTCATAGAATCTCTTATTCCTAGCAGTTAACCCCTTAACACCTAGCGATTTGGTGAGCGGTTATGATTCAGTTGGCGGTCTTAGCTTAGTGGCTAAAGTCAGGAATCTAGATCTAATGATTGTCGCATGATCACATAGGCCAAGAATATTTCTTGCGATCATGCAA
Source organism: Chamaecyparis obtusa (assembly GCA_027943335.1). NCBI lineage: Eukaryota > Viridiplantae > Streptophyta > Pinopsida > Cupressales > Cupressaceae > Chamaecyparis > Chamaecyparis obtusa. The sequence goes on along the minus strand of BSBK01007584.1, from coordinate 143,857 downwards.
TGGTTGTCAATCCTCATTATCTATAGTGCTTCGGTTGTTAGTGGGTCCTATGCTAGATGGTCTGATGTGCTCGCATTTCATTGGTCAAAGGTTGATGATGTGGTACCATGTTAGAGCGGGTCTAGCTGGTTGTCAGTCAACGATGATCTAATGACTGTCATATGATTGCATGGAATATTCCAAGCCCATGCGATCATACGCCAGCCATTGATTTTACCTTTTGCCAGGGCTCTATTAGGTGGGTCCTCAGACTCTGACACACTCAAATTCTATTGGCTGGCTGGATGATGTCTAGAACTTGTCAGTGGGCCCAAAATATTTTGGCTGATGTGGCAGGTTAAGGCTCATGTAGGATCGATGATCATCATTATACCACTGAGGAAAAGTGCTCGAGAGTTAAAGCTATGATATAACGACAGCCATCTAATGAAGATTGATGTCATGGGTCCGTGTTTCCAGAAGGCACTAACATGCTTGTTTCTGATTGGTCGCTGAGTATTATAGGTGGCATCTAGCGTGGGTCTGAGTATCTTAAGTGAGGTGGTGGTTGATTAAGATCTATGGTGGTCTCATGATCTCATAGAATCTTCTGACCCTATGAGATCATACGACAATCATCCGATGAGAATCTTGGTGGGTCGTGGGTCTAAGGTGCTAGTTGTGCTAAAGTGTTCGCTTCTCATTGGTTTCGATTGATGAGTTGGTGCTTGACTTTTCAAAGGGTCTCCTGATTGTTACAAGGATGATCTGGGCCGTTCATCTGTCAGGAAAAATAGACATCAATGGTCACATTTCAAATTTGACCTATTAGCTATTAATATTTAAATTCAAATATATCTCTACAGGGTTTTGCTAGGTTTTTTACCTAGCGGTTGATTGCGACAATATGGGTAGCTCAAATTGAATTCTTCAGGACAGTTGCAGTTGGGAGGATGATTAGAAGATCTGATGACTATCTCCTGGGATTTCTCAGGTACCATGTTGGTATTCTTGCATTGAAGAAGCATTAAAGGTGGCACCAACTTGGCCTCCTGTACTCTAAAATACAAATCAAACCTGGCCCAGATTTGAGCATTCATGGCAAGGCCGAGTTGCAGTGTGGTAGATGAATCAAGGTGGCTTGTCTGCAGGTAGATGTAGTACAAGGATGGGCATGCAAAATGATATCTAATCAGTTGAGATATTTCCATGAAATTTATGATCAGACACGATAGAATTAGGGTTTCTGATTATTTTATGTCTAATCATATGTAACCCTAGTTAGGTTTTTCTCCTGCTTGCATGCAAAAGGAGATGTATATATTGTTTTTTGGATATTTTAAAGCTCAGAGTTTACATTTTGTAAAAAGAGATTTCTTCTTTCTCAAAAAGTTATCCATGGAATTCTTTCTACCCTTTGGCTTTCTACTTTATGTAATCTCCCATTGATTGATTAAGCATTGCAGAGGTATTTGTGACATTCTTTCTGTCCCTGTCCTTTTCTTGTTTGAACTATCTCTTATTGAATTGAAGTATATGTATGTTTTCAATGATATCTTAGGGTTCCTGATCCCTCTTTCCTTTTGCAACTCATGTGTATTATTGTGTCTAATTTGATTTGAATGCTTTTGTGGGTATACTTTAACCCCCTGACAATCTGTCTCATTCCTATACCCAGTTACAGAGGTGAATATTTGTTTGCAGGTCATAGTCTGTGTCTTTTGTTCAGACCTCTCTATGAAATACTTATGCAAACCTATTTAGTGAGTTGTGATCTCCTAGACCTGAGTTTATGCATTGATTTCATCCTCCATACTATGATTCAAACCATATTTTTGGTGTATCACCTAGTAGGGTAGTTTGCTTTCAGTCATTTCCCTTTCATGCACTGCTTCTAGCCGTTTCCCTCAAAAGAATTTACTTTCTTGTCAAAGAAGAAAATTAAGGTGATTATTCAAGAGGAACCAGCCTAGAACCTAGAGGTCTCATCTTAGTTAGCATAGGTCCCACAACCTAGAGATTATTCCCATGTTATACTAAGTTATCAAGACCAAGAGAGCTTGAAACAAGGGTGCAAACTTAGTGTATAACAGTAGCATGTTACAAAGTGGTTTTTCCCATATTGGGTTTCCACTATAAATCCTGGTGTCAATACTTGTGTGAATGTTTTGGGTTTGAACATTTATGTGTTTTACAAGTTAGATACAGCAAGGTAAGTGGACTGTTGTGTTATATGTTTCTATTATTGAATCAGTGATGACCAAGTTTGTTTTGGTTTCTTGATCTGATTTAAAGAAAAGTTTTTGAAGTTATTTTATACATCAGGACTTGAGAACAACTGATTCACCCCCCCCTCTTTGTTGTTCTAAATCATATTAACACCAAATCCTATACAAAGTTATATATTTATAAATTTATTATTAAAAATTCAAAACATTAGTAAGAATTATAGATAATATTGTAAAATTACATATGTATATATGAATTACTTTTTGAATTTTACGTGTCACATCAATATTCAAAAAAATATATTCTATTCCAATATTTATTTAAAGTTTATAATTATGTTATTCAATTCTTAAGTGTGGCACATATTACATAAGTTAACTGTGTCAGATTTCACATAAGATGACCTGGATATTCGACATCAAATTAATTCACAATAGACGGAACATTTAAAGCACATTCATAGAAAATCTAATAAAGATTTTGTTAATTAATACTCTTCAAAATCTTATACAAAGACCTATATTTCTAAAAGCTAATAATACTATAAAAGGATAAACAACAAGATGAATTTCTTGCAAAGATCATTAGAGCACATAATAAATTTACCAATGGAAGCTACATTTACTTTTCAAACCAGCACACAACAAATAGCTTTCTTTGGAAGAGTAGACCATATATATTTAAAAGACTGATTACTTTGCAAGACTAACTCTATTGTGTAAGAAGTTCAACGGACATTAGGTGAAGAATTTCATAATGCCACTCATCAATGGAAGGTAAATGCTGATATTGCTGCTATGTTAATGGTTTGGGGCTTAGAAATTGGAGAAAATGTTCACATTGTTCATTTTGTCATGACCTTTCTTTTTCCTAAAGATTTGATTATCAGACTAAATTTCTTGCTATAATACGCATATCCTGGTCGAGGATTTGACTATAGTAACTATTTTGTACACAAACAAGATAGTAAAAAAATAGAAGTTCTTCCTTTTTTGTGATGGCCCATGTCAATTGATAAACATGATTATAAAAAAGATATCAAAAATCAATGGCTAATTCTATGTAAAGAAATCAAGCAATATAAGCAAATTACAGTTGTATCAATATTTCCAGTTGTCTTTCCACAACAACAATGTTTTGTCTGTGTACAAATAAAGAAGAAAAATTGGAATTATCAAGCTTCTACAGGAAATCAAGATCGATTAAGTATGCCAATCAACTATCCCAAACATCGTCACACTATATGTCAACAAAAATGAAAGATAGTTTAGAATTTTGTATACTGACAACAAAATAAGGTATTTACTTGTAATACCCCAAAAATGGGCTATAGGTTCATTAACCTCCTATATCGACACATCGAACAAAATCGACATCAAAGTCCTAACCTAAGGCACATCGGCACATTATCGAATCTTAATTGATTATCCTAAATTCTACATCGGGGAATATTCCTTATTCCTATTTATCCTAATTATCTTTAATTTAATGATTATTTGGTGATAAATCCTATTTATCCTAAAGTTTGATTGATTGAATATTTAATTAATTAGATTTAATATTTCCACTTAATTATTTAATTGTATTTAATTATATTTATTCCTAAATTATACAATTTAAATTTTGACAATAAATCAAATATCCTATGACTAATTAATTAAATTCTTATTTAATTAATTAAAGTCAATTGTCAAATTTAATAATATAGTTTTTGAATAAAAGTTTGAATTAATAATTGATTAACCCATAAATCAATTGTTTTATTTTTAAAATCAGTTAAGTTGAGAATAAATCACTTTATTTTTAATTGATTTATAATTAAATCATGCACAATCAGAAAAGCAGGCAACTAGAAATTAATAATCAATTTTAAAAATTGAAACTCAACATCTGATGATGAGTTGAAATTTGATCTAAACTCTATTTTGAGTTAAGCAATGCTTTTGCATGATTTTTTGTGAGTTAATTATCTTTTATTCCTTGTTGACTCAAAAATCAACCTGAGTTTATGAAGAGTGATTTATGGCTTTTTCCCATGCACCTCCAAAGCCCTGGATTTCTATAAAATCAAGGCTCCGATCTTCATAATTCATCTCACAAGTTTGCATACTTACTCTGCCAAAATCAATCCACGAATTTTCACAAGCACGCTGGCAAATTGATAGCTGAAGAATTGAAGCTTCTTGCGAATCAACAACTTTTGTGAGATCAATCTTGTTTTCAATTCATTCTAGTTTCATATTTCATATCACTATTAGCTTAATTTGCATATCAGTTTTTCATATAGAATAGATTCATAATTAGTTTTCCATCATCATAAATTGCATAGAAAAACCAAAAATATAGATTAATTTACATACATTCCATATCTAGATTTTGCATTCAAATCCTTCTTTTAGTTGTCGTCAAGGTCACTGATCTTGGTCTAATCTGAGAATACATACTCGCACCTACTAGAAGGCAGTAAATCACCTGGTAAGATTAGTTTCCATGTCATTGCATGATTTTGATTTCTGCTAACCTCTAATGTTTTACTGAAGTGTTGTGTCTATAGCTAGGTACAAAATTCACACACACATTTCTGGCGCCCATTGTGGGGCCCTAAAATGGGTTTCCATTCAATTTCTATCAATTTCTATCATCTTCTTGTCATTTTTTGTTCCAAGCTATGATTTTTAATTTATGTCCGTACAATTTTCGTATGAGTTTTGTCAGAAACTTGTACCAAGCGGTACCCACTATCATACAATAGTTTATTTGATTGAGGATTGTACCATCAGAAAAACATTGTCATTTTGAGGTTCTACTGTCATATGATCTGATACCCATTATCATACGAGTTTCTAGTCCATCGTCTGGGAGGTGACCCACTATCGTACAAGTTTCAGTGCCAGGTTTCAATTATCGTTTCACTTTTTTAGGCAGTTTTCCAAATTTGTTTTCCAGATTTGGACTGACAGCTAACATTAACAATTGAAATTTGTTGTTTCTGATTGATTTCTGCTGATTTTGATTGGGAAAAGCATGAGAGTTGCTAAAAATAGGTAAAAATATACTAAGTGCATTGCAAGGAATTCAAGTAATCTTCTCAACTGATAACATTTAGATTTGGACTAAAACAAACATCTCACGTGTCTGGCTTGTGTGACTTTTTATTGCTTTCATATGACATATTTCATTTTGGGCTATAAAATGAACGTAGATTTGCTTTCTTCCTATCTGTTACACATAGTAAATAGGCCCTATGAACACTATTTGTGGTTCTTGAGAGAGTGGGTTTCCAACGAAACTCTTCTCAATGAGAGATCCCTTGTAGGTAGGGAGGTTACTAAGAGTGTCTCACATTCTACTAGATTTGTGTGTCTTCACCATCTGATTGATACATTCTCTCTCCAGAAAGGTTGATAGATCATAAGTGGTTGACATCATAGATCTTTGTGAGATAATCTTGGTCTTAGCATGTCAAATTAATCTATCTACTTTATTTTGGTTAAAAGTGAAAAGGCTAGAGGACTATGCTCTACTCCCTTTTTGGGTAGTATCAAAAACTCAGATCCTTGAATCTGGAACTAGTCTCCATGTGGTATCTTTTGTGAGTCACCTTTAGAGAGGGTTAACCATAGTGGACATTCCCTTAATTGGGTAAACCACGTTGATGGAACCTCAAGTGGTAATAGCCATTTTTGTTGTGGTAGCAGCAACCGCTATATAAATGTCCTTGTGGAGGAAATCTTCACAGGTGTGGTCTCTTGTTGGGCTGTCAGATCTCCCTAGCAACTCCTGATTGATTAATTTCTTAGACTATGTCAAAACCCTGGTGCATCTAGATTGGAGTTCACCCTCTTGAGATCACAAAAGTTACAGAATCAGACCATTACTACAAACCCTAGTGAGGCCAAATTTTCATTTTCTAGGAATATGTGTGTTATTACAAAACTTTTTGGAACATACACTATTAGCACTCTTAGGGATTAGCACATTCAGTCACTTGGTTATTCATGCCCATGGTTGCTTTGTCCCCTGTTCATTATTTTCAGATGTGCTTGAAATCACTTGATTGCTATTTTGCATGCCTATTTATCTATTTGGTTAATAAGAATGAATCAATCTGGTACAATCTTCAAATCTGGAAAGACAATTTTGCAAACAATCTAAAACTAAAAACCTAAAAATTGCAAACTCTTATGTTAAACACCTTTCTGGAGTCAAAAGTCATCTCATAAGGTTAGAAAGTCATACGAGTTTTAGAAATTGTCATTTCATGACCCCCCTATTGTCGTATGGTAGCTGGTATATTATCATATGAGTTTTGCTGCTAGTCAATTCAAAAAAGTCAAAAACCCTACTATCAACTTTCGTGCGAGTTTTGCAATAGTCATACAAGTTTGTCAATTGTCATTTCATACCCTACCCACTGTCATATGAGCCTGCAGAAAGTCATTTGAGAAATTTTGAAAAATTGCTAGATAGTTGTCAGAATTGCCAGATACCCAGCTTTTTCAGCCTATTTCTAGAATCTGTCAATTAAATCACTATGTCAAGAATAGAGCAAAAAATACTGAGAATCCAATCATTTTCCTAAAGTGGCCTTTTGAATCTGATTCAGCCTTTTGTTTAATTGATTTGAGTCTTTTTTCATCTTGTGTCAAAACCTTGTCATAACTATCGATCTTCAATCCATCTTCAAAATGGCTAAGTGTTGTGAACTTATGTCTGCTATCTTTTGGGCATCTACCCATACATCCAAGGCACAATATCCTTCATTTAAATCCAATCTTATCATCAATCAATCAAAGTTTGACAAGGTTGCATCATTTGATCTTCTTGAATCAGATCTTTCTTCAATTGTCTTCATCATATTCTTTTGCTTCACCCAAGGTTAATGGTGGAGACTAGAGCTTCCTCTCACAAGAAATCAGGGGAGACATCTCATACCTTACCTTTGACTACTATCCAGGGTCCAACTCTTGAACAACTCTACTATTCTGGTCTTTACGAAGATGATGGTCTTGGCAACTTTTGATTAAAAACTGGTTACATACCCCCTCCATCAACTCACAGAGGTAATCAACAAACTCCTCCTTGATCTATCCCAGGGAGCCCTAAAAATCCTAACATGTCTCAATTAGGGACAAACCATGGCTCTCAAAGAGCTCAGTCTCAACATGGTATGGATCAAGAACCTACACTTGCTGAAATTGCTCAATATCAAAATGATAATAATTTCCAAAGAATGATGAAACATTTCTTGAAAGAAGATAGAGAAACATACTTTCTAGAGTTAGCTCATCAAGTAGCTAAACTTCCTCCCAACTTTAATGTGGAAGATATCATTACACATGAGAAAGAAACTCCTATTTCAGCTATGATGAAACAAATGCACGCCATGCAAGTAAAACTTAACAAAATGGAAAAAGAAAAAGAACCTAAGGAGTTCTCCATGGAGGCCCTATGTCCTTTTCCATTCAATAAAGACTTTTATATGCCACCATTCCCTAAGAGGGTGGAAATGCCAAAATATGATAAGTATGATGGAAAATCTGATCCTCAAGATCATGTCAGAGAATTCTGTACTCAATCTATGGAGTTCATGCATGAACCAAACTATCTGATGCATCTTTTCCCCTGATCTTTGGGAGGGTCAGCCATTCATTAGTTCTCTAGGATGCCTCCTACAATCAAAACCTTTGAGGATTTGATCAAATTTTTCTATCAGTAATACTCCTGCAACATCCAACATCCACTCACCATGATTGATATCTGCAACCTCAAACAATATCTAGGAGAACCATTCCTGACATTTCTCAAAAGATGGAGAAAGAAATTCTCTCTATATGCTAGGCCTATTCCAGAAACTGAGAAGCTGGAAATCTTCATCAACAATCTTGTTCCAAAAATCAACTACCCTTTACAAATACAAAATCATACATCTTTTGATAAGATGGTAGAAAATGCAATCAAAATTGAAAAAGTACTTGTGAAAAAAGGAGACATCACACTTTAAAAGGATAAGTATGAATCTAGTTCTAAGGATAAGAACAAAAATTGGAACAAGAATAAGGGCATTGTCACAGATGGTATTGTTGATAATCTCCATGCCCCATCTAAGGCACCTACTTTCAATCTAACCATTGGCACCCAAGCCATCAAAGCTTTAGAACAAAAGGTGTCTGAATCATCTCAAAAGAAGCTAGAATAAAAATCTTGGTTCGCTAATAATAAACAAAAGTTCACTCCTCTTGGAGAATCTTTGGAATCAGCTATGAAAATGCTACTAGCTAATAACATCATCTCTTTTCTTGAGATCTGACAATCTAATCCTAACCCTAAGCCAAAATGGTGGAGGGACAATGAATTCTATGATTTCCATCGAGGTAAAGGTCACAAAACTAATAACTGCTTGCGCTTGAAGCATACCATTCAAGACAAGATTGATAATGGAGAAATCATGATTGATAATCCTAAAAGTAATAATGATCACATAGCATTCATTGAACCATTTCCAAAGCATAGCCTGTTGGCATTAAGCAGAATTGCCACTAGTGACAACACTTATTTGCATTCTGAGTGTAAACTGAGCAGAACAGTGCAAACCGAGCAGATTAGTGCAAACCGAGCAGAACAGTGCAAACTGAGTAGAACAGTGCAAACTGAGTAGAATAGTGCAAACCAAGTAGAACAGTGCAAACCGAGTAGAACAGTGCAAACCGAGTAGAACAGTGCAAACTGAGCAGAACAGTGCAAACCGAGCAGGACAGTGCAAACCGAGCAAGACAGTGCAAACTGATCAAGATAATGCAAACCGAGTAACATTATGTCTACCGAGTCCCCAGTATTTACCGAGTTCAAAACCTACCGAGTGGTTAGTATGACCCGTGCCTTCACTTCTACCGAGTGCATGACGATGTCGAGTAATGTAGTGGACGCCGAGTATCAGAAAGTCACCAAGTAAGTTTGCAGGAACCGTGTAACCATACTTGGGCCGACTTAGTGGCACTTATGTTTATTTGTCAAGATGACTTTGTAATTGTAATTAATTGTTTAGACTTGTATATAAACAATGTTGTAAAGATGTCAAGATGTAATTATATGAGTATGAATGTGAATAAAAAGGAAAGACAGAGATAAGCGAATTACAAAGGGCTACAACAATATAGGGAACAGCAAAGATAAATTCATCACAGAAGGTGATCAGTACATTCAGCGAATCTCAATCAGCAATCCAGTTGCAAAGCAAGAGATCTACTGTTTCATCCTAACAGGTGAATCAGTACTAAAATCCTTTAACCAGGTAGACTTAACAGTCTGTTGTAAAATCTCTTTACCGAGTGCATACTTCATTGTATGTTTGTAAATCCTTTAACAAGGTGGATCTAGCAATCCTTATTGCTCCTAACAGGGCAGATCATCAGAAGTGATCAAATTGTAAGCCTTAACCGGCCAACTTTATTCTGCAGTACTAAAGTTTTGTGGGTTTCATCCCCACCCCAGTTTTACTTTCTTTTTGGAAGGTTTTTGGGTAACCAAATCTATGTGTCATTGTTGTGAATGCTTTTAAGTTTCATGCTTTCTATATGCAAAAAAAGAAAAAGTGAACTATATGCTAATACATCTGTAATTGTAAGAAAATTCAAAGTTACTGATTCACCCCTCCCCTCTCAGTAACTCGGTTAATCCCTGAATATTTCCAACAATTGGTATCAGAGCATTGTTGGTTCTCAAGATAAAGCTTAACTAGCTTGAGCAAAGATCCAGGAAAATGGAGGTATTCAAACTGAACAAGGTGATTGAAAATGAAAAGCTAGATTTGGAAATGGCCATAGCTAAACTTAAGGAAGCAAAAGAACATCTTTCCCAATCCCTAAGAAGAAGGAAGGAACTTGCAAATCAGATGAATGATCAGAATTACATTGAAGAAAAGGTTGAAGATCTTTTTCCCTCAAATAGCTCAGATGAAGCAAACAATGCTGTCAAAGAACTCCTAGAAAAGAATGGGTCTCTGCAGGAAGAAGTGAGAAAATTAAAAAGAGAACAAGAGCTACACTCAACAAGATTTTGTGAGATCTTAGAACAAAGAAGATTTTGTGAGATCTTAGAACAAAGAAACAAGTTGAAAGATGAATTAGATGGAAGGAACAATGAAGTCCAAAATAAAACCCTTCAGCTAGAAAACCTAATTGATCAGATCTCCCATACAAATGAGGAAATTCTGAATCTAAGATCAGAAATAGAAAACACAAGAGAAGAACTAAGATCTGAAAAGGAAATCAATCTAAGATTGGTGGATGACCTAAACACCAAAAAACAAATTAATGAAGGAATGCTGAAAAGCCAAGAAGACTTGAATTAGCTGTATGAGCGAAATCTGCATAGGCAGAAAGGAAAAGTAGGACTTGGATACAAAGGAGAAGGTGAATCTTCTAAGCAAGGTACTCAAAGAAATCAAAAACCTACTTGTAATCATTGTGGTAAAATAGGACATACTTCAAATAAATGTTGGAACAATGAAAAAGAAGAATTCAATGGAAAATGCTACAACTGCAATCAACATGGTCACAAAGCAAATGAATGTAGGGAAAAACCAAGATTCAGAGGTAATTGTCACAAATGCAACAAACAAGGTCACAAAGCATCTAAGTGCAGATCCAAGACATTCAATCCAGCAGAACAAATTATGAAAGCAATGTTTGGATGGGACTACAACACCTAGTGTAGATGTCATTACTGTGGAGAATATGGACACATTGGCATGAACTGCATAAAACATCATCTAAGGAAAAGAGATACTACTGTAAGATGCTTCAAATGCACTAAACTTGGTCACATAGCCAGAAACTGCATGAATGCTAGTGAAGTTGAAGATGGAAAGAAGAATGAAGCAACTAAGGTCAGGAAACAGGTGAGACAAAAGTGGATTCCTAAATCTACCGAGCAAACCAGTCCAAGTGATGGAATGGGTGGCTCTACCAACTCAAACTAAATTTCCAAGAAAGCGCTGGAACTGTATTCTCCTAGAAAAACTTCAAGCAGTTCTAGAACTGAATTAAAAGAAAGATCTAAATCAGCATACAAGATGCAGTAAGATCACAGGAAGGTCGGTACCAGTCTTAATCGAACAAGGTCGGTATTAGTCTTTACCGAGTGAGGTCGGAGCAATATGAATTCTCGAGTTCACTGAGTTGCGAAGTCTTCACTGAGCAATTAATTCTTAGTGGATGACAGTCTGTCAGAATTCATACCCTAATTTGTACTGAGCATTAATGATAGAGTTGTAAACAAAAGGCAAGAAATCGAACTCATTTCTCACCATGAATTTTAGCACTTTGAGAGCAGAAAACTTCAAGAGCAATCCAGCGACTCAAATACCTTTTGCAAAAAGAATTTTCTGTGAGCTACCATGGCATCATCCAGCACCTCAGCGAAGAAAGGATCCGAAATGTTAGTCCAAGGGGAATGGAGAGCACCAGATTTCAAGATCGTGCCCGCAATTGTAGCAGCCCTAGACCCGAACGGAGCTCAATCTCAAATTCCTCCTAAGGTACTACTTATTAATGATATTCACAATCATTTCAACTGTGCAATTCATGAAATGGGAAACCTAGAACTAGATATTGTGCATGAAGAACTGTGTGTGGATGGTACTCTAAAACCCGAGCACAAACATCTGGAAGATAAGGGATTAGTTCACATTGCACATTTACCTCAAAACTTTCGAGAGAAATGGGTTAGATACATTCTCAGCCGTATACATGATGGCAAGATTTGGCTTGAGCAACCCATAGAGATCACCAAGAAGATGATTCATCAAATCACCAGTCTTCCCATGTTGAACAAAGCAAAAACTACCAAAACCCTAGGTCGGTCAGAATTGGAAAAGAAAACCCTAGCCGAGTGGGACGGTAGAGGCATGAAAGTTAGCAGCATTACCGACGCTGAACTAAAGTTTGGTACACACATAATTGCCCATAAAATATACAGTTCAAGTCGACAGAATAGTGTCTCCTGTGAAGCTATTGACCTAGCATACAAAGTGGTCAAGAACAACTTATCATTTGACCTTGCAGATTTATTGTTAAAACAGTTTAACAAGAACATGGAAAGCATTCAAACTTCCAAAAACAATCCATGTAAGTTTGGATCCCTACTGGTCTGTTTATTCTTCTATGTTCAAAAATTCTTCCCTTCCAAAGGAAAAGTTGTATGGAGAAAAGATGTGCCAGTCCTTTATGAGATAAATGAATACATCTCAGAAATGGGTGAAAATTTTGAAAGCATCATGGATAGTTATTTTGAGTCTTTCAAAGAGAAAATGAATGACAGATTCTGGATTCCACAAAAGTTGGTGGAGGATTACAAGGATGACATTTGTTTCATGGTAGACTGTGACAATGTATATATTCAAGTAGCTAAACCAGGGATTGTATATGTAAAACCTCTTCCTTATGAGGTAAATATTGATGAAACCAAGAATATCATTAAAGCCCTTGTTAATCAGCCTGTTAATCCCAAAGCTCCATATTTTGGAACATATGATGAAGCAAAGGTGAGAATTGAATTAAGCATAAAACTTCCACAGGCGGTAAACAAAGGAAAGAAGAGGATAGCCAAAATGCAAATGCTAACCGAGGACAAAAGAGATAATGATGAAGAAGAAGAGGAAAAGGATGAGAAAATAGAGGAACCAGAACCTGCAAAGAAGAAAGGAAAGGTTTTTATCACTAAGGCACCTAAGCCTCCCACTGCTATATTTACAAGGAGAAGTGCAAGAGGTAAGGCAGATAAAGATAAGGCAAACAAGGCAGACAAAGATATAGTATTCAAAAGGCCTCCTCTAAACTTTCAAGAGAGGATCAAACTTTTTAGAGACGGATCAGGATCTGGAGTAAGTAACATAAAATCTTTTAAATATGAAACCAGATCGGAAATAGAATAGAAGGAAATAGAAGATGCTATTATTGAAAAGATGGGACAGTGGAAATACTCTCCTGATGAAATAGCCCCACAGGTTCCACCAGTCTTATTAAATCCAATAAAAATGAGATGGAGCAATGCAAAGCAAACTGTGATAGACATATTTGATCAAACCCTGAGACAGTTAATGCCGAGCTTGAAAAATGATGAAGTAAAGAAGGCATTAAAGGAAAATGAAAGTAAGATGACACTAAGGTTCAATACTTGTTTGATTCTGATCAACAATATTGAATCAGTTGTGAAGGCTGCAAATGCCACATGGAAGAACATATACCATCTTCACCAATCGAGTATTGAAATAGTAATAATAAAAGATATTGAAGATGACAGTGATGAACAAGAAGAAGCCACTGAGGTAGATGATACTGTGAGGATAGTAGCAGAAGTCATTGCATCACTTCCTACCTCTCCAGTAAAAGTTTCTACATCTAGCCTGGAGACACCTTCAAGCATGGTTGTGACAACTTCAACTTTTGTCCAATCACCTATAGCAACAACAGAAGCAACCACCATTTCTTCTACTGAGTTGCAGTCTCCCGCTTCATCAAGTTTTCCAGTAGTAAGTATTCCAATTTTTGATTCCACAAGTGTAAATATTTTAAGTTCTCCAGTAGACAGTGTGCCAGTCTCTATAGCTAGTCCTACTATGTCTATTGTCACTACTACTAAGGCATTAAGTACAGATAAGCCTAAGGCTCTACTGAGTATAAAATTTTTGGGTAAGAATATAGTAGAGGATATAGACCTAGATGAAGAAATAGAGATTCCAACATTAGATTTTGCAAATCTATCAGCGGACCAAATGCAAAATATAGGTGAAATCCTCCAAAGGAAAGCAAAGCAAAAGAAGCTTAAAGAGGAGAGAGACAAGGAATATCAAATCATTAAGGATGCTAAAGACATTTTGTTTGATGCATTAGGTATTAAAGTAGACTCCTCTCAACATGTTTTGCTACAATTAGCTGAAGTAGTAAATAAATACAATGAGGATTCATCTGGGACATAAAATTTAGTTGAAAGAGCTGAGAAGAGATTCAACAATAAAGTGCTTGAGCACATTGCTCAGCACATAGCTATTAATCAAGTGGAATTGTCTTCAGATTTGTCAAATATTGAATCTACCTATTCGAATGTCACCTCTCTTTTGGCCAGACTGTGCAATATTGCCGAGTTCACAAAGGATGTTAAGGATAAAATGAATAAAATGGATGAGGATATGAAGATTAGCATACAAAAGTTGCAACTTGAACCAAGTTCAAGCTCTGCTCATCACATGAAAGTCTCATACCTATCAAATATGCAATCAGATCTACTTAAAGAAGACACAAGGATCCGGTCCACACTACTAGACATCCAGAACATGATCCTTCCCATCATGAATACAATGTATAAGCACATTGAACATTCCAAAACATTGATTCATGACAATCAGTTCTCTATAGAAGATCACATGATTGAACTCTCTGCAGAAGTCTAAATTGCAATCCAAACATGCAAGATTCTGCAAGAAAATTGGGACAGAACCTTGGCACTAATCATGAAGGTACATTCTGATTTTCTATCAAATTTTGGATTCTCTCTGTAAATAACTTGTATATACACCTTTGGCATTATCGTCAAAAAGGGGGAGATATGTATAGAAGGAGATATGTATAGAAGGAGATATGTATAGAAGGAGATATGTATAGAAGGAGATTTGTATAGAAGAAAAAGTTAGCACATTGAAAGGGGGAGATAATGTATAAAGCCCTATGACAAAGACAAATCAAAATAAATCTCAGTATGATTCATGTATATAAGTTTTGAGCAATAAGTGTTTTTGTCACTAATGCCAAAGGGGAGATTGTTGGCATTAAGAAGAATTGCCACTAGTGACAACACTTATTTGCATTCTGAGTGCAAACCGAGCAGAACAGTGCAAACTGAGCAGAACAGTGCAAACCGAGTAGAACAGTGCAAACCGAGCATAACAGTGCAAACCGAGCAGGACAGTGCAAACCGAGCAAGACAATGCAAACTGATCAAGATAATGCAAACTGAGTAACATTATGTCTACCGAGTCACCAGTATTTACCGAGTTCAAAACCTACCGAGTGGTTAGTATGAACCATGCCTTCACTTCTACCGAGTGCATGACGATGCCGAGTAATGCAGTGGATGCCGAGTATCAGAACGTCACCGAGTAAGTTTGCAGGAACCGTGTAACCATACTTGGGCCGACTTAGTGGCACTTATGTTTATTTGTCAAGCCGACTTTGTAATTGTAATTAATTGTTTAGACTTGTATATAAACAATGTTGTAAAGATGTCAAGATGTAATTATATGAGTATGAATGTGAATAAAAAGGAAAGGCAGAGATAAGTGAATTACAAAGGGCTACAGTAGTATAGGGAACAGCAAAGACAAATTCATCATAGAAGGTGATCAGTACATTCAGTGAATCTCAATCAGCAATCCAGTTGCAAAGCAAGAGATCTACTATTTCATCCTAACAGGTGAATCAGTACTAAAATCCTTTAACCAGGTAGACTTAACAGTCTGTTGTAAAATCTCTTTACCGAGTGCATACTTCATTGTATGTTTGTAAATCCTTTAACAAGGTGGATCTAGCAATCCTTATTGCTCCTAATAGGGCAGATCATCAGAAGTGATCAAATTGTAAGCCTTAACTGGCCAACTTTATTCTGCAGTACTAAAGTTTTGTGGGTTTCATCCCCACCCCAGTTTTACTTTCTTTTTGGAAGGTTTCTGGGTAACCAAATCTATGTGTCATTGTTGTGAATGCTTTTAAGTTTCATGCTTTCTATATGCAAAAAAAGAAAAAGTGAACTATATGCTAATACATCTGTAATTGTAAGAAAATTTGAAGTTACTGATTCACCCCTCCCCTCTCAGTAACTCGGTTAATCCTTGAATATTTCCAACATAGCCAAGGAGATTCATCTTCTCAACATAATGTGGGTGCTAAGGTCAATTATGCCTATCCTGGAATTAATACCATTATCAATATGGTTGAACCAAGCCTATCTGAGCATTGCAATGTCATCACAATTGTAAGAAGAGATAGAGAAAATCAATTAGCTAATATAGTTACTCGATCACAAGCTCAGGCACACCTACAAGGACAAATCATAGATCAATCAAATGTCCCTAAGGTGTCTTTCAATCTATCTTCCACTTCTAAATAGAGGGCAACATCTAAATCTTCAAATCCTAAGGACACGAGGCCTACTTCATACAGTATTGTCCAACAACTCTAGCACACAAATGCTAAAATCTCCATGTTTGAGTTGCTTCAGATATCTCTAGCTCATAGAGCCATTCTCCACAAAGCTCTACTTGGATGCAATGTTCCTGATAACCTTGATTTAGATAGATTCCAGGCTATGGTTGGTCATCTTACATCTCCACAGTATATCTCCTTTTCAGAGGATGATGGTAACTCCTTGATTCATCCGCATAACCAGCCCTTGCATATTGAAGTCTTGATCCAAAACCATCATGTCAAACGTGTGTTGATAGATGGGGGCACTGGTCTGAATATTTGTTCTTATAGCTTGATCACACAATTGGGATTTTTAGAAATGGCCATTGATCCTAGAAATAAAATAACCATCAAAGCATATGATGAAGAAGAAAGATCCTCCAAGGGAACAATTTTCTTACCTATCAAAATAGGTCCTGTCATCAGAGATACTCTATGTCAAGTTCTTGATATACCTTTGGCTTACAACATCCTTCTAGGGAGACCCTGGATACATGAAATGAAAGCTATTCCTTCTACATACCATTAGTGCTTGAAATTTCCTTGTGACAAAGTAGAGGTAACCATTCCAGCTGACGTGTCAACAACTTGCAATACCTTGAAAGAAAATGTAGATAAACTTGTTCCTAATAATAGAGAATCTTCCATTAAGCAAATAGATGTAGCATCCACATCTAAGATGGAAGATATTGCAAAAGAGATCAATATCAAAGAAAATGGTATGGGAGAATATACTATAGAGATAGTCTTGTCTTTGACATCTCTCCCTCTCTCACCTAAGTCTTTTGGGAAATCTCTAAAATAGTTCAAACCAGAATCTAAGGAACCTCTTGAGGCATATAAAGGAAACTTTGTTGCAGAGAAAGTACCTAAGCAAGAATTTGAAGAAAATGAAGTTGTGCTTGCATGGCTCTACAAAGATGAACCTGAATCCCAAGTTGTTCAAGCTAGTGACTCTAAAGTATCAAAGGTTCCTTATAAGTCATATGGCCCAGGGATAAACTGATAGCTAAAATGGGATATACAGGAAAAGGACCTCTAGGAATCCATGGTAAGGGTCTTCTATCACCTCTTGAACATCATGGTCAAGACAACAAGAATACGACAGGTCTAGGATACACAAAGAAGCCTTTCTATTTTAGCAAGAACTCCCCACATGTTCTAGAACAAATTGAGCCTTCCGTAGCAAATCAACTAAAGGGGGAAATAACTAAACAATTTGATAGTGATGATTTAGACACCACTGATGAGCTCATTCCTTATGAGCATTTGCCTAAAGAAATCAAAGACCTCCTTGATGTTGAAGATGATCCAATAAAAATAATTAATGTAGTAGAAACACAAGAACCTACTATAGAGAAAGAGATATTTGCAACACAAGAACTAGCTAATCTTGAAGGAAATCAAGAAGAGGAAGGTGGTAGTTATTCTGAGATAGATTCTCATGAGTATGAATTCAAATCAGAATTTGAGGGTAACCCTTCTTGGGGTATTCATCTTGACTTTACTCATGTTCTTAGATTTCTTAGAGGCATAGATGAAGAATCTAATGACTATTAATGGGGAGCCATTCCAAAAGAAGATGAGCTTATTATAGAGAAACATGTTGATATTATTCACCAATATGCACCTAAACCCACTGTAGGTCTAATGAGAAATGATGAACTTATCGAGTCTGATCCACCAATGGCTAAAGTGGACTATCACAATTACATTGAGCCTATTCACAAATTGAATTTCTTAAGTTGTAATATCACCTTTGAACTCAAGCATCGAGTTAGGACCAATGATGACAGATCCACATCCATAAACACTCTTTCCCAATCTTTCACCACTTTGACTATCCAACATCCTGAACTTCTTGATCAAACCTCCACAAACCATATCCATGGTATTTATACCTTCCAAAATGACTATGACCTTGCTTGCTACCTCAATGTAGTTGAACCTATGAGGACTTCCATCAATGCACCGATCATTAGCATGACAGAGTCAGACATCAAGTATCTTAGTCAGAAAAATAAGAATAAGAATAAACAAAGAAGGAGTTCTGAGGGTGAAAACCACTTTGTGGCAGTCTCAGAACCTACAAAAGTAAAAATAAAAGATGTATCCAAAGGTGAAAAAATCTTTGAGGTACCTAAGGGTGAGATATTTGATGTCCTTCCAAGTCATTTACAGGACAGATCTCTAGTTCTAATTGAGCCCACTCAATCTATCAACTTGGGAACAATAGAGGAACTACAGTTGATCCATGTAGCACAATCCTTATCAAAAGAAGAGAAGCAAAAATTTACTACATTTCTAATAGAAAAGAAGATCAACTTTGCATGGAAATATTCAAATATGCCAGGGTTGGATCCTAATCTTATAATGCACCATTTATCTATAGCTCCAAAGGTCAAACCTGTTAAGAAAAAGTTAAGAAAGATGCATCCTCATGTTGCACTCTTGGTAAAAGTTGAATTAGAGAAGCTACTAAAAGTCAGATTCATTCGTGTTATTAACTATGCTGAATGGATCTCTAATATTGTACCTATTTCAAAACCAGACAAATCTATTAGGGTATGCATAGATTTTAGAGATGTGAATAGAGCATGCCATAAGGATGATTTTCCACTACCTAACATTGATATGATAGTGGACATGACTACAAGTTTTGAGATGTATTCCTTAATGGATGGTTTTTCTGGATATAATCAAATAAAAATTACTCTAGAGGATCAAGAGAAAACTGCTTTCACATGTGCATGGGGTACCTTCTATTGGAATGTCATACCATTTGGGCTTAAGAATGCTGGTGCTACATATCAAAGAGCTATGACATCTATTTTCCATGACATGATGCATAGGACTATGGAGGATTATGTTGATGATACTTTAGCAAAATCTATGATTAGAGCTGAACATCTAAATGACTTAAGCAAGATACTAGATAGAATGGAAAAATTTAGTCTCAGACTAAATCCTAAGAAGTGTTATTTTGGTGTCACTTTTGGAAAGCTCTTAGGATACATAGTTTCAAAGAAAGGAATTGAAGTAGATCCAACTAAAGTTAAAGCTATCATGGAGATGCAACCTCCCAAGAACATTAGTCAAATGAGGACATTGCAAGGAAGAGTTCAATCTATCAGACGCTTCATATCTCAGCTAGCAAACATATCATCTCCTTTTACAAAAACATTACATAAAGGTGTGACCTTTGCATGGAACAAAGAATGTGAAAAGAACTTTGATCATATCAAGAAATATCTATCAAATCCTCCTATCTTGATGCCTCCCAATCAATGGAAGCCATTGATCTTATATGTCTCCGCAATGGATACATCATTGGGGGCCTTGCTTGCACAACATGATGAGAATAAAAAGGAAAGAGCTATATACTATATCAGTAGAATATTGGTGGCATACGAAAAGAATTATTCTATGATTGAGAAGGCTTGTCTAGTTGTGATCTTTGCATCATAGAAACTGAGACATTACATGTTAGCTCATACCACTCAATTGGTAGCTAAGATTGATCCACTAAAGTACCTACTTAGCAAAGCTACCCTCATGGGTAGATTAGCCAAATGGGTCATGCTCTTAAGTGAATTTGACATTGAATATGTGGAAAGAAAAGCTATAAAAGGAAAGGTAATTGTTGATCAATTGGCTGATGCACCTATGTTTGATGATACACCAATAAAAATGGAATTTCCAAATGCCTCTATCATGCATCTTTCTTCTAGAGAATGGAAATTATTCTTTGATGGCTCCTATACACAGCATGGATCTGGAGTAGCCATATTGTTTATAACTCCTCAAGGATACTCAATACCCAAAGAATTTAGATTAAAGTTTCCTTGCACAAACAATATTGTTGAATACAAAGCCCTTCTTAATGGCATGAAAATATCAATTGAGTGGAGAGTGACAGAGATACACATTCATGGAGACTCTCAACTTATTATCCATCAAATCAATGATGTGTACCAGACTAAAGATAAAAAGCTTATTCCATACAAAAGAATGGTAGATGATCTAAAGAAGTATTTTATATCTATCTTGTTTGAGAAAATACCTAGAACAAAGAATAAGGCTTCTGATGCAATGGCAATGCTATCTACTCTATTACAGCATCCTGAACATGAGCTATGCTACAAGTTCCTGGTGGAAGTACTATCTTATCCTGCATATGATTCCCCTGAAACATGCATGATCTGCACTATTGTTGGTCATGATTCATCCTGATACAAAAACCTATTCTCCTATCTCCAAGACCAAATCATTCCCGATACCTTCAACCCCCATGAAAAGAGATACCTTATATGTAATGCCTCCCAATATGTCATCATTGGTCATGATTTGTACAAAAAAGGTCTAGATGGTACACTCCTTAGATGTTTAGAATGGGAAGAGTCTCAACATGCGTTAGAGGAAGTCCATGAGGGTATATGTGGGTCACACTCGAACGGTTTAACACTAGCTTGAAAACTTATTAGGGCTGGGTACTATTGGCCTAAAATGGAGAAAGAGTCTATCAAGTTTGCTTAGAACTATAAAAAAATGCCAAGTACATGGAAACTTAATTCATGCTCCAGGGAGAGATCTAATTCCCTTTACTACACAATGGCCTTTTCACCAATGGGCATTTGATCTTATAGGATCTATACATCCTCATTCTTATAATGGACATACCCATATAATCACAGCTACAAATTATTTTACAAAAAGGGTAGAAGCAGTCCCTTTGAATCAAGCAACTGGAAAACAAATATCTATGTTCATCTTGAACTATATCATATGCAGATATGGGATACCTCATTCCATAATCATAGATAATATTGGACAATTCAAGAACAAAGATCTAGATGATTTATGTGCCAAATTCAAGATTACACAACATTGGTCATCTATCTACTATCCTCAAGGGAATGGACAAGCAGAGGCTTCTAACAAGAATCTGTTGAAAATATTGCACCGTACAGTTAATAAGATAGGAAGAGACTGGCATCTCATGATCAATCCAACTCCCTAGGCCTACAGAACAAGTATCAGAATGCCCATTGGGGCTACACCATTTTCTTTAGTTTATGGGTCTGAAGTGGTACTGCCTATTGAGGTTGAAATCCCATCACTAAGAATTAGAATGCATGGTCTAGTAACTGATGATGACTACAGAGTGTCTAGGTTGCAAGAACTTGAACTAATAGATGAGTGCAAACAAGCAGCATATGATCATCTCAAAGTGTATCAGAAAAGAATGTCTAGATGTTACAACAAGAAAGTTAGACACAGAGAATTTCAGGTTGGTGATCTAGTCTTGAGAGAGAATCCTAAAAATCAATCACATCGAGAATGCAAGGGGAAGTTTGAACCCAACTAGCTGGGTCCATTTTTTATCACTGCTACTTTTGTCTCTGGTGCCTATCAACTCTCAATGACTGAGGGAGAATAGCTCTGAGAACCAATCAATGTTCTCCATCTGAAGAAATTCTACACCTAAGGCATTCAATATATGGTAAAATGTCCCGAAAAAATCTTAAAAATTGGAAAAAAGTCCTAAAAAAAGAACATCTTGGTGAAAACCTAGCAATAGGTGCCTTGATGATTCACAAAAAAATCAAAATATATCAAAAGTAAAAAATAAAAAAATTGAAAAAATAAAAAATATAAAAAAAATGAGAAAAAGAAAAAGTGCCTTGGTGAAAACCTGGAAACAGGCGCCTTGGTAGCAAAAATAGAATCTCTGCCAAGATGGTGAAAACTCGGCAAATGGGTGCCACTTGTTTCAAAATGCTCTATCTATCAGCACAATCTTGGTCTTTCCCAGCTTTCAGTCTTACTTTAGCTTGTGCATATTTTTTGGTTTGTTTCTGCATTCCAGTTTTCAATAAGTCAGTCTGTACACCAATCAACTCAAGCATCTGTATCCTATCAATGCTTAAACACTTGGGGGCAATCAATGTTTTATCCTATGGTCTCCAATATACCTCAGATGAGTTGTATCCAGTCAAGGTCCTTTGAAGCTTCATCCGGGTCAGTTAGTTAGTCTCATCTCCAAAAAGGATTTTGCATCTACAACAACGCAGTCAAACATCAAACACAAAATGAAAATAATTTGTGCTTCATGCTTTTATCTCCTTGTATGCTTACTGATTCACATTGATATTTTTGCATATTTTATTCCCACGAGCTCTTCGATGATGTCCTTTATAGGATTTAAAGAGTGATGATTGGTGGCATAATCTTTTCTTTGTTTTCTTCTTGTATGTGAAAATCTAACAACTTTGGAAATTTTGGATTGAAATGGTGTCCGACTGTAAGAGCCTCTATCTCAAATTGGATGGCCATGCATACCTCAACCATTGATACCCAAAAAATTCAAGGAAGTTTGATCTAACTATTATCTTTTTTGAGTGAGTTCTTTCTCCTACTGTGAAACACAATCTTACCTAAGGATGTGAATGATAAAGGGTCACTACGGGTAATTCACACTGGACTTAGAATGATCTCTTGACTATTTGATGTGTTTGTTATGCAAGGCATATTTTGGTCATCACGACATTTATGTTTTGATGCTTATACAAATTGTTATATCAAAATGGACATGATATTCAGGTCATCTTGGTTCTTATGCCTTGGTGCTTATATCTAATCCAACATTCCAAAAACAAAATCAATATTCATATGTCCATGGTTTCCTAACCAGTGGGTTTTGTATTGATCCTTGCGTAGACAAATTGATATTCATATGTCTATGGTTTCATAACTAGTGGGCATTGTATTGGTTTATCTGGTTACCTAAGAATTCAATGATGAAAATGACCAACACATGATCAGTGACTAGGTCCTAGGTCTTAGGTTTCATTTCATACTGCATGTCTCTTTGCATTTTTTTGCATGTTTGCATGATCTCACAATGGCTAAACAAACTTCAATGCTTAAACAATTCTTCAATTGCCTCTTCAAATCTAACAAGAGCTAAAACCTAACTCGAAGGTCTCTTCACAGAACCACAAGCAGTTACCTTCTTGGGTTAAACATCCTTTTTGACATAAGACTGAGTACTTGTCTTCATCAATACTTGCAAAACATATCATGTGTATCATTGCATCTACATTTCATATCATAACCATCTATTGCTTTACAATACATCCATGTGCATAAGCATAAATCATACATACATTTTTCCATAATCAAATACATTTGCATAACATCCATACATATGAAAGAAATCATTGCATTGCATTCATCCATACATTCATTATACACTACTCATGGCATAAACATCACATGATATCATCATAAATCAAAACATGACAAGTACACATGAAGTCATAACCAAAATATCGATCTCATATATCTATCAAAAATCTCAAACTAGTCAGGGGTGCACTACTGCCATAGTATACAAAAGAATGTGCTCATATGAGCCATCAAAGTCAAAACCATATCAACATCAAGAGATAAAAAATATCCGAACAAACAAACAGATCAGTTGTCAGCCTGATCCTCTGCATCTAGTGGAGGTGGAGGTGGTGCATCCGGTACTGCCTCTTCTCTAGGTGCTCTGGCTCCCTCTGATGCCAACATATACTGAGAGTACGTAGGGACTCTTTGTGGAGTAGGAACAACAATTTAATATGTGGACACATAGTAAGCCACCCATGTGGTCTAATGAATCACCTCTACCTGTAATCTCTGCACCTCTACATGAAAATCAGTCCACTGCCTATCTGCATCTAAATATCTCTCCTCCCACCGAGCATTGCGAACCTTTAGGTCCCTGACCTATAATCTGAGCCATCTAATAGTCTCCTATGGAGTAAGAGGAATAGTAGGATCAGCATTGGCTGCTAGCATCTCAGTATCTGAGGCAGTCTTCTCAATGGTCTCTGCTCTCTGTGCCTTACAACATCTAACCTCTGCACCCAAATCAAAACCTGTGTCACCCTGTAATGGATCAGGACCCTCACCACCTATAACCTACTCAGCTACTAGTACCTCATTAGTTGTTCCCACACAACCTAAAGTACCACCCTCTCCCCTAGTCCATCTCTAAGAACCTGTAGATCTATCTGTTGTGGAACTAGTGGGACAAGGGGGCCTCATCTGTCCTGATGGTCTCTGTGAAGGAGCCATCACTCTTGGTCTCAGAGGTGTGGGGTGCACAATAGGAACCCGTGTGGGTCTAAGACCCTGTCTCATCAGTGCTCTAGTAACATCCATAACCTCCTCCATGGAAGGTATCAGCTCTGTAGGATCTGAGAACCTATGGGTAGGATGGTCCGCAAGCCAAGCAATGAATCCATCTATAACTCTAGCATCAAGTACCTTTGGTCTGTACTCCCAATCTCTACCAATGATACCATTGTACTCCTGTGAACACAAAGCATAAGAAAGCCTCATGGTCCATCCAAGTCCAAGCTCATGAGCTATCCAAGCATAAGTGGCATAATCCTCCAGTGCATCTTGCACTCGTCCATACTGCTGCCACACCCTGGTGATAATGAATCTCTCTAAAGTGGAGGATGACCTTGCAATCAGCACACGACTTTGAAAGAAGAAACTAAATTGCTCTTGTGTAGTAGGCCAAGGCTCCATACCCACATATGGTCTCCATCGAACATAAGTCATATCATCAAGGCATTGCCTCTAGTACTTAGTGTGACCCATCCAAACCTGTGTGACATATCCAACATATATATAAATGACAGGCTCATGAGGCTGCCACTGTGCTTGACACACTAGTCTCAAAATAGGGATATGCTCCCATGCCCAGATCTGTAATACTAAAGCTCCAGCTACAAAAGGCTTGCTCTCCTGATACACTACCTCATGCATCTCAGAGAACATATGGGCCAAAAGACACTGACCCCAAGCCAACTCAGAGGGAGTCACCATCAGATGTGTAACCATCGGGGCCTAGCCCATCAATAGACCGTTCTACTGACGGTCAGACATGATAATCCCTCCTATCATCCTAACAATAATATACTCTAGCCGGTGCATCTATCCATAATGTTGTACTAAGGTCTCCTAGGAAATAGAGGTAGTCATATGGGTATCATCTCCAAAGAGACATCTGAATGCTAATACACTTGAGTTCCCCGAACTCACATACTCTGGACATCATCCTGCATGGAATGGAATGCATAGTATCTAGTACACATCCTCTAGGGTCGCATTAATCTCCCCCATTGATAAATGGAAGGTTTGTGTCTCTAAATGAAATCACTCTATCAAAGCAGTCAAAAGTTCATGATTTACCCTAATCTTGGGTAAATGTATGAGATACTCGAAGCCACAAGATGCAAGATGTACCCTAATCGAGTTAGGTAGTGACACACACAGTCTCTGAGTGGCCGGATGTGAAATGCACACATGAACATCCAGATATATGACCTACACAGCATAGAAATAGGGAATCCTATCAGTAATTTGGTTACAGAATAGGTTACAAGGGCAAGAATTGAGCAGTTCGCTATTTCAAAAGGTAGGTTAAAAGGTTAGCAATCAGGCTCAAAGATCAGGAAATTCAAAAATTTGACCTAGCAATGAGTTTTAGGCTCACTATTTTTCGTACGACACTTCAGACTAGCATGGAAAGTCGTACGAGTTTCTACATCATACCATACGACAAATCATAGTGACACTACATTGTATCCCTCATCGTACGAGTTATGAGGGACCCGATGAAATGTCGTACGACTCTTGGGTCCCTCTGATATGAGTCTTGGAGGTTAATGAAATGAAAACCTATATATAGTTCAATAGTCGTACGAGTCTTGCTAGAGAGTTGTACAAGTTTCTATGCATTCAAAAATTCAAATTTTAAAACGTGTACGAAAAATGCTAAAAAGGCTATAAATCATGGAAAAATTGAAATTTTAGCAAAGCACAGAGGTCCACCTATCGGATGTCCATACTGATGGGGTCTCTGGTGTCTCCAACTGTGCTCAAATCAGTGTGAACTGATAGGTACCTTCATCTCCACCATTTTCTTGCTTAGAGGGCTCCACAAGGTTTCTAAAGTCAAAAGGTTGAAATGAATTGAAAATTACCCTTCCGACCTTTATATAGCTTTTGACCTAATTTTCAAAATTGCTCCATTTTTTATGAAAATTGCACCCCTAGCTAATTTCGATGTTTTGAATCCATTTTTGGGATCAAAATTGAAATCTGAGATCATTTACTATGTCCAAATCATGATTTAAAATTTTCAGACCCAGGAAGGTCTACTATTTGCATAATCAACCTTCAGTCATTATAGAAATCCAGTATTCAACTTAACTAATTATCTTACACCAAACTATCAAAATTTCAACTTGGTCAACTATGGTCAACTCATGGTTTCACCTAGTCAAACTTGGTCTTCTGGACCTCCAAACGATGCAGAATGCGTTCTCGAACGTGTTTAACCACTTCTCAAACTACAATGCTGACTTTTCTTGTGAGATTTCAATTTTTATCCTAAAGGGGGCATGGTATTACACATCATTCAAAGTCTGTAATCCTAAATTTGAAATCATATCTTTCCTCAATAATCAAGACAACAACCACGTCTAGTTGCTGATTCATCAAAAAGACCTTATCGCTTGGGGAAAATCAATCATTGCTTGGGGCATATCATATTCATCAAGATTCATATCAATTTGGTATTGTCTTAATCTTGTAAATTGTATCAGTTTTTCATAACCGTTAGTTCCTTAGTGTTATTTCCTTGGTTCTTCGTAACTAAAGGGTTTAGATGTGATACCAATGTGATTCTTATCGATAATCTGGTCTAGAATCGGTCGCTTACTTCTTCGCAATCATAAGGTTCAGAATCAGGCATTTTGACACTTCTTTGCAATCATCAGTTCATTGCTGTTATAGTTAACATTATCTTTGGTCATTCAGGACCTAATATCTTCATATCAATTTCAATCAGTTTCTATATCATATCAATTTCAATTTCAAACATCAATTTCAACATCATACATAGACTGTCTTTGAACCACTGCGCTTTGCATAGTAATTCAAAGTGGGGAAAAATGTAATACCCCAAAAATGGGCTATAGGTTCATTAACCTCCTATATCAACACATCGAATGAAATCGACATCAAAGTCCTAACCTAAGACACATCGACACATTATCGAATCTTAATTGATTATCCTAAATTCTGCATCGGGGAATATTTCTTATTCTTATTTATCCTAATTATCTTTAAATATTCATTATTTGGTGATAAATCCTATTTATCCTAAAGTTTGATTAATTGAATATTCTGAATATTTAATTAATTAGATTTAATACTGCCACTTAATTATTTAATTGTATTTAATTATGTTTATTCCTAAATTGTACTATTTAAATTTTGACAATAAATCAAATATCCTATGACTAATTGATTAAATTCTTATTTAATTAATTAAAGTCAATTATCAAATTTAATAATATAGTTTTTGAATAAAAGTTTGATTTAATAATTGATTAACCCATAAATCAATTGTTTTATTTTTAAAATCAGTTAAGTTGAGAATAAATCACTTTATTTTTAATTGATTTACAATTAAATCATGCACAATCAGAAAAGTAGGCAACTAGAAATTAACAATCAATTTTAAAAATTGAAACTCAACATCTGATGATGAGTTGAAATTTGATCTAAACTCTATTTTGAGTTAAACATTGCTTTTGCATGATTTTTTGTGAATTAATTATCTTTTATTCCTTGTTGACTCAAAAATCAACCTGAGTTTATCAAGAGTGATTTATGGTTTTTTCCCATGCACCTCCAAAGCCCTGGATTTCTATAAAATCAAGGCTCCGATCTTCATAATT
The DNA here is from genome assembly GCA_027943335.1 of Chamaecyparis obtusa. Taxonomy (NCBI): domain Eukaryota; kingdom Viridiplantae; phylum Streptophyta; class Pinopsida; order Cupressales; family Cupressaceae; genus Chamaecyparis; species Chamaecyparis obtusa. The sequence continues at coordinate 115,599 of BSBK01007584.1, read as the reverse complement.
CATCTCACAAGTTTGCATACTTACTCTGCCAAAATCAATCCACGAATTTGCACAAGCACGCTGGCGAATTGATATCTGAAGAATTGAAACTTCTTGTGAATCAACAACTTTTGTGAGATCAATCTTGTTTTCAATTCATTCTAGTTTCATATTTCATATCATTGTTAGCTTAATTTGCATATCAGTTTTTCATATAGAATAGATTCATAATCAGTTTTCCATCATCATAAATTGCATGGAAAAACTAAAAATATAGATTAATTTACATACATTCCATATCTAGATTTTGCATTCAAATCCTTCATTTAGGTGTCGTCAAGGTCACTGATCTCAGTCTAATCTGAGAATACATACTCGCACCTACTAGAAGGCAGTAAATCGCCTAGTTAGATTAGTTTCCATTTCACTGCACAATTTTGATTTCTGTTAACCTCTAATATTTTACTAAAGTGTTGTGTCTACAGCTAGGTACAAAATTCACACACACATTACTATCATATTTTATTTTTATTAAACATAAAAAAAATTACACTATTTTCACTGTTTTATATTAGTTTTTCTATATGTTTATCTTCAAGTACCTTAAAGCATATAGTTTTGGAAACAACATAAGCGGAACAATAGATTATTAATTTTATATGGCAAGTTGTTCAAAATTGGCAAAAAAGATGTTCTCATTAAAGTATCTAGTTTACATCTATTTTCTGTTAAACTTATTGTAAAAAAATATATATTTCTCGATATCAATTTTGTATACAAAATGTAAATCTTTTTATAAATGTAGATATGCATTTCAGTGATTTCAATAAAAAATAGCAATTTCAAGAGCGATTACATTTTTTGCAATATTAATAATTGGATAAATTGCCTTTACAACAAAGACAGACACTTAGAAAAAAATTATGCAAATTATATATTATAATGATGTTTTATTAATCTATTCAATTCTATTAAATAAAATGATGCAAGAGCATCCTGGGTGTAAGAGCAATCTTGCATAACCCAAAAATATTTCTAGTTTTGTTTTCAATAAGGGCTATCTTGTGCAGAGCTTCTATTTATGAAAACTTACTATTTTTAGTAAGTTGGTCATACGATCTCTGAATGTTCCGATTTCACAGGTGGAGGTTCATCTCAGTCATTTCAGCCTGCCAGTTGAGTTTTATTGCCACATCATCGGTATCAGTGAAGTTATTTAGGTTTTTGGGTACAAAATATTTCAAGTCAATTTTGAAAGCCTTAGAAGCTCCAGATCATGATCGACCCCCTGCTGATTGGTGCTTGTGCATGTCAAGCATTGTAGATCTTGTCATGGCATTTTCAAAAAGTGGTTACAATAGAAAAATGGAGCTACGGTTAAAAAGTTATGGCCTCTGGAAGTTGGGTTACCTAAAAACATATTTTGTATTTTCTTTGAGCCGACCCTATTGTAATAATTGTAAAAATAAAATGATTCTACATTTTGTTGGTCCTAAAGGCTAAATTTCTGGAACCTTCTCAGGCGGTGGAAATTGCCTATATAAGGAAGGCCCGTAGTGTTGTCTTAGGTAGCTCAGAGCAGTTCAGAGTAGTTTGGGTAATAATTCAAAGCTTTGTTCCTTAGAATATTGTAAGAAAAATGCCCATGTGGCTTTGCACATTCTTATTTCTGAAAATTTGCAATTCCACATTTGTGGAGATAATAAGAAGCCCATTTTCTATTCTTGCATATTGTTGTTGTTTCTCTATTTCTGTTATGTGTTTGTGGTATTAAGGGGAGTACCCTTCATCAAGTGGTATCAGAGTAGGAGTTCATGAGTGTAAACAGATCACCGACTGTGAGGCAGTTTGCACCAGGACCGTGGGTTAGGGTTTTTGTGTAAATAGATTGCCGACTGTGAGGTAGTTTGTACCAAGATCGTGATTAGGGTTTCAACGATATGTGTGAAAATGTCTCCATGAAGGGAACGTGGTGGAAGAGCTAGTGCTATGACACCTGAGGTTAGAGCACTCTAGAGACAAGTGCGAGCATTGCAAGAAGAGATTTGTAGAGGAATGAATCTTAATGTTAGAGATGAAAGTGAGGATGAAGCTGAAGAAGAAAATGTTGATCAAAAAATAGAACGCGAAATTATGAACCAAGAGGAAGAAAGACTTTTTTGAGCCATTTCCAAGATCAGGAAAAGACCTAAGATCGAGGTTCCTATATTTTCAGGGAATCTTAACCCAGAGGAATTGATCGATTGGATCAATGAATGTGAAGAATATTTCGAGTATGAAGATATTGAGGATCCTGATAAGGTCAAGTTTATGAAGGTCATACTGAAGGGTCATGTGAAGATCTAGTGGCAGGAGATTGAGTTGGAGTGAAATAGAAGAGGAAAGGATAAAATCACAAGATGGGATCGGATGGTAGATAAATTGAAGTGACAGTTCATTCTTATTGATTATGATCTTGATCTACTGAAGAAAATACAAAGTTTGAAGCAAGTAGGAAGATCTGTTCAGGAGTACATAGAGAAATTCTATCGAATCCTCATTAGAACAGGCCATGCAAAAGCTGATAAGGAGAAAGTTGCATGTTATCTTAATGGGTTGAGGCCCAACATTCAAGAAGAATTGAATCTGGTTTGAATGAACAGTATTGAAGAGGCATACCAGTTTTCCCTAAAAGTAGAGGAAAAGTTGAACAAGAAGTTTGAGAGCAGACAAAGTGGAAGAGGTCGTGATGGAAGATTTGGTGGACAGTCATATGGAGATCAAAATGAATATCTGAAAAAGCAGGATGAGGCTAGTAATAGTCAAAATTAGAGAGGAGATAATTTCAATCATTTCCATGATCAGAATAATAGAGATCAGAGAGGAAGAGGAAGAGGACAAGGATCTGGAAGAGGAGGCTTCCGTGGAATATGTTTTCACTGTGGGGAAGAAAGTCATAGAGCATTTGAGTATCCTCAATGCCAAAGAAGGACAAATAAGAGAAATGAAGGCCAGGCTAGAGTTGCACAAGTAGATGAAGATACCAGATCATCACATTCTGAAGATGCTAAAAGAGGAGAAACACTGATTAACAGAAGAGTCCTTCTAAGTGGTGAGAATGAACCTAAACAAAGGAGGAGCCTATTTCGCACCAGGTGCAAGTGTGAGGGTAAGTGTTGTGATGTGATTATTCATAGTGGTAGTACTAATAATTTGGTGTCAGAAGAGATGGTGACAAAGTTGAAGCTCAAGAGGCAGAAACATCCACATCCATATCGGGTTACCTGGGTGCAGGATGACCACAAGGTAATGGTCAGTGAACAGTGCCTAGTGAAGTTCAAGATCGACAGGTACCAAGATGAGGTACTATGTGATATCATATCTATGGATGCATGTCATATGTTGTTGGGAAGACCATGACAGTTTGACAGGTGTGCTGTACATGATGGTTATGCGAATACCTATTCCCTGATAAAGGATGGAGTGCGACATAAGCTAAAACCATTGAAGGAAACAAAAGAAAAGGTATGTGGTAATGTAAGAATAACTTTTGTTGATAGAAGAAATTTCTTAGATGGTATGCGGCATGAGCATATGTGTTTTACCTTAATTCCAAAGGCTGGTAAAGAGGAAGTAGAAGATGTACCTATAGAAGTTGCAAAATTATTGAATGAGTTTCAGGATATTGTATCCGATAATGTGCTTGATGGATTACCACCAGTAAGAAAGATCAGTCATCATATGGACTTGATTTCAAGAGCTAGTTTTCTAAATAAGGCAACACACAAAATGACACTAGCAGAAAGTGAAGAGTTAAAGATAGATTTGAAGTTTAGTTCATCACATCATCCACATATTGTATATAGAAGTAGTCCTAGAAATGCATCTGAGTTGAGTAAGATAGATAAAGGATAAATAAGTAGTGCTGAAGCTGAGGATTTTGAAAAACATTTGAAGAACATCCATGAGGAGGTGAGGAAATATATTACCAAGATAAATGCACAGTATAAGGCTAAGATAGATGAGAAAATAAGGTATAAGGAATTTTAGGTTGGAGATGAAGTCATGGTTCATTTGCGAAAGAAGCGATTTCCAGTTGGTGCATATAACAAGTTGAAAATGAAAAAGTTTGGGCCATGTAAGATATTAAATAAGCATGATTCATGAAATGCATATGAGGTAGAATTTCCTACTGAGCTGAATATTTCACCAGTGTTTAACATTTTAGATTTGACAGAGTATCATGAAGAAGGTGTTGAAGATGAGATCACAGCAGCACAGTGGAGTATTCCAACAATTAGTTCAAATACCAAGGAGATTGAGGATATACTTGATAGTCATGTTGGCAAAAGCACAAGGAACATGACCTATGAAGAATATCTGGTCAAATGGAAAGGACAACCTATTGAAGATTCATCACGGCTGACAAGGGAGGAGGTTAATCATCTTGGTTTTCCTCTTCACACTTGAGTCATGATAGGGTCACTTCTCAAATCACCCCGGGTGTCTGATGCAGGAGCATCCTGGGTGTAAGAGCAATCTTGCATCACCCAAAAATATTTCTAGTTTTGTTTTCTATAAGAGCTATCTTGTGCAAAGCTGCTATTTATGGAAACTTACTATTTTTAGTAAGTTGGTCATACGATCTCAGAATGTTCCGATTTCACAAGTGGAGGTTCATCTCAGTCATTTTAGCCTGCCAGTTGATTTTCATTGCCACATCATCAGTATCAGTGAAGTTATTGAGGTTTTTGGGTACAAAATCTTTTAGGTCAATTTTGAAGGCCTTAGAGGATCAGGATCGTGATCAACCCCCAGCTGATTAGTGCTTACGCATGTCAAGCACTATAGATCTCGTCATGGCATTTCTGAAAAGTGGTTACAATAGAAAAATGGAGCTATGGTTAAAAATTTATGGCCTCCAGAAGTTGGGTTACCTAAAAACATATTTTGTATTTTCTTTGAGCCGACCCTATTGTAATAATTGTAAAAATAAAATGATTCTATGTTTTGTCAGCCGTAAAGGCTAAATTTCTGGAACTTTCTCGGGCAGTGGAAATTGCCTATATAAGGAAGGCCCGTAGTGTTGTCTTAGGTAGTCCGGAGTAGTTTAGAGTAGTCTAGGTAATAATTTGAGGCTTTGTTCCTCAGAATATTGTAAGAAAAATGCCCATGTGGCTTTGCACATTGTATTTCTGAAAATTTGTAATTCCACATTTGTGGAGATAATAAGAAGCCAATTTTCTGTTCTTGCATATTGCTGTTGTTTCTCTATTTGTGTTATGTGTTTGTGGTATTAAGGGGAGTACCCTTCATCAAGTGGTATCGTATTAAGGGGAGTACCCTTCATCATAAAATATCATTGCAAATATTGCAATTGAATGGAATGTTTTCAATTTTTTGGATTAAGTTTTTATAGACTACTAAATCTGATATTATTTACTTATTTGTCCTCGTCAATGTTCTTGATTCTGAAAATGTTTTAAGTGAGCCCTAAATTCTTTTATTTCAATGTTATGTTATGACCGATTTAAATTTTCATGTTTCCACGTAGTCTTTTATGTTTCCTACTATTCGCTGAATCTCCCAATGTATTTGTTACCTTCAATCACCTAATCTCCACTTATGCATTGACGCTTACTGTTTCTATAAAATAGTTTGTAAATATAAATATACAAACAATATATTTTATATAGTCCTTTAAATTAAATTTCAAAATATAAACATTAATACAACCAAAAATTGAGCCACATATTCAGCCACACTAGCATAGACAATGCTTTCAAAAATATTATATTATTCTCGTTGCATCAACGGTTGTCGCAAGATCGTAATGCATACAACTTTGCTTTGTGGATGTGCGACAACCATTGGATTAGAAGGAGAACAATAGGAAAGACTACATCATTTTCGTTGAATTGCTAGATGAGCATACTAACTCTAGTTACCTTTAAAGAATACTCTTTATGTGATCTCTCAATCCTTTAGTTAACTCACTGTCGACTATCTAATTTCACAAAACTTATTGCCCTGACAATTTTTCCATAAACACGTTAATCAAAAAAAAAGAAAATAAAGGCATACGCCATTCAATACACCAACTTTACTAATACCCTCTATATTTAATACATAAAAGGTTTATATCTACAAGGACAACTAATTGTCCTCGAAAATAAAAACAAAATTAATACCATTTACCTTTCAAATCTTTTATGAATATTAAATTATCACCTAAAATTATTAAATACCAACTATCTATCACATCATTCTATGTACTTGGTAAATATCTTCAACAACAAATGTATAGAAAATATTGTATACATCATTCCAGCCAAACAGATAAAAACCAATAAATCTATCACCACAACAAAAGAAGCACTTTATCAAAAGTCCACATTGAAATCTATAATCCTTTATAGAATGATTACCAAACTGAATAGTTATGATCATCTCGATGGAATAGAGAGTGCATGGAAAGAAATCACAGATACAAATATTCATTTTTACAATTTAAATGATCTACATGGAAGAATAAATTCACAACTAGTTAATCCCATTACACAAAGTCTCATAGCCAGTGCATTAATACAAGCTGCAGGGTTTCCAATTGCTATTCAGGTACTAGAGCTCATTATGGAATGCATTCAAAGATTTGACCCAGATACCAGAGAAATAAAAAAACAAAACAACGAAGTTGTCATCAGTTTGAACGAAGATTCAATACACAAATTCTTTGGTTTACCTTCAAGACAACAATATTCTCAATGGAATTTCTCTCTGACATCTTCAAATTTTGACGAGAAAAGGTCAAGATGGTGAGCAATAATTTCAACAAAATGGTTTGAAACCATTAGAGCAGCTAGTTCAAAATTACCGAAAACCCTATATGGAACAAATCTTAAAAAAGAGATTGTTGACATTCTAGTACTTCTGCATAGAATCAAAGGAAGCAGACAAGCCCTAAATTTTTAAGAATGTTGGTATTTCCTTATGCAATCTATATGTATAGACAATATTTATATAGATTGGGCACAACTAGTAAGTAATAGACTTACTGAAATGCTTGTATCAGCAAAGCATTCATACAAATTTGCAATGTCATCTTACCTCATCTATGCCCTAGCATGTCAACATATAGGAAACAACCTACCTAGTGTTACTGACTATGATGAACATATTCAGGCTTATGATTTCTACCCTTGCATACAACTCCAAAACAACTTTGCACATTACAGAAGGATAAATGATTTTTTTTACAATGAAAATATGCCATGAAATTCAAGGTTGTCCATAACGCAGATTATCAGATGCAGTCGCACAAAAAATAATGCAATTTGGAAGCTATTATACACAATATCCTACATTTACATATTTCAGGATCAGAGCTTTCGATGACTTTCCATTCAAATTGCTAAAATATACAGATGATGAATGGTTTTGATAGAGTTATGCAGACAAATCATCGAGGTCAACAACAAATGCACTGAATGACATAAAGAAGATATTCATTTTATGATTTCCATAGGACCTTATACATGCTTTTCTAGTTGTTCTACATTGAATCTCATCAAATCATCTCAAAAGAAATATAAATTTGATGAATATAATGTTATGAGGCATCATTTTGACCCTTCCAATTATATAAAAGAAAACCTACAACTAGGCCCTAATTTTAATCACATACCTTCATTAGAAGATTTTTTGGCTCATTGTAAGGATGACTTTTAAATGAGAGAAAGATCATGGTCCCACCTCACAATTGAATAGATTTGACTATATAATATTGTAATAGATGTCAAAGGATTATACGATGATCAATTTTATCTACTTTCCAATCATTATTTGACAAAAATAAAAGGGACAACTTTGCAGCCTCTACAAATTCAAGAACCAGAATTAGATAATCATGAAGACAGAATGGAATAGATAATTAAGAGAACAAAAAGATGGGTACAGTGCAAGAAAATAGTAAAAGAGATGACACAAATAGAAGGGCAATCATCAACACAAGGTCAAACCACAACATCACCTTAAATACCATTAGAAACAATGTAGACAACAGTTCAATCCAATCAACAAAACACAGGTGGAGATGATCAACCACCAGAAAAATATAGAGCTATAACCAGCACCTATGACAACAGTTCACTTCCATTGATCGACATGGACACTCAATAGGAACCATAAAATTCAGAACAAGAAGAAGATAAAGGTCAATCACAACAAAATACAATAGACCAAACTTCCAATGAAGATACACCATCTCAAAGAAATCAACTTATTCAACCAAATATAACATGTAATCAAAATATAGTACCAAAATTTCAAAGTTTAGCTCAAGAAATAGAAAGCCCTACAATAGTCAGAAAATTGTTTGATATTGAAAGTTTAGCCTCTGCCTCAAAAATTCTAGCCACTCCTTCATGGTTAGAAGAAACAATACAAAGAAAGAGAAAAATAAGAGAGGATGAAATTCCTCCTCAAGATTTAGTTTCTCAAATCATTAATTAAACTGATAGTTTGAAGAAAAAAAAACAAAGAGGCAAACTAGCTACTCTTCAAAAACATTAGGAAATAGGGCATGTAACAATACAAATTGCAAAACCAAAAGAAGACAACAACTTTTTAGATCTCATTGTAGCAGATTTTGATGTCAATCAAATTGACATAGGACCTACTTTCCATGATCGTATAGTTGATATGTGGGAATTCACACATCAAGAAGTAAGAAATAGGTTACAACAATTGAAAGATGAGAAAAACATGCTCAAATCTACTGTCAATCATCTATCTGATTACATCAAGAAAATTCTTGGTCTTATCTCTTCCCAAAAATCAAATCAAATAGAAGATATTTTATCAAGCAGATACATGAAGACAAACTTCATTCTAGTGAACAAATTATCAAGCAGATACATGAAGACATACACATGACACAAATCACACAACAATGGATACAATACCTCAATTCAAGAGTTGTGGGCCTCATCGACTACCTAGCCAGTTATTACAAAATATATATTCAATACAAAGATGTAATCAAGATAGACTCTCAGTTGCTCATAGAATAGCAAAGAATATATAATACACAAGAAAAAATATTGCAGACAGTGATAGATTGGACAGTGAGGAAGCTCTTAATCTAAAAATTATCAAATCAACTGACAGTCTTCTACAAAAGTGGATCTTTTCAATCAACTTCAAAAGAGAGATCAACGTAGAAGTAGTTGAAGAACTACAAAATCTAATCCAAACACTAAATACCAGCATTACACATATGGAAAAGAACTTTACAAATATGGGCTGAATTTTTTATCAAGAAAATGCTCAAGATACTCTAGATATATAAATCATGAAGAAAAACTATGAATTACATCTTCAAAGTATCAGCAGAACAGAGTAAGGAGATATCTACAAGTTGACTGCAATTGGAGATTTATTAGTAGTTGTAAAAGAAGACATAGAAATCATTACTACACAAATCAAGGAAATTTAAAAAAATCATGAATACTACATGGTAAGAAATGAAAATATTACCATACCAGAGGAACAAGAAATGCTCGATGTAGTCTTAGGAATACAAAAATATAGCAGTCAAAAAAGGTAGCAACAAACACAAGTATAAAGATCATCGGTATCATACAGTTTTTTATTATGTACTTCAATTTTATAAGTAAATTTCAATTTAACTACTGTATTTACTTTTTCATAAAAAATTACAATCATTGTATCAAGTAATATCACATATAAATATCTAATTTGAAGTTATTACAATGACTACTACTTTTCTCGCATTAATGTCTATGATTTTTATACATTGGTTATTGTAGTTATTTTGGTTTCAATTTTGCCTAGCTTCTTCCATAGTAAAGTTTTTAGATTCCAAATTATATGCTGCTACATCCTGTAATGCATCATCATCTAAAGTAGTAGCTTCACATACTATTTGTTGCAATCATGATTGACTAATTCTTACTGCTACATTATATTTTCATCTTTATCCAGTAACACGAATGCTATTGTGATACTGGAAAAAATAGTTCCTCTTTCTCTATTGGTTAATGCTACTTCTTGCAAACCACCTATCCACCTTAGGATTTCTGCTAACCCCATCTTCAATGCAACTTGATAAGGCAACACATAATGAACTCCCTTGTTTCTATATACTCTAAAAACTCTAGACATTGTATATAAAATTATATCACCAAATTGTAAACTATGGTAATATTTTTCACATATTACTTTGGTCAAATTAAACTAGACACTGGGTATAAAAGTATATCACCAAAATTGAGAACTATGGTAATATCCTTGACAGATTCCTTTGATCTAATTAAACTCAATAATTGGCTAGGAATTATAGGGTTATCTACGAATAGTAGTCACGTTAAACTTGAAGAAAAATTCATGTCAAACATATCATAGTTAGCATCAGTTATGTCCGAAGACAACTCTGTAATTCATAAATTGAGTAATAAACTTTTCCATTTTTCTCTCTGATTATCTCCATTATGTCCCTCAAAAAATTGACACCCTTTTACAACAACATGTATAATTATTCCTTTGCTCTAATTAACCTCAGAAATCAGGTACAAATTCTATGATTGTCTATCACAACTAGTCACCTTAACCTTGAAGCAAAATTTATGTCAAACATAACATACCTGATATTACTTCTATCCAAAGACAACTCTTTAATTCATAATTGGACTGATAGAACTTCACCATTTTTCTCTCATTATCTCTATTAACTCACTCAAAAGTTTTACACCATTATACAAGAACATGTGCATTAACATTGAACAACAACCAAATGGTTTGTCTAACTTCATATTCTATATTCATATCAGACCTTGCTCAATTAATTTAATAATATAAGGGACAAAATAAAAAAATCACTGCAAGATGACGATATAAAATTTGCACTATCATAAACATTACATGAATAGGTAGGTTTCTAACATCATCTTGACCCAAAATATATGATAACAATTTATACAAACCCAGTGCCCTAAAAATAAAAAATATCCAACTAAAAAGAGATTTTCATGTAATTCCACCAATCATACACAGGGTACCAACTTTACCAAATAAATCTCACACTGGAGCAGACCTAAAATACTATATTTTGGCTTCATAGATCTTGATCAATTCATCAAAGTCAATATTTTGCAAACCAACAGAGGAGTCATTTAATGAAAACACTTCTCTGATCTCATCATCTATAATACTTATGAAGACATTCCCATTTATATCCCTGACACCTCTTCATACTGATTCATAGAACCTACCCACTTCTATAAGGATGTCAACATACATATTTAAACACCTAGTAAAATATGCATCGATTCCTTTCAGAATATGCAGCCTTCAACAATACTGATCAACTGTATTTCTCTCTAAACCCTAGTACTTTTGAATTGTCATATTTAGTTGGAAGTGACTATCAAATCCAAACTTGATGACTCTTTTCTCCTTGCCAGGATACTTGTTCTTGAAAATATCTTAAATGTGTCCTATATAAAGTGTGTCTTCTAGATTTTAATTTCTTTATATACATTTGTACATTATTTCTAAATTAATGTAACATTTATATTTTGGCAATATGTGTAAATGAGCTTACTCTAAAGATATACCACTAAATAAATCTTTTCTTTGCAACATTAAACAATTAAACAATTTACTATTAATATAACAAAAAAACTTCTGTTGTCAACAATGGTCACTATTTTTTTAAAAAACTTGATGATTTTTATTTTCTAATCTCTATAGCCACCTATTAACTTGTTCCAAGTCTATAGTCACAACAACAAGAATTATGAATGATTTATAAATGGTAAAGAAATGGAAAGGATCTTTTGTTTTCTAATTCAATTAGGGCTGGGTCGATCATGCAAAATTTGTTATACTTATTTTTCTCATTAAACAATTTATCTATTCAAGTTTTACTCATAAATGACTTATTCATTCTTACATAGTTTCCATGTTTCAGAAAGATGTCTACGTCACTAAACATGACCTAAAGAATGGTACAAAAAATTAGTCATAACAATTCCTCAACCAGGTTTTCAAAAATTTTATTATAAGAATCCCTCGTAACTATAATTAAGATCGTAACCATAACTACAGTTTGTTAAGAAATGCCTCCTTCAGGTTTAGGGTTCATTATTTGTATCACCGAAAATCTTTAATTTAACAATTGTTTGGTTTCTCTCTATAAGCACTTTCTCTTCAACAAAGTAGAGCAGTTGTTTACCCTCTGAGTTTACTATCATATTTTCTCAAACTACCTCTAACAATTTCAAATTTAGTCTATGAGATAAATGCAACATAACCACAAAATAATTATTGCAAATGTACAAGTTCTTTCAAACATAACATGTTGGTTTCTAGCATGAAAAGTAAATAAGGTTCAAATACTTGATATATAGACTTCGATTTCTCGTTCAGTCATAAATTATCACTGTGCTTCCAGTTGGAACGAAGATTAAAAACTGGAATTTGGGCATGGTTGGAAAAAAATTTCAATTTCTATGGCTTGCAGTTGGGTCAATTTGTTGTGATCAAGTACATAGCTAAGTCTTATTTCAAGGTTCAGATATTTGGAATATTTGGTGTGTGAAAAATAGCAGTGTAGAAAATAAACATTGGTCAGATGAGAGACACCCTTGTACCAAAATGTGAAGTTTGAATCAACCAATGAGAAATAACTTGATGACTAGATTGGAAAACCCAATTTCTTTGGTAAGCAAAGGTCTAGTCCAAAAGCATAGAGTATATTTGATTTGTCAGTTACATATATTATTTTAACTTTCAAAGTAAGCATACGACTCCAATTCTTAAGAGGATTGGTATAACAGGAAAGTTTAAGTTTTTTTTGCAGGCCATTCATTCAACAACCCTAGCCATTTTATTTTAATCTTCTTAGAATCTCTTCAAAATTGGGTATGCTTCTCCTTTGAAATTGGTTAATAACAATGCTAATGTTATCAAGATATTGCTCATTGGTTGATTCAAACTGCACATTTTCGTACACAGGCATCTCTCATCTGAGCAAAGTTTGTTTTCTGCACTGATATTTTTCACACAACAAATTTTCCAAATATCCAAACCTTGAAATAAGACTTACCTATGTACTTGATCACAACAAAATCACCCAACTGGAAGTCATAGAAATTAACATATTTTTCCTAACCATGCCCAAATTCTAGTTTTTTATCTGTACCCAATAATTCCACTTCCCATTCTTGCCTATTTCGGTATTGCAACACCATATGTTCATGTTGGTCTATTATAAATAGTGAAACAAATGAGATATCCCTTGCATCGATGGTTGTCGCAAGATCTTGATGAATACATGTTTGCTTTGCGGATGAGCAAGAACCATCGGATAAAAAGAAAACTGTCAGTCTTTTCCAAAAAACACAATGACTGGGCCTAGTGTATGTACAACAATAGATCTTCCACATTGAATGGTTTTGATTTAATCAAACAAAACAGTCATATTTTAAAATTCCACAGGTAAGGTGATGTCTAATGAAAAATTTAGGATATTTTACATATAATTTTTTCAAAAAATTGTCAACAATTACTCCTATTTTATTCTACAAACATATTCAAATTTAACATATTTAAATTTCGTAAATAATACATACCTAACAAAAAATCTTTAACTCATTTACATGTTATAATTTAATTTCAAAACAAAAGTAAAACAAATTTTCAACTATATTCAAATTAAAAATTAAGTTAATAAAAATTTAATCAAATATATTAGAATTCAAAAATCATTTAATTATATTTGTGATGAAAGGTATTCATTTTTAACTTTTCTTTACTATATATTTATATCTAAATATAGAACCTCAAATATATTAAATATTATTTTTATCATTCATTGTCAATATACCAAAAACAAAGAAAAAATTTAAATTATAAAATTCAAACAAATGTTTAAACCAATCTTCTCTATTCTTATAAGTGAAAAAATCATTAACCTTTTCATTAAATAGATAATCAATGATATAATTATTTTCATTCCAAAGATATCTTATATTTAAATTTCATGTTCTTTTATATGATTCTTCAAATTATTTATATAACAGCAAATAATTAAATTATTAAAACAAAATTACATTTACTATTATGCAAATTTCAATAATTAAAATTTAAAATTTAATCAATAACAAAAATATAAAAAAATTAAAAATATATATATAATAAATATTTAATCATATTGTATTTTTTCATAACAAATTAAATTAACACAAATTAAATCTAACAAAAAAAAAATATTCACTACATTTCAAACAATTTTTACGAGAATTAAATAAAGGTTAAATTGTAATTATTACTTTAACTAATACTCTTCCAAATATTATATAGAATCATTAACACATTAAATACCAAATACAACCTAAATCTCTGTTTGTTGTTTTTACCATAATATGATTAGTACAAAGCTCGAAAAGAAATTTCATTTATTAAAATAAATTATATTTTATATACAATGAAATTATAAATGTTTGTACAACATATTAGAAAACTGCATGCAATTGTATATAGTTTTTGTTATATATATATATATATATATATATATATATATATATATATATATATATATATATATATATATATATATATATATATATATATATATATATATATATATATATATATATATATATATATATATATATATATATATATATATATAATAATAATAATAATAATAATAATATATAATACTTAATGGAGGACTTTGGTGGTTGCAACAGGGGCCTGCATATATGTGCACGCATTATCCCATATTTGCCAACCATCGTTGGTTCAAGGTATTTAAAAACCACAACACTCAATATAAAGATAAAGAAATGAGAAAGGAACAGAATGAGAGAGCTAGCCAGATTTGTGTGAAGTGGAAGGTGGGTCCCACATGTAGGAAATGTTATTTTTTATAGTATGCAGTGTGCACGTTCTGTACCTTGATATGCGTACATGAGAATTTGAAGGTGGTTGTCTTTTCCCAATGAGACAAGTTTCCCAATGTGATCAAGCGACACAATGACATGTGGCAGGCTTATAACATGGTAGTGAGGTTGCAGGATGGTACTGACAATGAACCAGGTAATGACACATGGTATGAAATGATGACTGGGCAACACGATGGATAGTCAGATGGTCTCGATATGCATGGTCGAAGATCAACGATGGTCGCATGTCCGCGATGGGAAAGATGCACGAGGTTTACCATTGCAATGTTGCAATAGAGTAATACGTGGCATCCCAGTGACATGTCAAAGGAGATATAGGCATGTACCCATGTGGAGACTACACTGAATCAGTGAGTGACAACTGGCAAGGGCAGTGATGTTGTGGACAACTGGATTGTGAGGTGGTCTGTCGGACAAGTATTTAATTCATTTTTTGTTATTTTAAGTTTAATTTATAAGATGATAATAATTTTTTAATAAAAAATTGTACAAATAATATTCAATAATGATACATTATTTGTATATTATTATTATTTATTATATTATCATTATTTTTTTTCTGCCAATTAAATTATAATGTTTAATCATGATATATTTATATTGACATTATATGTTATAATTTAATTAGAAGACTTTATATATTAATTTTATGTGTACTTTACACAAATATATTAAATATTAATCATATAATTTTATATTTATTTTTAATTACTTTCTAATATTTGATTTAATATATTAGGAAATCTCCACAAATGTTATGGATCTACCTAAATAACTTCATGGGCCATGGATTTAAGTGTGCATCAAATGAAGAAGATGATGAAATCCTCAATGTAGATCTCCTCCCTTGATGACCAACAATATGCTAGATCTCGATGTGGATCTCAAAATTGCAGGTACAAGTTTAGAAGTTGCAAACAAAGATCTATCAAAAAAAATTGGGTCAACTTCAAAAAAGTGCCTCGGGAACACGGTGACTTGGTCGACCTATAATAGAATACAGTGACATGATCGACCTGTTCCTGACAGTCTGAGATTTTCAGCATTTTTTGGGTTTTCAGCCACGATCACAGATCCACAGTCGCCTCATCTGATAGTTGTGTATATGCATCATAGATTCACTGCATTTCGAGAGGAAGTCTTGTAGAAATTGCTCGGTGCATTTGACTATTGGTACAAGTAAAAAATCTACTTAAAATGTTATTAATTTCTATGTAATTTCACTTTATATTTACTGACTTAAATATATATCAAGTTTGAATAGCAAAATTATCATCCATGTTAATAAAAAATGGAAACATAAGGATGTACGACATACTTAAGACATTTTCAAGAACAAGAAACCTCTTGAGAATAAAAATTTAACAATTTCAAATTTACTAGTCGGTAACAACTAAATCCGATAATCCAAAACATACCATTGAATTAAAATATTTGAAATCAAAATATATTTCATACAATTCAAAACGTCAAACGACTATCATTAAATCAGAGGAAACGGTCCCACCTAATACAAATGCTAAATTGACCCCTGCATCGACGGTTCTCACAAGATCACAATGAATAAAACTTTGCATTGCGATATGCGACAACCGTTGGATTGAAAGGAGATTCATTGCTTTGATCAACAATGAAACCTTAGTTAAGTAAACGATTTCGTATTAACTAGCTTATTTATTCTAAATCCGATAATCACAAATATTAATTATTTATTATACTATATAAATAATATTAATATTAATTATACTTATTTGATATTTAGAAGTCTTTATATATTAATTTTATTTGTAATTTACACAAATATATTAAATATTAATCATATAATTTTATATTTATATTTAATTAATTTATAATAATAGATTTAATAACTAATTTCGCTTATTTACAATCACTCAAATAAATTTAAGAATGTAACTTCTCTTCATTTCTCAATAATTTAATTTTAAAAGAATTTACAAATATTATTATCTTTCTAAAATGAAATAATTTTAACAACTAAATACTATTGATATTTAAATAATCTTCCTTAGAAATTATATTATAAGTAAATTTACTTATATTTTTTATAAATTATTGTAAGTTGATTATAAATATTCCTATTTGTTACCAAAAATATATTTAAATATTATGATAATTTCAAACTACAAATTATAGTCAACTTTAAAGAGGGAATATTTTTTTAAATGTGTTTGAAGCATCATTTTTTATATTAATTATAATTTTGAATGAATCAAGAATAAATAAAAATTTATTATATCATTAAAAAATAAAAAAAATTATATAACATTTTTGTTAAATTATCAATTCAAATAGTAATTTATATTTAAATATAAATATTTATATTGATTATAATTTAAATAATAATTTACAACTATTATTATCTATGTAAAATGAAATAATTTTAACAACTAAATATTATTCATAGTTAAATAATGTTCCTTAGAAATTATATTATAACTAAATTATCTTAAATTTTTAATTAATTATTGTAAGTTGATTATAAATATTCATATTTCTTACCAAAAATGTATTTAAATATTATGATAATTTCAAACTAGAAATTATAGTCAACATTAAAGAGGGAGTATTTTATAAAATGTGTTTGAAGCATCATTTTTTATATTAATTATAATTCTGAATATATTAAGAATAACAAAATTTTATTATATCATTAAAAAATTAATATTTATTAGATAACATTTTTGTTAAAATATCATTTCAAATAGTAATTTATATATAAATATAAATATATATATTGATTATAATATAAATAATAATGTACACTTTTAAATTAAATAAATAAACTTAAATTAATATCAACATATAATTAACTTTTATTTAATAAGTAATCATAAACAATTATAATATACTAGTAAAATTTAATCTAAATGATTAAATATTTTTATATTTTTATATATTTGATTAATTAGTTAATTTGAAATAATAAACTAGACTAAAGATTATATATATTACAAATTTCAATAATAATATGACATAAATTATAATACATTATCTACATTTTAAATTAGAAATATATAATTTAATTAATATATAAAATAATAAATACACAAGAAATTGTTAAATAATACACATACAAAATAGAAAATTTACATCAACAAAGCTAAATATTTAAATCAAAGAAAAAAAGCAACTTAACATTTATTCGGCGTACAAATTGCATACCAAGTTGCAATTACTAGTCTAAAGTTAAAAAGAAGATTTTTTTTAATTTATATTCATTTTGAGACGGTTTCAAGAGATTCAATGCCATCAATTTTATATGTGTCTTTCATTTACTTTTTTTCCCAATAACACGCGTTACAAGATGATCGTTATTTTTTCTTTTTTCAAATAAAAGCATCCTTGATCTCCCCGCTATATATGTGAATGGTGTCTTTGATCATTTGATCAGTGTTGATTTTGCTTTCCTTTTTCTGTTTGTTATTTTTCTTGTAGTCTTTCTCCTTGTTATGACAATTTCTTGTGTTCTGTGTTTTGTGTATTGTATGTTTGTTCAGTGTTGGTATTCTGTGTTTTTTGTGCATTGTTTTCTACCCAATGGAAGAGGTTGTGGCGAGCAGGGGAAGGACAAATGATTTGAGAATGCCATCAAGCTTTCTTTTGGTTAGTACTTTGAACCCCTCTTCTGTGCAATTTATTCATGGCATTTAAAAGTGTTTGCATAACATTTCTTCATAGTGTATCTTTTCTTTTCTATTAGAGGAATTAGGATTCACATTTCCCTTCCATGTCGATGATGATATTAGGGAGATTTCCTAAGTAGTGGGTAGGATTCACATTTCCCTTCATCATTACTATTAAGGGGATATGATTCACCTTTCATCCTCTTCTTTGCAATCTTCACGAGTGTGTGTTTGTTTTCATAATGCAAAGAAAATCAGCCCATCCTCATAAATGTTAGGAAAGAGGTAATTTAGTCTAATCCAAAACTTGGTATTATTATTTCAAATGAATAAAAATAACATTTCAATTAAATTTGATTTAGGATTGAGAAAGAACTAGTTGTTAACAATGTCATGAATGATGTATAATTTTTGGTTGAGATTCCCAATCATACTTAGATTTAGTTTTTGGTTGAGATTGCTCAATCATAAAAGAAAAGTAATTATGAAATTTACATATGCTAGTGCATCCAATTTCAAAGGAAATAGTTTTTTCTTGGAATAAGCATGGAGAATCATTTACTTGCAACAAGAATGTGTCCAGCACTTGAAAAGCAAAGAGGACCATTAAATCTTTTAAAAATAGAGGATATGAGATAATGAGTTAATCATCATGTAACTGATAATTGATTATATGAATGCAAGAATGTTTTGTGTCCAATTTCATCTCATGTTGTTTAAATGTTCATCCAATACATTTCTGTATAGTGTAGTGTTTTTCTGTTAGAGGAGTTCTATGGGCCTTATCTGGTTTGTGATGATATTCAAGAGATTTTTAAAGAATGCCAGCTAGACTAACCATTAGGGGAGAGTATTAGCTTAAAAAGTGATTGAATTAAACAATTTTCATGCTTTCTTTGAATGTTTATCGATCATAGCTCTTGTATTTTTTAACATCTTCCATCGCCTCACTTTTGTAGGTTGTTTTGATTTATAGTCCCAGCTGAAGGTCCAAACTTCTTCTTTTTCAGAGTTTAGCTATATTGTGTATGGCATGTTATATTGTGTATGGCCTGTTATTAAAGTAAAAATTTACCCACTTTAAGTTTTGCATCTCTTGAATCTACATTTATCTATTTAAATGAAATTGAGCTTGCATTCATGAAAATTTTTAGAGCTTGCATTCCTCAACAATTATAATTAATAAAAATAAACCATTGTTTGAGGAGGGGTAGAAATGTCCCTCCAAAAACTCTCAAAGATGGCCATGGACATTCTTGAAAGTGTTTCTCTTATTTTTTACAATTATTATTTTCATTTAGCTTTTTTTAATTGATTATTTATCAATAAGTTTTATGTTTATAAAGTACATGCGATATAAAATATTTAAATGTATTTGATAAAACTTAATAAAAAGCAATTTATTTATTTCTAATTAAAATTATTACTTAACATTGTTAGCCATCAAAGTTAACAATGTTAGCTAAATTAATTAATATTGTATAAATGTTACTTAAATTAATTAATTTATTTTTAATTGTAAATTATATATTTTTCTAATTGTCAAATAATTCTTAGATTGTGGTATATTCCTTTAAAGTAAAATTTTCATAAATTAGTTATATATATTTTTTAATAATATAAATACAAAATAGTTATAAAATTGAATATTGAATTTTAAGTGAGGTTTTGAGGAAGTTTTGTATGGTTATACCAGTAGGGGAATATGCCAAAAAACATTCCTTATCAATAAAAACTATTAGATTAAATAAATAATTTATAAAACTATTAATAGCTAGGCGAAATAATAGTTGGCCAAAATAATAGCTGGTCGAAATAATAGGAAGTCAAATGGCAAGGCCAAAATAATAGGAAAATAAATGGCAAGGCTGAAATAATAGGGCTCGAAATAATATGACCCAAAAAAAATAGGGGTGTCACGTAAATGAAGAATAAGTTAAAAAATTTAAAAAATAATAATAATTTAGGGTGTTTTATTTTTTTTGTAGAATTTAGAGAGGCAAAGGAATTGGAAAAGACACCTTCTGGGGAATATGAAAAGACGCTCTCAGATTATAAAAGAGCAAGCAATCAACCAAATATCAAGGTGATATTTTTATTTTGTATTTAATAATTTGTTTTTTTATATAGTTTTAGTTTTAGATTTAAATTTAATTTTAGTTTTAGTTTTAGATTTCGAATTAGAATTAGATTTAGAGTTAGTTTTAGTTTTAGTTAGATTTAGATTTATATTTCTCTTAAATTTAGATTTTGATCATTATTTCATTTAATGTTTAGATATGAATTTAAATATGGAGGGCAATGTCGTCATATTGATTTAGATTTAGATTATTTAGATCATTCATTTAGAATGGTTTAAAATGGTGAAAAATCTTTCTTTTGATTTTAATACTTTAAGATTTTGATTTAGTTTTAGTTTTAGAGTTCAATTTAGATTTATATTTCTCTTAGATTTAGATTATTATTTCATTTAATATTTAGTTTTAATATTTAGATTTAAATTTAAATATAGAGGGCAATGTCATCATATTGGTTTAGATTTAAATTATTTAAATTATTCATTTAGAATGGTTTAAAATGGTGAAAAATCTTTCTTCTTCCTTAATTAAAATTTGAAAATATTTAAGATTTAGTTTTAATACTTTAAGATTTAGATTTAGTTTTACTTTTAGAGTTAGATTTAGATTTATCGTTCTCTTAGATTTAGATTTTGATCATTATTTTATTTAATGTTTAGATTTAATTTTTAATATGGATGATAATGCCACTGTATTGCTTTAGATTTAGATTATTTAAATTATTCATTTGCAATGGTTTAAAATGGTGAAAAATCTTTCTTCCTTATTTAAAATTAGAAAATATTTAAGATTTAGTTTTAATACTTTATTTTATATACTTTTTATATTTAACATTTAATTTCTACAATAAAATCTATTAAATTAAATAATTAAGTTACAAAACTATAAATTTAAATAAATCATAAATTTCAATGCCAAGATAGAAAATAATAGCTGGCCAAAATAATAGGAAGCCAAATGGAAAGGCTGAAATAATGGGGCCCAAAAAAATATGACCCGAAAAAATAGGGGCGTCACATGGATGAAGAATAAGTTAAAAATTTAAAAAATTTATAGTGTTTCATACTTTTTTGTGAAATTTGAAGAGGCAAAAGAATTAGAAAAGACACATTTTGGGGAACATGAAGAGACACTCTCTAATTATAAAAGAGTGTGTCCTCATTTCATTTGTAGGAAGCCCATTTCAAGAGAAAGCAACCAACCAAATATCAAGGTGATATTTTTATTTTGTATTTAATAATTATTTTTATATAGATTTAGTTTTAGTTTTAGTTTTAGATTTAGATTTAGTTTTAGATTTAGAATTAGAATTAGAATTAGTTTTATTTTTACATTTAGATTTAGTTTGAGATTGAGTTAGATTTAGATTTATATTTCTCTTAGATTTAGATTTTGATCATTATTTCATTTAATATTTAGTTTTAATATTTAGATTTAAATTTAAATATGGAGGGCAATACCACCATATTGGTTTAGATTTAGATTATTTAGATTATTCATTTATAATGGTTTAAAATGGTGAAAAATCTTTCTTCTTCATTAATCAAAATTGAAAAATCTTTAAGATTTAGTTTTAAGATTTAGATTAGTTTTACTTTTAGAGTTAGATTTAGATTTATCTTTCTCTTAGATTTAGATTTTGATCATTATTTTATTTAGCATTTAGATTTAAATTTAAATATGGAGGGAAATGCCACCATATTGCTTTAGATTTAGATTATTTAGATTATTCATTTGCAATGGTGAAAAATCTTTCTTCTTCCTTATTTAAAATTGGAAAATTTTTAAGATTTAGTTTTAATACTTTAGTTTATATAGTTTTTATATTTAACATTTAAATTCTACTCTTATATTTCATTTTGAATGTTTGATGAAAAATATGGAGGGCTATGTTGTCATATTATTTAATAAATACTAAATTTGATAATTAGTTTCAAAATCCTATATATATGTTTTACAGAGAGAATTTATGATTTAATCTATAATTCATTTCTTTGTATCACCGAGAGAAGAAGGGTTGCATGCTTTCATTTAGCAAATTCAATGAGGATGCTGATAAAGGTTGTTGAGTAAGGCTCTACGCTTGCTTGCATTAGCTTTAAATTTTGTAAATCCTCTTCAGTTGCTATGTCTACGATTTCACATTTATTCTGTAATGTGCAGAACATCCTGTTAGGAGTAGGGAGAATGACACCAAAGAATTTGGTTTAAAATCTATCAATGGCATTTTAAACAAATATGTTTTATGAAAATCTTGAAATCATTGCATGTCATTAGAGGCCATAATTTTTAATTAGTGGAGAGATTGGAAATTTTAATGTGACCAATAAACTAGGTTGAGGTGATCAAAATCTAAATAGAACTCATCTATTTAAAGACACATGAATAGACACTCTCTAATTATAAAAGAGTGTCTCCTCATTTCATTTCTAGGAAGCCCATTTCAAGAGAAAGCAACCAACCAAATATCAAGGTGATATTTTTATTTTGTATTTAATAATTATTTTTATAATGTTTTAGTTTTAGTTTTAGATTTAGAATTAGAATTAGTTTTATTTTTACATTTAGATTTAGTTTGAGTTTGAGTTAGATTTAGATTTATATTTCTCTTAGATTTAGATTTTGATCATTATTTCATTTAATAGTTAGATTTGATCTAACACTCATCTTAACCCTAATTCTAATACATTAAATTATAACCTTAACTCTATCTTTAATTGAACTTTAATTCTAACCCTATGTATAATCATACCTTATCCATAATCAAACCCTTAACATAATCGATACCTACATATAGTTAGCTTCAACCCTAACTATAACTCAAATATTTCCCTCTAATTGAATGCTAACCCCAACCTAACCTTAACTCTAACCCTAATTGTACTGCTTCAACCATAACACTAATTGAACTACAACTATATCCCTAATTGAACCCTAACCATAATTTTATCTTGACTATAACCATAGTCTTAACCCTAACCCTAACCCTAATATCCACCTTAACCAAACCCTAATATGAATCCTAACAAAAGCCTAATCTAAATCCTAACCAAAGTATAAGCACAACCTTAACTTAGTCCTAACCTTAATCATAATTCTAATTTTAACCATAATTCTAACTCTCACCCTACTAACACCCCCAAACCAAACCCTAATCCTAACCATGATATAAACCCTAAGCCCTAATCATAACCATAATATAAACCCTAACCCTAACCATAATTCCAATCCTAACCCTAAACCTAATCATAATCCTAGGGTATATGCACAAAGATGGGGGACCAAAAAGATGCCACTTTTCTTTTTGGTCCCCTATCATGCATAGTGTGTATGCACTAAAGGGTGTGTGCCCTATAGGGCACATTCCCTATGGCTTGGGTTGCCCAAGCCTTAGGCTTGGGCAATCCAAAACAAAGGGCGCGTGCCCTATAGGGTGCACACGCTTTGAAAAACCCCTATTTAGCTAAAGCTATGGGTTGGAAAGCTCATTTTGCTTTCCTCAAACGCACGTTTTCAGCTAAGAAGGGCTTCCCAAGCATGCACACAATCTTCTTTTGACTTATAAATCCATTGTTTTCATTCATTCATCCATCAAATGGCTCCACGACATCGTCAAGTTTGATTCAGAAGAAGAGGTAAGTGTTTTTACAGCCCATGCCTCTTATTTGTTTTAAAATTTTAGTTTTGTTGCAATTTGTTTTGTTAAAATTTGTTTTTGTTTAAATTTGTTGTGTAATGGAGATTTTAAAATATAGTTTTTTTAATTTCCAAGAAGAAATAATCTCCCTCAACCAAACTCTCCATCAAACCCTCTGTCTCCTCATGAAGAACCAAATGAAGAATCGAATGAAGAAATAAATGAAGAAAATGAACCTCAATTGCCTCCACCAATCGAGAAACCTCCTCCTAGAACACAACAAAATTTGATGAACCAAATTGAAAGAGGGAAAAAAGAATTAGAATCTTTAATTAATAGGTTAAAAGATTCTAGTGGTACAAATCCTAGAAGGGAAAGACTTGCAAAATCATTGGAAGCAATCTTGACCCACGTAAGCTCGGTTAGTGGGAAAATTAATTTATGGCAGGATAAAAGAGAAGAACACAAACAATATTATGCAAATAAATTATCTTATGCGGACATAAAAAAGAAAAAAATCACAAAAGATGACATTTGCAAGCTATTTAAAAAACTAGGGGACACAGATACTCTTAGAACTACAACAAGGAGGTTCCCAGTTCATTGGTGCATAAAAGAAGATATTAAAAAAAAAAATTCAGAGAGATGGTGGATGGTCTTTGATTCTCCTCCTTGTAACAGTCATGAGGTTCCTATATATTTCTTGAGGAAACTCTATTGCGAGTTTGTACTTAAGGAGGTGCCAAATTATTTTGACATTTTGGATTCTCAGGGTAGAGGAGGGGGGTCATCATTTGATTGAGCGGGGGCACATCATGGCCCTAACGCACCTAGGGCTCCTATTAGCAAGCCACAAGTGGATCATGTTACTATTCCTTCCATTGTGAAGGAACATGTAGAGGCAGACATAGTAGGCATAATTAGTGCTCTGACACAGACTCTCATTCAGTGTGCCACTCCTTTAGTTGAGGGTGACCATGGTCAATCCTTGAGGGGGCATATTTGTCGGTCATGTGGATGCTTGTGCACATTTGGAACTAGCAAGAGAGAGGAAGGGGATCCTGGAATGATGACTGATAACTTTCTAAATATGACATTTGGCATTGACACACAGGTAAATATTTCCAAGTTCATTAAATTGCTTTGATCATATTTCATTTATAAAAGAATAACTATTTAATTTAATATCTATTGATTATGATGAAAATTCAGGGCAAGAGTGTCAGTGGCAGTGGCAGTGGAAGTGGCAATGATCCTAATGTCCCCTTCTACACATTGTCATCAATTCCATAAGTATGTATCGAATAAAACATTTTAATTAACATATTTGATTATTATGTAATTATATAAATAATTGTATCATAACTTATTGTGCATGTGCATTAGACGTTCACTGGTGGACCATCGACGTTCATAACAGACAGCGAAGGGCATCATGCCACTTTGCTTGAGGTATCTTTATTTGCATATTAATTTGATTTACTTGATTATATTTAATTAATAAATGAATGAATGACTAAATTACTAGATAAATTATGATCAAAATCTAGAGGCACGATGATTACATTCTTTCACCTGGGTTTGTGAGGTCACCATTAAGTCCACAAGTGTATATGTAATAATGCATTATAATTAACATGCCAGTAGTACGTTCTTATATGAATGGTTATCTTATAATTTTCCATGTACATGTGCACTAATTAAATGTTGGAGCTTTGACTTTGACACTGCACACCAGAGGACACGGTGGAACCTTCACGGAGGTATCAATTACTCATTAGTAGGGTTGTAAAAAATATATGTAATCTTGATAACTGCATAATACTTTTTTTGTTTCATTTTCAGCTTTTGACATCAGAGACTCCTCCTTTCCGTGATACTTTGGATCATGGAGTAGCTGCAGCAGTAGCTAGTACTGAAGTACTGACTGAGGTATGAAACAGATCACTTAACTTTAATTGTTATTTTAATACTTTGTATTAAATTTTATAATGATATTCATGTATGTATTTTAATTATTATTTTGATCATCGTTGTAGGGACTTATTACTCTAGATCACCAGCATCCACCTTTGGTGGATGAACATAATGACTATTTGCTAGCGGTAAGCGAATATTCAATTTTATGTCATTGTATAATTCAATTTTGATGTATATTAGTTATTGATGCTTAAATTTTTTTTTATCAGGTCGAGCTATAGAAGAGTCTAGATAGGAGGATGAGTGAGCGCACTCGGAAGACTACAGCATCCACTGCATCTCCATTGATGCCACAATCGAAGATAGCACATGATTTTTTTTCTTCCCCTAGTAGGAAAGGACTAGATTAGGGATATGGATTGTATGCCTATATGGCATTAGTGGACATATTTTTTGTATATTGTATAAGTGATACATTGTACATCCATTTGGCTTTGTGGAAGCCAGTTTAACTGTATTGAATATATTCAATGTATGACATTATTGGACATATATATTTGGCTTCATGCTCTACTAATATATATTTTTTATGTTTTAGGTATGCAATTCATGTGTTTGGTGTATTGATGTATACTAATTTATGTTTATGTGGATGTCTTATGCTTTGTAAATTTCCCATGCCTTATAGTTATGCTTGTATGTTTATCGATGTATGTTTAACTTGCTGACTGTGCTACAAATGCCAGTCACTGTCCTAAATAACAGTTTATTCCTTGACTGTAATAATAACAAAAGTAATGAAATGAATGTAGAAATGTATAAATATAATATAAGGAAATATTTCTACATCACAACCTATCCAAGATCACATGGAATCAAACATTTATATTCATTGGGGTGTTCCCTATTCCACGGAATAGTCACAATATAAAGACATGACCTCAAACAGGTGAGGCATCATATGGCAAGGTAGTCATCTATTGACCCCAATACCAAGCCTATTTTGATATGTGGGTACCCTAATGTTGGAAAGAGTTCTTTTATTAATAAGATTACTATGGTGGATGTGGATGTGCAACCTTATGCTTTTAAAAACTAACTTCTAATTGTCCCCTAACTGACTGATTGTTAATGACAAACACTAGAATACATATTTGCACTCATCCTACTGCTCACCTCGGAGTCATTGGCAGTGTTTGAATGACTATGTGTGCCAAAAAAGGTTGTTAGTAGCATTTATCTAGCCATTCAAAGTTGTTGGAACAAACAGTCCGATGCTACGATTGACGGTTTGAAAGATACGCAATGTTGGCCATTTGAACTGAGGAACACTATGAGTTTTGACATCGACCGAAAATGTGTTGCCAAATATAAAGGAACTTGAATCCCTAAAAACTGAGACATGCTATTGTAGGCCTCGACAACATGGTCTTGTAGCACTTGATGGATCAATTCTACCTCGCACAAGCTCTGAGATATGACCCCACAAAGACCATTGATTTCATGCTTAAGGGACCTTGAGGGAAACTTTGACCCAGAGTTGTCGGCAAGGTTCAAATGATTGTGCATGGTGAATGAGGTTCCCACTAGCGTTTACCAATCCATTTAGAGCTATTGGAATAGACGGTTTGTTGCTACGACTGACGGTTTGAAAGATACACAATGTTGGCCGTTTGAACTGAGGAACACTATGAGTTCTGACATCAACCAAGAATGTGTTTCCAAATATAAATGAACTTGAATCTCTAAAAACTGAGATAGGCTTTTGTAGGTTTTAGTAACAAAGTCATGTAGCACCTGACGGATCAATTCTACCTCGCACGAGCTCTGAGATATGACCCCGCAAAGATTGCTGATCTCATGCTTAAGGGACCTTGAGGAACACTTTGGCCCGGAGTCATTAGCGGGGTTCGAATAACTGTGTGTGGCAAAAAAGGTTTCCACTAGTGTTTACTTAGCCATTCAAAGCTATTGGAATAGATGGTTCATTGGTATGACTGACGGTTGGAAGGATACACAACATTGGTAGTTTGAACTGAGGAACACTTTGAGTTCTGACATCAACCGAGAATGTGTTGCCAATTTTAAATGAAGTTGAATCTCTAAAAACTAAGACAAGATTTTGTAGGCCCCAGAAACATAGTCCCGTAACAATTGACTGATCAATTCTTCCTCCCACGAGCTCTGAGATATGACCCCGCAAAGATCACTGATTTCATGCTTAAGGGACCTTGAGGGACACTTCGGCCTGGATTCATCGACGGGGTTTGAATGACTCTGCATGGAAAATGAGGTTGCCACTAGAGTTTACCCCGCCATTTAGAGCTGTTGGAACACATGGTTCATCGCTATGACTGATGGTTTGAAAGTTATGCAATGTTGGCCGTTTGAACTAAGGAACACTGTGAGTTCTAACATCGACCAAGAATGTGTTGCCAAATATAAATGAATTTGAATCTCTAAAAATTGAGACAGGATTTTGTAGGCCTTGGCAACACGGTCCCTTAGCACCTAATAGATTGATTCTACCTCACATGAGCTCCAAGATGTGACCCCACAAAGATCACTGATTTCATGCTTAAGGGACCTTGAGGGACACTCTGGCTTGGAGTCATCGGCGGGGTTCAAATGATTGTGTGTGGTGAATGAGGTTGCTATGACCAATGGTTGGAAGGATACGCAATGTTGGTCATTTGAACTGAAAAAACCAAATGTCTTAATTCAGATAAACCAAAATGTAAACCTTCCATTTCAGAGAGGGAGAAGTTGGAATTCATGTCATAAACAAATTTAACATATGACTTAATGAATGAAAACTCCATCAAATAAATAAATAACACAAATAATAATTAATTAAATAATTTCAAATATATTACTATTTACAATCAAGCCTTGTATACAATCCGATCCCATACCTGTGCATTTGAGACTTCTAAGAAACTTAACTTGCAAAAAATTCCAGTTAGTTGTTCATACTAGCATAAAATCCATGGCTCCAAAAGCTTCTAGGGCTTCCACAAATGTTAAAGAAGATGGTATGAAATGAGAGAATGAAGTAAAGGCTTCTCCAAAGTAGAGAAAAGCAAAGAAAGTGATGTTCAAGCCCACAAAGGATTTAGTAGTCAAAGCTATGAAATCTAAGAATAAGAAGAAGAAGAGGAAGAGAAGCATAGAAAGTTACAAGAGACCTTTTATATATACAAGGTTTTGAAACAAGTGCATCCCTCCAAGGAAATATCTAGTGCTACCATGGATATCATGGAGAGCTTCATGATTGATATTTTTGATAAGATTACTCATGAGGTTGCTTCTCTGTTGAAATATAACAAGATCATGACACTTTCCTCCAGAGAAATTGAGACTATTGTCAAGTTTGTTCTTCCTAGAGAGTTGGATAAGCATGCTACTTCTGAAGGAAGTAAGGCTATTACCAAGTTTTCTACTACTCTGAGTTAGGTTTTGTTGGAAAATTTTAGATTTTAGGTTTTTCACAATCAGCAAATGGTGGAAAATACATTGAATTTCATGGTAAGGGTATAGCACCAAAAGATTAGTCTTAAGGATAGTGATATTTGATGATTTGGATCATCTTATATTGTTCATTTAAAGGTTAATCAATAACCGTTTGAACCTGGAAGTGATTAGAGGGCACCGATTTGAGAAACCCTTGGTTTAAGGGTTTGAAGAGACCAAATTTGGGGTTTTTTGGGGTTATAGGTCTTTAATTCCTTTGGTATTTAGAGGTTTTATGACATAATAAGACACTTTCTATATTTTGACATCTTGGGGTTAATTATTTCATATAGTTCCTTTGTTAAATCACTCACTTTTCATGCATTTTTTGAGCCATAGGGGTGAGCAATAGTACCCACTCCAAAACAACCATATATTTCCTTTAGATATGACAATGTAATAATAAAAGGGTACTCAAAAAAGTAATTTTTTTGATTAGTCCTTTGGAAAGTTTTAGAGATAAGTGGCATTTTCCTTTGCTGCAGGGCTACTAGACAGGGCAATTAGGCCTTTGGACAGTTTGGGAAAGATTGGAGAGTTGGGTATTGTGGGTATAGCCAAGAAGCCTAAAACCTATCAAATACATTTAGATATAAGCCTTAGATACCATCTATATCATTTTGGAACCTTGGAAAAAGTCTAGTAAAGTGTCTTTACATGTAGGCCTGAGGCGAGCAAAGACAAGCCTGATTAGGAAGCCTGGATTGAGGCAGCATTTGGGAGAGAGATAGGGGTTTGAGAAACCTGAATTAAGACTTGGAGAGGATTCTACCATGTTCAGAGACTCAATCCTAAAAAGGAGAACTCATGAACAATCTATTGGAGGGTGTAAAGATCAAACCCTCACTGTATAATTAACTCTTCCTAAATGATTCCTAACACCTTATATTTATCCCATGACCCATCCTAGACTCTTAAAACATAATTTAAGCTTGGAAAATATTCATCCATTTACAAACAAGATTTTCTATGGTGTAGGGGCACCTAAGAACACACAAGGGTCACCTGGAGGACCTAAGGAGGATAGAGTGAAGAACATGACCAAGGGTCATTTTATCTGATGTAACATGGCATGTAAAGCCATTTTATGTAATAAACAAGGCCTAAAATTATTTTGTAGGGTTTTAACTTCTATTTGTTGTGACTATCCTGTACAAGCACAGTTTGTGCATTGATTAAAGATGTAAATTCATTGATCCATCCCCTTTATGTATTTGTTGTCACTTGGGGATGGATCCAAACCTTGTAACTTAGTATTATAACATTGGAAATGTAGGAAAGAAGAAGATTTTTCAATTTGAGAGTGATTGAAGGAGTTTGATGAGTTTGAAGGGTGCATAAGGGTCATGAAATTGGTGCAAGGGTACAACAATAGACATTATATCCTTTGGAGGGGGGTATTTTGTGCATGAATCCATCATAGGATGGTCAAATGATGGTGAATCAACTTTGGTTTAGTTTCTATGGTGCTGGGAGATGAGACATTGGGCAAGCCCTAGTTTCTAGGGGGTTTTGGGACAAATTTGGGGCTTTTACATCTAAAAGTGTCAAATATTCAAATTGATGGTAGAATCCTCTAATTAGAGTCATTATAAGACACTGTTGAAAGTATCAAGGTCTAGGAGTGAGTCCTTAAAAGGGCTACTTTGTTAATTGATCCTATTAGGCCTAGTTGGGAAACATGAATCAGCAAATTTAAGTTGTGATGTTTGAAAACACATAGTCTTTGTTTTGACATATTTTATGCAATTTGAAAAAGGTATTCAAATAATTTTATCACCATTTGAAGAGGTTCCTTAAGGCTCTTCCATGGCCTTCCAAGTATTATGTGCCTACAAGTCATTGGCATAACAACATAAAGTTTTTTTTATTAATAATGAGAAATATTTTTACAACTTAGCTCAATAAGAGCACCAGAGGAAAGAGCCAAGAAGAGAAACCTTCTGGTATTGCCCCAAAAAATAGAAGACAAAGTTTTTTATTAAATCTTACAAACTTCCTATTATACATACGGGGTAATGCATGGGCAATTTACAGTCTGCCCAATTTACAGTGCTATATAAATTTGACATGTTACAATATTTTGTATCTCCATTTAGTCTAATGAACCAATTGGATCTGCCCTACCCTTGATTGTCTCAAGTATTGCCTCATGGTCTAACTCACAAACCTTCCAAAGAGTTTTATTATGTGGTCTTCCCCCATATCTAATCAAGTGAACATTTGATGCAATGATGAGGTTTGAATAATGAAGAATCTTTTTTTGTGTCTCCCAATCCTTGAACAACCACAACCTAGGGTTCTTCTTAGCATACCATCTAAGCCATGTACCAGTTACAACCACTGCTCCTATAGGGTATTCTAATTCTTCACCATCGATAACCGAGTGATCCAATTTCTTTTTTGCCTCAACACAATGACAAAAATAATAATATGTCCCTTCTTCATTGTCTTCAAGTGCAATAACAACAAAAATATGGCATGTAATGATATAAACATAATGAGGACATTAGGTTGCTGAATATTTATGATAAAGTACTAAATTTGAGATTATTTGTATGTGGAAAATTTTACCTAGTTGTACTAGATCAGATAAGCGATCAAAGTCAATGGATGATTCCATTTATGTCAGTTGTAGTGATTCATGGGGATGATAGGAGGCAAGTGGACTCAAAATATGTGTATACCATTCATCAACCCATTCCTTTGACTCACACCCATCCCAATCTTCATCTACACATGATGAACAAAAGCACACCATATGTCATGTGTGGATACACAATGAACCTACATTACAACTTCTAAAAGAGTGTAGCTCACGTGATCATGTCAATGTACAACAATCCTCATATAGTGCAATGTTAGTTTCATCCATCAACCAAAAAAATCTATGAACCGTGGACTCACCTTCATTACCTGGACCCATTTTAGCATTACACTACTAGAAAATACATCCCGCATCTGACAATGTTTCTTTCTCTTTGTACTGTATACACCTAAAAATGGCTTCATTAATTAATTAAATATTTATTATTTAATTACTATTGACTAGATAAATTAATTAAATATTTATTATTTAATTAATAATTATTCCTCTATTTATTAAATAAATTATTAAATTTATTTAATAAATTCACTCTAGTCTAATTCTATATCCTAAGTCTTCTAAATAGTCTATTAAAGTGATTTAATTAAATACACAATCACCTAAATATGACTAAGTCTTCTAGTTCACTTCATCCACCTAGTCACCTGACACATCACCTTGGCTAAAATAAATAATTATTAATAATTATTTATTCATATTTATCCTCACCCACACATGTCCTATTCTTAAGGGCTATGTGGCCTCATAGGACTTGGTCTCATGACCACATGTCCTCTCAACAACCAAGTCAAGAGACATTCCCTATTCCTAAGGGGCTTCTCAAGACACCTCTAAGGGTCAAAGGTGACTCATGGGACACTTGTACAAAGAGTCCTCATGAGGAAAATGTCTCTCCCCCTTTCTCTCTTTGGTCTTTGTGAGACACTTGACACGTGTCTTTTCCTTCCACCTTCTTCTCCTCCATGTCAATGTGAGAGGAACATCATCCCTATTCTTCCTCTCACATTCCAACTACATCCCCCTTTCTCTCAACTCCTTCAACCAAGTCAATCCTAGCCCTAGGATCTTCCACCTTTCATTCTCAATCGTAGGATTGTACCACCTAAGCCTAGATCCTCCAAAACTCTATAAAAGGAGCCTCATTTCTCATTTGAGAGCTAATAGGTATTTTTGATAACAAGCATCCAAGCATTCAAGCACTCAAGCATCCAAGCATTCAAGCAATCAAGCATTCCATAGAAATCACCATTTCATTTGCATTTCATCCATTAGTTTGCATAAGCTATTGTGCACTCAATTTCATTCAATCTCCACACTTTGGTAGCATCTTGGGAGAAGGCTTCATTTTGGAAATCTGAGAGCTCAACATCTTCAAGAAATCAAAGCTAGGAGGACAATGGAGACAAGCTGCATGGTAGGTGAAGGTAATTAAATTAGTTTCATCATTTCATAGTTACTTTGCATTCTTCATTGTGTTTGCATTAGATAGATTCATTGGCTTTAATAGTTAATTTATCATTTCTAGTTGTTAGACATCTAATTTGCATACAGGTATCTTCTATATCAAATAAAGAAGCAATCATTGCCATGGCATCAACAACCTTGTTTTCATGCCGAGGAATTTGCTCAAAAGTGATGACAGAGAAATAATTTTTAAAGTCATCAACCATATGTTTATATGGCAATAACTTATCATCTTTGGTCTGATAATCATCATTAACCTGGTTAACAATCAGCTAAGAATCTCCGTAGACATTTATTTTAGATACGTTCCATTGTAAAGCCATTTTTAACCCAATCAGCAAAGCCTCATATTCTGCTACATTATTGGTGCAAGGAAATAACAACTTAAAAGATTTCCGAATAGTGTATCCTTGTGGTGTGATAAAAAGAATACTAGCTCTTGAACCCTGTTGAGTGTATGAGCCATCAAAGTATAATTTCCATGCTTGTGTAGACAAAGCTAAGATATGAGCATCAGGAAACTCTGTGTGTATAGAGTGGTCATCCGTTAATGGAGCATCAGCTAGTTGATATGTGATCACTTGACCTTTGATACCCTTCCTGTCTACATATTCAATATCAAACTCACTAAGTAGCATGATCCACTTAGCCAACCTGCCTGTCAATGCAGTCTTGCTTAACAAATACTTTAAAGGATCAATCTTTGCAATAAGCTAAGTAGAATGTGACAACATGTAATGTCACCACTTCTGTGAAGTAAAGACAATAGCCAAACATGCTCTTTCAATAGGGGAATAGTTTAACTCAAATCCCACTAAAGTGCGACTGATGTAGTAGATGGCTTTTTCTTTTCCTTCATGATCTTGCTGAGCGAGAAGAGCACCTAGTGAGGCTGTCGTGGCTGAAATGTAGAGCAAGAGTGGCTTGCCCAAAATTGGTGACATCAGAGTTGGAGGATTCACTAGATACTACTTGATTTTGTTAAAAGCTTCCTCACACTTATCATCCCATTGGAATAAGATATTTTTATGCAGCAAATGTTGAAAGGGATGACTGCAATCTGCTAGTTGAGAAGAAAATCTTCGGATGGATTGTAGACGCCCCTGTAAAGATCTTAGTTGACTGATGTTAGTGGGGGAAGCCATCTCCAATATTACTTTAACCTTTTCTGGATCTACTTCGATGCCTTCAGCTGAGACAATGTAGCCTAACAGTTTGCCGGATGTGACCCCGAATGCACATTTCTTTGGATTAAGTCAAATTTGATATTTTTCCATCCGGGTGAATATTCTATCCAACACTCTCAAATGAGCAGCTCTGTCTTTGGATTTTGCTAAAATGTCATCAACATAATCTTCCATGATAGTATGCATCATGTCATGAAATATCATGGTCATGGCTCTTTGGTAAGTTGCTCCAGCATTTTTGAGGCCAAATGGCATCACATTCCAGTAGTATGTACCCCATGGACAAGTAAAAGCAATTTTTTCCTGGTCTTCTAGCGCAATCTTGATTTGGTTATAGCCAGAAAATCCATCCATTAATGATAACATCTCATGCCCAGCTGTTAGGTCAACAATCATATCAATATTTGGCAAAGGGAAGTCATCTTTCGAACAAGCTTTATTAAGATCTCAAAAATCAATACAAATCCTGATAGACTTGTCTGGTTTTGAAACCGGAACAATATTTGAAATCCACTAAGCATAATCAATAGCCCAAATGAATCCAACATCTAGGAGCTTCTTCAATTCTACTTTCACCATTAGAGAAATGTGAGGATGCATTTTGCAGAGCTTCTACTTAACTGGTTTTACACCTGGTTTGATAGATAAATGATGCATAATGAGATTGGGGTCCAAACCAGGCATATCAGCATAGGACCAAGCAAAGTTGATTTGTCTTTTTTTGAAGAATTTTGCAAAAGCTTCTTTCTCTGATTCTGTCAAGGATGCTGCTACTTTGAGGATGCATGGAGACTCCTCTGTTCCAATGTTAAGTGGTACTGTTAGTTCTATAAGAATGGAAAATTGCTCTCGATATAGATAGTTGGGAAGAGTGCCAATCCTTCCATCATCAGGCACCTCAAAGAGGTTTTCACCATCAGATGTGTCTTTTCTTTTTACTATTTTTGGATCTAATACTACCGCTGAGTGGTTTTCACCATTAGATCTATTGATAATTTTTATATTTTTATGACTGAAAGGATTGGCACTCTCTCCAAAATAGGCCATGTCATTGAGTTCTATCAGAAATCCTGACTTGTGATCCCTGATGCCAAGATAGTCAATGATCACATCATCATTATGGAAGACATCAAGTTCTAGGTGATCGGGAGAATCCCAATTGATAAGGTCAGGACGGACAAGGGGCATTGGATCATTTGGGTCGGTTTCAAAAGCAAAGATGGTATTGATGGAAAATTTGTCAAGGTTTATGATAGTATCAGCGAGGTCTATTTCCATACTCTCATCTAAATCATCTATCACAAGATAACGCTCACTTCACTCATGATCAACATGAGTAGTATTACATGGGACCAATCCTAGTGAGTCACTCGTTGAACTCTCACCCTCATGGTAATCGTTACTATATTGATGGACAACATCGACTCCTATTTCTTTAGTATAATCAGATAAGGAATCCCATTCATAATCATTAGAATCAGAATCATCATTATCTTCAAGTCTATCAATGATTCTTTGAGCTATCCTTTGTTTCTTTGGATCTACATACATACCATGCTTTCTGAATTGTAAGGCAGGAGCTTTAGATGTCTCATGAAAAGGTGGTATTTTTGCTTTTCCTTTTGGTTCTTGTGGTTCTTCACCTTTATATCCTAATCCTGTAGTGTCTCTTTGATAATTGGGATTTTGTAAAATTGGTTTTATAACACCTTCTCTTTGTAACCCTAGAGGTCCAACACCTTGATATCCCATCTTTTGTAGCAAAGTATACCCTTTTCCATAGACATCAGGTGATATACATTCATGTTTAATATCCTCTTCAATCTTTTGTGTCTTAAGCCAATAATTTGCATTACACTCAGCTGCCTCTTTGGATATTGTACCCCCACTTATAAATGTGTTATAAACAAGTGTGGAAGGGGGTTCTGATTGTTGTTTAGTGATTAAAGATCTACCATATGATTTGGGAGATAAAGGTAACTCAGTGATACAAAGAGCTTGACCTAAAGTATATTCTCCCATACTTCTTTCTTTGATGTCTATCTTGATCCCATCTGATTTAGAAGTTGATGCTATATTACTAGGGTCACTAGGTGTAGTTGCAAAAGATCTAGTATGATTATAGGGAACCAAAGAATCAGAAATCTTCACATTGCTACAATATTGAAAAGGATTAGAATCTCCTTTGATAGTGATCTCCTGACCATTGTGAGGGAATTTTATACATTGGTGATAAGTTGATGGCACAGCTTGCATGGAATGAATCCATGGTCTTCCCA
Organism: Chamaecyparis obtusa; assembly: GCA_027943335.1. Taxonomy (NCBI): domain Eukaryota; kingdom Viridiplantae; phylum Streptophyta; class Pinopsida; order Cupressales; family Cupressaceae; genus Chamaecyparis; species Chamaecyparis obtusa. The sequence goes on along the minus strand of BSBK01007584.1, from coordinate 78,318 downwards.
AAAGAATATTATAAGCAAGATCCATGTCCAGAACTTGACAAGATACATCTTTGACAATAGGACCAATTCTAATTGGAAGAAAAACGGACCCCTTGGATGATCTCTCTTCCTCATCATAGGCTTTTATTGTGATTTTCTTTTTTGGATCAATGACATTCTCAGAAAATCCCAATGCAAGGACTAACTTTAACATGCAAATATTCAAGCCAGCTCTCCCATCTATTAATACTCTTTTAATCTTGTGATTTTGAACAAGGACTTCAATATGTAAGGGAGCATTATGAGGTTGGGTAATGGCTAAATCATCAATTTTAGTAAAGGAAAAATAGTGTGGGGTTGTTAAATGGCCCACCATAGCTTGAAATTGATCAGGATCTAGAGTTGTTGGAACCTGGGTCTCTAAGAGAGCTTTTTCAAGGATATCTTTGTGAGATGGGGAAAGACTCAAAAGCTCTAAGATGGATATTTGGGTAGGTTTTTTCTTGAGTTGTTCCAAAATATTGTACTGGTTGGAAGTATTTGGGATAGACTTTGGGACATAAACAAACTTATTTTGTGTAGTGCTTGGTTTAGACTAGACTCCTTGAAGAGTAACTTTGGCTTGAGCACGAGTAGTTTCTTGGACTAGTTGACTCTCTAATTTTTCTTTGATGGTAATAACATTGGCATAATACATAGAAGGATGACATTCAGAAATGTTACCAACATATCGATAGGGAGTGGAATTATAATTAGCTTGATTGTCACCCTTAGTGGTGGAAGAACCCCCTTTTTCATGCTCAGGAAGTGGATCTTTGAAAGTTGTATGTGATTCATTCAAGACATGTTCGTCAACACCAATTTCACCACTTTCAATTAAATCTTGGATTACATTTTTGAGTTTTTTGCAATCATTTGTTTTATGTCCTCTGCCTCTGTGAAATTCGCAATAATCATTCTCATTCCACCAAGAAGGCTTTACTCTAGGCTCAAAATCTTTCATTTCAGGAAGCATAATGAGTTTCTTTTTTATTAACTTCCGTAATGCTGATTCGAGAGATTCCCCCAAAGGAGTAAAGTTTCTTCGAGGTGACATAAAAGGCAATCCTGGTTTAGATGAATCCTTGTTGGTATTTTGATTTGATGATTGATTGTTGTAGGTTACTTAAGTAGCATTGGCCTGACTGGTGAGATTAAGAAGGGGTTGCGTTGGCTTGACATTACGATTATCAACAATCCCATCATTGACAATGTTTTTGTTTTTATTCCAAAACTTTGATTTGTCATTGTTATAGTTGTTGGAATTGGAATTTGAGGATCCAACATTGTCTTTAGAATAAAGTTTGATCTCACCTTTTCGGACCATGGCTTCCTCAATCTTGATACCATTTTCTATGAGCTTATTGAAATTTGGTGGACATTGCAATTGTAACCTATAACTCATTTCTGGTGTAAGGTTATGCACAAAAATATCCATCTTTTCTTGTTTAGGAATCATTCATAGATATTTAGAAAAAAATTGACGCCATCTTTGCAAAAAAGTAAGGAAAGGTTCTCCATTCTTTTGATGTGCATTGCAAAGATCAAGCATAGTGACCTCATGTTTGATGTTATATGAATAATGAGTCACAAATTTGTCAAGAAGCTCATTGAAAGATTTGATGCCGGGGGGAAGTTTAGAGAACCATTCCATGGCTTGTCCTCCTAAACTTCGTGGAAATAGTCACATAAGATAAGTGTCATTGTGAGCGACTTCAATACAAGCAGCACAAAACTCATGAATGTGGTCTTGTGGATCCGAATTCCCTTTGTATTTGTCAAATTTTGGTACCTCAAAATGAGGAGGGAATGGAATCATTGCTAAATTCTTATCAAAAGGATAAGGACATATATCATCCAAGGAATACTTCTTTGTTGATGATCCAGTTTGGATGTCACGGATTTGTTGTTGAAGCATTTGGATTTGTTGTAGGACGGGATCCAAAAATGGTGTGTTTCCTTGAGTGTTTTGGGAAACATTGTTGTGAGAAGCATTGTTTTATGAAGTGTGATTTGGCTGATCATTTTGAGAAATAGTGTGTTGTTCATGACTATGAGAAGCATTGGATTGCTGATTGGTTTCCTTTGCTCCATGAGTATCTTGAGAACCTTTAGGAATTTGTTGATTATTTGTGTGAGTTGGTTCTCTAAGATAAGAAACATCAAAATCACTTGGTAACTTAGCTCCTTGTTGAGAAAGCATGAGAAAATACATCTCTTTATCCAAGCCTAAGAGTCTTTCTATGACATGATAAAATTGAGGATCTTGTGAAGCTTCCCTAAGTTCTTCATCGGTGGGTTCATCAGTGGATGTAAAAAGTGAAGTTTTCTTAAGAGCTTCGGGCCAAGGATTTTCTTCGTTGCTGGTATTGCCTTCCATCTTGTCTAGGGATTCTAGATTGGTGGCTTGTTTAAATTTCTGAGATCGATTTTGAACCATAAAATTCAAAGAATTGATTGTGGGATGAAAGATTTTTTATGAGAAGATATGGAAAGTGATTGATAGGAAAGATATTGAAATGTGTTGAAAAGTGATAAGACAACTTGATAAACTCTAAGTCAATAGGAGGTATAGATCTCACTATGATATGGCAAAGAGAAATCAAGAGATAATAACCTAAGCAAGTTTGATGATTAAGGATGATATATCTTGATATGGTAAACTCACAAAGATCAAAATCTAATGGATAAGATAATGTTTCAACACAAAATTGAAAATTTCAAAGATTTGGAAGAAAAATGATTTGATGAATCTTGATGAAGGAATGATGAAAAGTGATGAATGGTCAAACTAAAGATCAAAGGTCTATGTAACTTGATTTTTTCTCTAGAATCTTACTAAGGATGAAAATGGGTATCTGAAAAAGTGATTTTGAATATTGCAAAGTTTGTGAAAATGCTCACTATTGTAAATACGCAACAACAAATGCGCATGACAGATTGATCAATGTGCAACAAAATTAAATAGATGCACAACAATATGTAATAGATGCGACTGGTAATAATCAAAAGCGTAGATAGTCTACATAGATGTGCAAAAAATTTTGATAAATGCGCAGCAACTTTGATCAAATGCGTGGAAAGATGTGATATATGCGCAGGTGTTGAAATTTTGATCTGAATTGAAATGTTTTGGATTTTCCTGGTGTTGGCTGGTTTTTTTTGTTTTTTTTTGGCAAAGTGAAAAATGCATAAACACACACACACACACACAAGATAGAAATGATGTTAATCTGACTATGCTAATATGAATGCACAAACATGCTTACAATCCTATGGTTGGCAAGGATGATATTTGTTGAATCCCCACTAGGATAATAAAATCCAGCCACGCAAATTCACAGCAGACAGCCTAGGAACTTGGAGGCATGGGCTCCTCCTTACAGTGCACTCACTTCTCAGGCACACCAAGTTCAAAATTCAATGGGTCATTACTTCCCAAAGAACTACTATCTCTACTATGAACCGTGAGTAATGTGGGGTGTCTTCACGAGCTTGGGTGACTCCTTGAGCCAGTAGATAGAAGGTTTTTGGCCACTAAACAAAATTTTTTAGTAAGGACATCCATTCAAGTGGTTGTGATCAAGTCATTTTCCCAATTAAGGGGGCTCTCCCAATCCTTTCAAAGCATGGCTTTCACCTCTACTAAGTAGGACTTTAACGCACCACTAGGGTACTAGAGGAGATTTTGGTTGCCACAATGAATTCACACCTGTTTAATGTGAGACTAATCACATTAGCATTTTTTTATATACCGGTTTGGAAGGGCTTGGCTTTAGCCTGTTACCAGTTGGGTCGTTCCTTGGGGTGAGTACCTCTTTTCCCACCAAAGACTACCCTCTAAAAATTATAACAGTTTCTCTTACACCCAAGGTCCACGAATGGCGAGGGGAGATGATACGTTATTATAATTTTGGGATTACAGATATGCTATTAAGCAAAACACAACAGACACTTGAATCTATGCTAAGGAAGACACACAAAAAAAAAAAAAAAACATGTCGTATTTTAAGCCCAAACGAGATTATAGTTTATTTTGCAAACCCCTTGGCAATCTGCAATCAAACTGTTAGAAATTTTTTTTAGCAATGGGGTCTTCAAAATTACGTCCTGCAAAATAGCCTAAAAATACTACCAGAATGAACAGACACTTGTCAAAATGTTAGCTAAAAACAAATCTAACAGAAAACTAAATTTTTCTACAGAAACTGATAAATGTGCAGAACAGTGATATAAATGCGCAGTAAGTTTGGATATATGTGCAGTAATTATATATGCATGAAACAATTGAATGAATGCACAGCCTGATGATATGTATGCGCAGCTAGTATGGATGCGCAGCGAAAAATGATGTATGCGCAAGCCAGTTTAACAAATGCCCAGAAAATATGACAGAAAGTGAAAACCAGATGAAATTTTATGTCTGTGGTTGCATAAAATGGATGCGCAGTAGAAATGAACAAATGCATAAAAATCATGGACAAATGTACAGAAATAAACTGTAGAAAAACCTGCACACAAAAAACTAAAAACTAAAAGTGAAAAGCCCAGTTGGGCCCTCCTTCTAGCACCAAAAATGTATGCAAATTATATTTCTAACAACTAGAAATGATAAATTAACTATTAAAGACAATGAATCTATCTAATGCAAACATAATGAAGAATGCAAAGTAACTATGAAATGATGAAACTAATTTAATTACCTTCATCTACCATGCAGCTTGTCTCCATTGTCCTCCTAGCTTTGATTTCTTGAAGATGTTGAGCTCTCAGATTTCCAAAATGAAGCCTTCTCCCAAGATGCTACCAAAGTGTGGAGATTGAATGAAATTGAGTGCACAATAGCTTATGCAAACTAATAGATGAAATGCAAATGAAATGGTGATTGCTATGGAATGCTTGATTGCTTGAATGCTTGGATGCTTGAATGCTTGGATGCTTGTTATCAAAAATACCTATTAGCTCTCAAATGAGAAATGAGGCTCCTTTTATAGAGTTTTGGAGGATCTAGGCTTAGATCCTACGGTTGAGAATGAAAGGTGGAAGATCCTAGGGCTAGGATTGACTTAGTTGAAGGAGTTGAGAGAAAGGGGGATGTAGTTAGAATGTGAGAGGAAGAATAGGGATGATGTTCCTCTCACATTGACATGGAGGAGAAGAAGGTGGAAGGAAAAGACACATGTCAAGTGTCTCACAAAGACCAAAGAGAGAAAGGGGGAGAGACATTTTCCTCATGAGGACTCTTTGTACAAGTGTCCCATGAGTCACCTTTGACCCTTAGAGGTGGCTTGAGAAGCCCCTTAAAAATAGGGAATGTCTCTTGACTTGGTTGTTGAGAGGACATGTGGTCATGAGACCAAGTCCTATGAGGCCACATAGCCCTTAAGAATAGGACATGTGTGGGTGAGGATAAATATGAATAAATAATTATTAATAATTATTTATTTTAGCCAAGGTGATGTGTCAGGTGACTAGGTGGATGAACTGAATTAGAAGACTTAGTCATATTTAGGTGATTGTGTATTTAATTAAATCACTTTAATAGACTATTTAGAAGACTTAGGATATAGAATTAGACTATAGTGAGTTTATTAAATAAATTCAATAATTTATTTAATAAATAGAGGAATAATTATTAATTTAATAATAAATATTTAATTAATTTATCAAGTCAATAGTAATTAAATAATAAATATTTAATTAATTAATGAAGCCATTTTTAGGTGTATACAATACCAAGGCCCGTTTTGAGCTCTTGGTGGAATCCCTGACTTGTCCTGCATATGATGACCCTGATACGAGTATTATATGTCATCTGATTGGACATAACTCCCCAACCTATGGAAAGATCTATTCTTACCTCAAAGATAACACTCTACCTCCTGACCTATCCCGCAATCAAAAATAAATTTTTCTCCACCAAACCTCCCGCTATATCTTAATATCTGACACCCTTTATCGGCGAGGTTTTGACGGTACTCTCCTGTGATGTCTCGAACATGATGAAGCTCAACTTTCCTTACGTGATGTACATGAAGGTATTTGTGGGACACATTTGAGTGGTCCCTCTTTGGCTAAGAAACTCATGCGTATGGGTTATTATTGGCCTACCATGGAAGCAGACTCCTTTCATTTTGCTAGGGCATGCAAGAAATGTCAGATACATGGAAACCTTATCCATGCTCCAGCTCAAGAGTTACATCCTTTTATAACTACTTTTCCATTCAGTCAGTGGAGACTCGACCTCGTGGGTGCTATTAATCCTCCATCTTCCAACGGCCACAAATGGATTCTCACTGCCACATAATACTTCACTAAATGGATTGAGGCCATTCCATTAATTACCACCATAGGGAAACAAATCTCCATGTTTATCTTAAACTATATCATTTGCAGATATGGTATACATATGTATCTTATCATTGATCATGGGAAACAGTTTCAAAACCAAGACATGGATGACTTGTGCACCAAATTCCACATCACCCACAACTATTCCACCATCTACTATCCTCAAGGAAACGACCAAGCTGAGGTGTCAAACAAAACAATTGTTAAAATCCTACAAAAGACTTTCAATGACACTAGCCATGAATAGCATCTCCAACTTAATCCAGCCTTATGGGCTTACCACACCTCCATCCATACTCCTACTAGAGCCACTCCATACTCCCTTGTCTATGGATCTAAAGGAGTCCTTCCCCTCAAGGTCGAGTTGCCTTCACTTCATGTTACTCTTAAAGATTTAATTCCTGATGAAGAGTATAGAGTTGCACACCTGACTGAATTGGAACTCCTAGATGAACATCATCAATGAGCCTATGATCATCTAAAAGTTTATCAGCAGCATCTATCCCGTCAGTACAACAGCAAGGTAAAGATCAGAGCTTTTCAGTTGGGTGACTTAGTCCTTTGAGAAAATCCAAAGAATCAACAACACCGTGAAAAGAAGGGCAAGTTCAAACCTAATTGGTTAGGACCTTTTGTGATTATAGCAGTCTATGGTTCTGGAGCCTATCAGTTATCTACACCTGAAGGGGATCCCTTGGATAAACCTCTTAACAACATCCATCTCAAGAAGTTATATCCCTAAAATCTCAATGTAAGGGGCATGTATATAGTCTGTATATATATTCTATAAATAAAAATAATCAAAAATATAAAAAAATCACAAAATCAAAAGAAAAACTGCAATAAAAGCATATGGTGAAAACTTGGAAACAGGCGCTATTTGTGACAAGTTAGCTCCTCTATCTATTAGGATTCTTCTAGTGTGTCCATTCATTGTATATATCCACAATAAAATAGTTACTCAATCCTTGTCCCCACCATGTATATATCATAATAAAATGGCCAGTTCGTACACCATCCATTGTATCTATCCATAATAAAATCCCATCATAGCTTGATCTTTTGTCATGGTCTTCATCCTAGTCTTGTTGTGTCTTTCTTCATCCATAATAAGTCAGTCCATCACCTAGCTGGGGGCATGTCCTTGACCTAGTTTGGGAAGTGGATCTATGATAGTCGTAACTCTTAGAGGACATAATGGAGTTATTTTCACCAGGCAAGGCAAACGTAATCAAATGTTCTTTCACAATGGTATCTTCATGCTGAATCATAATCTATGATCTATCTTTTGAATTGTGACTGCTTATCTATACATCTTGACTATACATCATCACTTGAATTGATCAACATATCCTAAATCAATCTTTTTGGCAAAAGAAATGTATATTCATGGCAGACATGTTAGAATGATTTTTTATAACTTATGCATTCATATCTAGATTTCATTGTTATCATGTTTCCTATGCTATTCTAGGATATCTTTGACATGAGTTTGAAACTCTCATATGTCATTGATTAGAATAGCCGGGATGGGGCATGATATTTTCTTTGATTGCTGTTTGTGGGGTATTTTCTGATGAAATCGAAGGAACAAGTAATTGGGGTGTCTGTGTATAAGTTCCTTCATCCATTTCATAGTATGGACAACATACAAATCATGTTGTTCTAACAAATGCTATTTATGGTGGTACGCCATCGCATACCTCAACTCCAAATATTTGTTCCCTGATGGAGGGGGGAAATATTTCTTGTCTATTATGTAAATGAAACTCAGGTCATCTCAGTTCAATTATACCTAGATGCTTGTCAAGTTTGCAATATTAAACTCCATGCAAAAAGTGCTCAGGTCATCCTGGTTTAATTATACCATGATGCTTGCATTTTCTTGCAACATAATGAGCTCGATGATGAAACTCAAGTTCCAGTTATTATGAAGTTCTAAGATGTTACCTAAAGTTGTGGATATACATTCATTTCATATTGCATTTCATTTAAACAGTTCATGACTTACATATCAGTGCTCCTTTTATAGAGATTTATAGGTTACCTTTCTTATTAGGTTATTTGTTCTCTTAGTCTATTCTTCTTGTGTCAGCTACATTGTTATTTAAGTTGAGGACATTTGGACAACCAAACATATTATGACTTTTTGCATTTAACATTTTGCACTTAATCATTTAGAGACATATGTTATCTTCATTAGGAGTGTTCATTTATATATAATTTGATCATTTATTATAGCTATCATTTCATCTCATTTTCTTTTATCATGTTATCAGTTATTACATTCAATCATCTTAGGTACATTATCATTTATTACATTAGATATCATTTGCATTACACTGTCATTTATTATTCATTATACACATTTTATATCATTCATTTATTATACATTATACACATTATATATCATTCATTTATTATACATTATATGCATTTTACATCATTTATTTATTATCCATTATCCACATTGTTCATCACAACATTGCATTGATAATCACATAGCATTAGTAAACTCATTTAAGACATGCATTTATATCACCATCATATGATTATTAACCATTAAGCATCAAAAATATCAAATCGGATATAAATCATTTTGCATTCTAAGACATACATTCTATGCATATTAAATTAAATCATCACATCCTGCATATGTCAGTACGCACATGTATATAAATCATCAAAGAAAATCATGATAGAACTACATCACTGTATATATAGAGTCAATCATATAGCATCCATCATATAAAGTCCATAAAACAACAAAACTATCTGAATGTCCAATGATATAAATCAATAACAATGTGTCCATAGTTAGTGTCCATCAAGTCAAAATATAATTATACAATGAATCATAATGGTACAACATTGTATACAATGCTCTCTCAACATCTATGAACCACTGCTTCCAGACTCTGTTTGCTACTGTCTACGAGATGTAGTGTGGCCCTGTGCTACTGAACTCCCTGATGCTGAGGATCCACCTTGACCTCCTAAACTTTTTGGTGCTCTTGGAGGGCATGATGACACACCCTCTCCACCAGCTAGTGCTCCTTTGTCATGCACTACCATCATGATCACCACTGAGCTCTCCCTATAACTCCCGATCCACTGATCCCTTGGGATTGCCTGTCTGTCTGCCTCATCGACCATGCCTAGAATGGTGCATCCAAAAACTCCTACCGAGCAACATCGAATGATTCCATGGGCCCCCAATCCCATCTCTCCTGATGCGTGTGAGAAAACTTAGTCACTCCCTGGGGCATGCCCTAGATCTTGCCAAACTGGCGCAGAACCCGGCTGACCACCTGTCTCTCGATAATAAAGGGCATCCATCCTATAAGCCATTGTGACTCAAAACAAAATCCCAGCTAACGCTCATCATCCCATGACTCACACCCTAGGTAGGTTCTCCATGTCACTGTGTCCAATGTATCAAAAGTGTACCGCCAAAACTCTAAATGTCCCAGTTTTGCCTGAGACAAAAATTGAGGAGTATAAATGAATATAGGGCTGTCCTACGCCCCAAAATCTAATCGCCACTGGTCTAGTCACTACAATATGCTCCCATTCCCAAACATGGAGCAGTGTCACACCTGCTGATAGAGATGCACCCCTATGGTACACCACCTAATGTAAATCATGATACAGATGTGCTAATAAACACACCCCCCAGGGAAATCGGGTCCCCTCCATCACCCACTGTAATGTGCGGCCCCATCCCACTGCAAATCCGTGTGACCTACGATCAAGGCATACGAATCCCCCAATCGTGTCTACTAGAACCACTGGCAGAGGGTCATACAAATTGACCATATCCTCCCAACTAATCTCTCCATCCTCTATATCCTCATCCCCAAAGACAGCTCTGGACTCTGTGACTCCACCGTGCCGATCATACTAAACTAACTCTCCTGTGATGGGAAGCTGAAGGATGCAATATACATCCTCTAGTGTCACTGTCATCTCCCCTGTTGAAAGATGGAAGGTACTCATCTCCGAGTGCCATCTCTCTGCTAACGCAGTCATCATACTCAGATTCACCCAAATCTCAGGTGTATATATCACATAATATAATCCTGACGCTCCAATCAATAGTCTGTCTATCTCTGATAGAGCTAGTCTAAGGTTTTGTGTGATGGGATATTTGTCTCGTGACATCAGAACATCTGTGATATCCTCCTAGTTGTAATACCCCAAAAATGGGCTATAAGTTCATTAACCTCCTACATCTACAAATCGAATGAAATCAACATCAAAGTCCTAATCTAAGGCACATCTAAACATCATCAAATCCTAATTGATTATCTTAAATTCTGCATCAGGGAATATTCCTAGCAATATTCCTAATTATCTTAATTATCTTTAATTTAATGATTATTTGGTGATAAATCACATTTATCCTAAGTTTGATTAATTGAATATTTTCATATTTAATTAATTAGATTTAATATCTTGCCACTTAATTGTGTAGTTAAATTTAATTCTATCTATTATTAATTATATTATTTAATTTTGACAATAAATCCAATATCCTATGAATAATTGATTAAATTCTTATTTAATTAATTAAAGCAAGTTGTCATTATTTAATAATATATTTTTTAATAAAAATTTGATAAAATAGTTAATTAACCCATAAATTAATTATTTTATTTCAAAAAGCAGTTAAGTTGAGAATAAATCACTTTATTTATTTATTAAATCATAATTATCCATGTGCACATTCAAGGACCAGTTAAACTCAAATTGGAAAATCAATGCAAGTTGTTAGCTTTTTGAAACTCAACATCTTTTTGAGTTTTAAAGTTGATCTAAACTCCTAATTCGAGTTGAACTGTGCTTTTGCATGATTTTTGTGACTTAATTATCTTTATTTAAAAATAACTCAAAAATCAACCTGAGTTATTTGAGTGATTTATGGCTTTTTCTAATGCACCTCCAAAGCCCTGGATTTCTATAAAACCAAGGCTCAGCTCTTCATAATTCATCTCTCAAATTTGCATCCAAAGCATCTCATATTTTTGCACATTCATGTTGGAGAATTGGAATTGGGAAAATCAAAGCTCTTGGGAATCGACACCTTTGTGAGATCAATCTTGTTTTGCATTCATTTAGAGTCATATTTCATTTCCATATTAGATAGATTTCATATCAGTTTTCATAGCATAATTTCATATCAATTTTCATCATATTATTGCATAGAAAATATTAAAAAAATAGCTTAATTGCATTCAATTCATATCTAGATCAATTGCATTCAAATCCTTCATTTAGGTGTCATCTAGGTCACTGATCTCGATAGCAATCTGAGAACATTAATCTCGCACCTACTAGAAGGCAGTAAATCGCTTGGTTAAATTAGATTTTAATTTTGCATGATTTTGATTATAGCTAACCTCTAATGTTTTACTAAAGTGTTGTGTCTACAGATCAAGTACAAAATTCATACATACATTTCTGACACCCACCATGGGGCAACCCACCTTTACATGCTAGTTTTGATTTTTTGGGGGAGCTAAAACCCTAAAGTTTCAAAGATTTAATTTTATCTCTCAAACGGCTTGGATTTTTTCCTTGAAATTTTTTTTTCAAGTTGCACACATATCAAAGAAGCTACAGTAAAACATTTAGAATTTGCTAAGATGTTTTGAATTTTTAATAATTTTTTCTTGAAATTATGGAAAAAATTAATATCTGACGAAAATCAGCATATTTTTCAGAAATTTTTATATTTTCAAAAATATCTTTAAATTATACAGGGGGTCCATTCTTTGTATTTTAAATTTGGATGCAATATAATAGCTCAAATAGTCAATTTATAAAAACTGGTCTATTTTGATAAAATGGGTCTCTAGGGCACAAATAAAGAGATTTTTCTAAAATTTTTACATTTTTGGAAAGCTCTCTATTTTTTAGTAGGGGTCTTTGTTCTGAATTTCTATTTTTGTGGCCAAAATCATATCAAAAAAATTAGATCTTGTTGACTAGGTCAAATGTAGCCAAAAAAAAAAGTTTTGTGATGGGTATGCACTTATTTTTTTACATGGTTCAATGAATGATATGATTTTTCATTTGAGTTAATTGCTGGTTATTATTGCTAATAAAAATTTATTTTTAGAGCTAACCCTATGGTTTTCATAAGTTGAATATATTTTGCATATCTTGTTTGCTGGTTTGCTTGTTGGAGAGTTCGTCACTTGCTTGCATGAAAAAGCTCAACACGAATTGCTAAAAATTAGGTAAAATCTACTAAGCACATTGCAAGAATCCCAAGTATTCTCCTTCATCTAATAACATTTCAATTTGGCCTTAAAATAAATCTCTCATGTGTTTAGCTTGAGTGTTTCTTTGCATGATTTTTCTATGAATTTGCATAATTGAATAGTAGGTTGTGACACCTTAAGTATTTATTAGTAGTCTTATATTACTTGTGATTGATCTTGATTGCTATCTTGGGTTATTGGACTCGCTAATCCACCAGCCCCTCATTCCACCCCGTGGTTGCAATCTCAGCGCCATAAAGGGGAGGGGTCTACAGGAGAGAAACGTTAATTGTTCCACCAGGCAACCCTTTTGTGCTTTTAGGAACTCACTTGTTTTCTAAGTTGGGGACTCATTTTTAGCTTGTGTGAGGTGTTAAGTGTTCCACCTTGTGGACTCATCTCATATTCACTTTAAGTGTTAAGTGTTCCTCTTTCTACTTTTTGGATACTTTTGGTAGATTTTCTTTTGGAAACATACATCTGTGCTCACATAGTAATTAGGCCCTATGAACACTATTCATGATTCTTGAGAGATTGGATTCCCAGTGAAATTCTTCTTGACGATAGAATCCTTGTAGTTAGGGAGGATACTTAGTGCGTTTCACATTCAACTTGGTTAGTGCATCTTCTCTTATTGATCGATACATTCTCTCCCAGGAGAGGTTGATAGATCACGTGGGGTAGACATCATGAGCTTTGGTGAATCAAAATTGGTTAGTGTGTCTTCCCTTATTGATTGATACATTCTCTCTCTAGAGAGGTTGATAGATCACGTGGGGTTGATATCATAGACCTTGGTGAGACAAACTTTGTCTTAGCGTGTCAGATTAATCTGCTTGCTTTGTTTGGGTTAAAAGTGAAGAGGCATCAAAACCTTGGATCTGGAGCCAAGTCCCCTTGTGGTATCATACTGTGAGTCACCTTTAGAGAGGGTTAACCATAGCGGACAATCCCTTCACAGGGAAAACTACGTTGATAGAACCTCAAGTGGTAATAGCCATTTTCACCATGGTAGTGACAGCTGCTATATAAATGTCCTTGTGGAAAAAATCTCCATGGGTATGGTTCATTGTTGGGTTGTCAGATCTCCCTAGCAACTCCTAAAGATTACATTCTTGGACTATGTCAAAACCCTGGTGCGCCAAGATTGGAGTTCACCCCTTTGGATCATAAAAGTTGCAGAGTCAAACCATTACTAAAAACCCTAGTGAGGCCAAATTTTCATTTTATAGGGTATATGTGCGTTATTGCAAAACATTTTAGAATGTACACAATTAGCGCTTCTGAGGATTAGAATGAATAAGTCACTTGATTTTTCATGCATAAGGTTGCTTTTGCCCTTGTTCATTGTTTTTAGACATGCTTGAAATCACGTGCTTGTTGTTTTGCATGCTTATTTATCTATCTGGTTACTGAAAATGAATAAATCTATTACAATCCTCAAATCTGGACATTGAAATTTGCAAACAATCCAAATCTACAAACTCAAAATTTTGCAAAAATTGACATAAAATCCTTTCTGGAGTCAAAAATCATTTCAGGAAGTCAAAAGTCATACAAGTTTCCATCAAGTGTCATTTCATTACAACCCATCTGTCATATGATTGGGTACCCAGTGTCGTATGAGTTTCCATGCCAGCAAATTCTCAAAGTCAAAATCTTGCAATTATCGTATGAGATTTTCAACTGTCATTTCATTGCTACCCAACTATCATATGAGATTTTCAACTGTTGTTTCATTGATACCCAACTGTCGTATGATAACCAACCCAGTGTCGTATGATTTTTGATGCCAAAAAATTCTAAGAGTCAAAATCTTGCTTGCAATTGTCATACGAGTTTTGCAACTGTCGTTTCACAGCATACCCATTGTCGTACGAGTCTACAGAGTGTCGTTTGGGAAATTTTTGAAAGTTGTCAAAAAATTGTCAAAATTGCCAGATATTCAGTTTCTTCAGCCTAGTTTCAGAATCTGTCAAATGAATCACTATGTCAAAAATAGAGCAATAGCTATTGAGAATCAGTACACATGTCTCAAAGAATCAGTACACAAGAGGAAGAAGCTCTAATCACTGCTATGATGAAGCAGCTGCAAGCTATGCAAGTCCAGCTTGACAAACTTGAGAAAGAAAAGGAACCTAAAGAGTTCTCGATGGAAACTCTATGCTCTTTTCCATTTGATAAAGACTTGTACATGTCACCATGCCCTCAGAAAAAATGTGAGCAATGTGACAACCCTTATGATACCTCTTCCACAGAGAGTGACACATCAAGCTTTGGAGACTATGATGACTATGACGATAGACAATGTAATGATACCTATGACACCTCTGTTCCTAAGAGTCCTCCTCATTGTGTGTTCCTACTTACTACAAATGGGTCGTCACATTAGATAGATCATGATGGTGATCCATATGATTCTAATTTTGAAAGAGATTTTGATGGCTTTTGTGGACAATACCTTGATTATGATCCATCTACTACTGCTGAGGACTATAAAATGCATCGTGCTAGCTTGAAGCATCAATATTATAAGAATCCTTCTCCTAAAGACTCTCCTGCTGAAAATAAAGATTATCTTCTCAAGAAAGGTCATGTTAATGTTGAACCTTTGTCTAGTGATGGTTCCCTTCCATCCCCTACTTCCTCCAATACCCATACATTTCCTAAAACTTTTGAGTCTTTCAAATCTTTCACAAAACCTTCATCCGACACAAGCCCTGATACTTTTCATACGATTCCTTATAGTTATCCTCCAGGGCTACCTCTTAAAGAAACTCAAGCTAACCTTCACTTGCCTACAAATACTTTCAATAATGCTAAACCTAAAGAGCCTAAGGCTTCATATGCTATAATTCCCACTTCAGCTAGTCCTCCACCATCTCTTCCAAAGTCTTCCATACAATCCCAACATGCTTCCTTGTCCTTAGAAGTGGCTCCATGCTAAGAGGACTCCAGAAATGATAAAGAAAAGAACATAAAGAAAAATCAAGATCAAGAACCCTCCATGTTGTCCACTCCTTTTCATGATGTCTCTTATCCACTTCAGGGTTCTTTTGATCCTGCACATTTTTTTTTCATGCATTCCACCATGTCTTAAGTCTTCTCCTAAGCAAGATCAAGCTACTACTTACACTATTGAGCTTATTGACAATCAAAATAACCTTACTACACTTGTGCTTTCCAAAGATGATACTTCCATTAAGGTTGTTAAAAATGGTGTTGTTACTTCTAATGTTAAGCCTATTGAAAATCAAGAAAAACATTATGCACTTGTGCTATCCAAAGATCCTTGTCAAGATCAAAGTCTTCCATCTTCTTATTCTACCACTCCATGTTCGCTTCCACTTTCTACTCTTCCTAAGTCTTTGCAAGTTTTGAACAATCCTATCAAAAAAGGTGCTCATATTCAAGATGTCCATGATTCTATTGAAAATTCTAATGCTCACTCTAAAGATGCTGATATCCTTGGTTGTCATATAGATGTTGATGAACTTATTGATTATCCTTTTGTATCTTCCACTTTCATCTTTGGACCTCCTCCACCACTACTAAGGGCTTCATGTGTACCTTCCATCTTGGGTCCTTATGTCCCTTCACTTTCCCCTCCTAACTCTCCTAATTCACCATCCATCTTGGGTCCTTACATCCCTTCATCTCCCATCTTTCCTCAAGATCAACATAGATGCATACCCTTGAATCCTTTTCATCCACCCACCCATCTAAACCAGTCATATCCTCCTTCTTCCATAAGTCCCAAGTCTTTTGGAAGTAACTTGAATGTTCAATACAAGAAAAAGAAGCAATACAAGAATCCATTAAAAAAAAAAGATCACCATGTCTCCTCTAAATGACATGGAGGCATAAAGTCAAAAGAGATATCTAAGAAAAAAACTACAAGACAAGTATGGGTTCCAAAATTCATCATTAAAGATATTCTCTCTAGATCATCAAAAGGAAATAAAAAGTCTATGGCTATATGGATTCCAAAGTCTCTCTTGAAAGAGTTTGGTGTTGAGTAAAAAGTTAAGTTGACATTAAAGCTTCAAAAGACTTCCACTTCATCTTCTTCCAAAAGCATTCCTCCATTCCATGCGCCTAAACCAAAACCTCTGCTATCCATTTGCCATATTCCTTCATGTATTCCTTCATTCATGATTTCTCCATCCTCTCACCACCCTTCAAAGTATGTGTTGATGTTGAGCTTGCCTTCCTTTCTATCTACCCTTTCACAATCCTTCCATGCATTATCCTTCTACCTTCTATCATTTTTCCTCATTTGCCTATTCTTCCTATCTTCCAACCTCACTCGCTTTACATAAAACCTTATCCTCCATTTTTCTCTTCCATCTCCCTTTCCTTATCAGCATCTTTGAGCATATCATCTTGAATCCTTGGCATATCATGGTTTATCCTTTCAATGAGCATTATCTAAAATGCTTGTCTTCTTCCAAAAAAAATAAAAATGAAAATGTGCCTTGGTGAAAACTTGGAAATAGGCACCTTGGTAGCAAAAGTAAAGAGAAATAAATTCATCCTATGGTGAAAACCACCCCCTTGTGGCACCTTGGATAAGTACCGTGATGAAAACTTGGCAATCAGGCATCATGCCTAGTTCTTCTACATATTTCATCCATTCCATCTTCTCTCTTTGATCTTAACAATGTTGATCTATACATGAACATTTGGCTATTTTGTGAGCTATCTTACGATGATCTTTCTTTCATTCCCTTCCTATTTAGCTTTCATATTTATTTTCCTCCATTCATTCTAGCCTTTCGCTATCCTTTTCCCCTTTGGTCTTGATCTAAAAAAAAGAAAAGAAAAAAAGAGTAAAACACGATGCTTTGAAACCTCTTGACATGTCTAGTCCTTTGGATTGCATCCTTTCCTACTCTTGCATTATGATTTTGTGACTTATCCTATGCTAGCCTTTCATTGCTTGTCCAAATATGCTTTACATGAAATTTTTTCCCTAGCTTGAGTATTCTTGAGGAGTTTTCCCTTGAGGATTTCTTCCCTTCATTCTCCTTCATTCTCTTGTCTTCCATCTCATCGACCAGCTTGCCAATGCCTCTTGTTCTCCACCTTGCTAGACATTGGGACTGCACGATATAATCTTGCTTGGGAGTTTGCAATGTAAAAAGATTCTATCAAGTATACCAAGTATCAGAACAATTATTAGATTCATTATTAAAATCAGTATCAGAATCAGTATCAGAACCAATATAAGAACAATTATCATAATCAGTATCAGAATTAGTATCAGAACCAGTATTAGAACAATTATCAGAATCAGTATCAGAACTAGTATCAGAACAAGTATCAAAATGAGTGTCAGAACAAGTATCAAAACACCTACTGGGGCTACACCTTTCACTTTAGTTTATGGGTTTGAAGTTGTACTGCCTATTGAGGTTGAAAGCCCATCACTAAAAATTAGAATGCATGGTCTAGTAACTAATGATGACTACAGAGTGTCTAGGTTGCAAGAACTTGGACTACTAGATGAGCGCAGACAAGAAGCATATGATCATCTCAAAGTATATCAAAAGAGAATGTCTAGAGGTTACAACAAGAAAGTCAGACACAGAGAATTTTAGGTTGGTGATCTAATCTTGAGAGAAAATCATAAAAATCAATCCCATCGAGAACACAAGGGGAAGTTCAAACCCAACTGGCTGGGTCCCTTTGTAATCACTGCTACTTTTGGCTCTAGCATCTATCAACTCTCAATGACCGAAGGAGAACAGCTCCGAGAACCAATCAACGTTCTCCATCTAAAGAAATTCTACACCTAAGGCATTTAGTCTATGGTAAAATGTCCTGAAAAAATCTTAAAAATCAGAAAAAATCCTAAAAAAATGAACATCTTGGTGAAAACCTAGCAATAGGCACCTTGATGATTCACAAAAAAATTAAAAAAATATCAAAAATACAAAAAAATGAAAAAAAAAGAAAAAGTGCCTTGTGAAAACTTGGAAACATGCGCCTTGGTAGCAAAAATAGAATCTCTACCAAGATGGTGAAAACCCGGCAAATGGGCACCACTTGTTTCAAAATGCTCCATCTATCAGTGCAATCTTGGTCTTTCCCAACTTTTAGTCTTACTTTAGTTTGTACATATCTCTCGGTTTGTTTCTGCATTTCCAATTTTCAAGTAAGTCGGTCTGTACACCAATCAGCTCAAGCGTCTGTATCATATCAATGTTCAAACTTGGGGGCACTCAATGTCATATCCTATGGTCTCCGGTGTATCTTAGACATATCATATCTAGTCAGAGTCATTTTGAAGCTATATCTAAGTCAGTCAAGTCTACCTTGTCTCTAGAAAGGATTTTGCATCTACAACAACGCAATCAAACATCAAACTGAAAACAATATGTGCTTTTCATGCTTTTATCTCCTTGTATTCTTACTGATTGGCATTGAGATTTTTCATATTGTGTCCCTTCGAGCTCTTCGATGATGTCCTTTATAGGATTTAGAGAGTGATGACTAGGGGCATAATCTTTTCTTTGTCTTTTGCTTGTATGTGAAAATCTAACAACTTTGGAAATTCTGGATTGAAATGGTGTCTGATTGTAAGAGCCTCTATCTCGAATTGGATGGCCATGCATACCTCAACCATTGATACCCAGATGATTCAAAGAAGTATTGATCTAACTATTATCTTTTTGAGTGAGTTCTTTCTCCTACTGTGAAACACGATCTTACCTAAGGCTATGAACGATAAAGGGTCACTACGGGTAATTCACATCGGATTTAGAATAATCTCTTGGTTGTTTAATTTGTTTGTCATGCAAGGCGTATTTAGGTCATCACGACGTTTATGTTTTGATGCTTATACAAATTTCTATATCAAAATGGACATGATATTCAGGTCATCCTGGCACTTATGCCTTGGTGCTTATATCTAATCCGACATTTTGAAAACAAAATCAATATTCATATATCCATGGTTGTTGACCAGTGGGTGTTGTATTGATTCTTGCACATACAAATCGATATTCATATGTCTATGGTTTCATAGCTAGTGGGCATTGTATTGATTTATCCAGTTACCTAAAAGTTCAATGATGATAACAAATTGAGATATGATCAGTGACTAGGTCTTAGGTCTTAGGTTGCATTTCATTTTGCATGTCTCATTGCATTTTACATGTTGCATGATCTCACAATGACTAAACAAACTTCAATGCTTAAACAATTCTTCAATCACCTCTTCCAATCTAACAAGAGCTGAATCCCACATGAAGGTTCCTCCAATGAAATAGCAAGTAGAATCCTTTTTCGTGATCAAAATTGAAATCTAAAATCATTCATATTATTAACTACTTGCATAATCAACCTTCAATCATCACAAAAATCTAGTATTCAACTTAACTGATTATCTTACATCAAACTATCAAAATTTCAACTTGGTCAACTATGGTCAACTCATGGTTTGACCTAGTCAAACTTGATCTTTTGGGATCTTCCAACGATGCACAATGCATTCCCAGACGTGTTTAACCACTTCTCAAATCAATTAACATGCTTCTAAACTATCAACGCTGACTTTTCTTGTCAAATTTCAATTTTAATCCCGAAGGGGCCATGGTATTGCACATCATTCAAAGTCTGTAATCTAGATTTGGAATCATATCTTTGTCAGTAGTCAAGACAACAACTATGTCTAGTTGTTGATTCATCAAAAGTCCTCATCGCTTGGGGCAAATCTATCATCACTTGGGGCATATCAAATTCATCGTCGATCCATATCAATCTAGTATTCTCCTAATCTTGTAAACTGTATCAGTTTTTGCAACCATCGGATCATAGTGTTCTTTCCTTGGTTCTTCAGCAACTGAAGGATTCAGATGTGATACCTACTAGTTCTGCTAAGACAATCAAGTCTAGAACCAGTCACTCACTTCTTTGCAATCCTAAGGTTTGGAATCAGGTGTTTTGACACTTTTTCGCAATCACAGGTTTATTTGCTATTATAGTGAACATTATCTTTGGTCATTCAGGACCTATTATCTCCATATTAAATCAATATCAATTAGCTTCTGTCTCATATCAATTATCAATTTCAAACATCAGTTTCATATCTTTATCAAACACAAACTTTCTTTGAACCACTGCACTTCGCACGGTAATTCAAAAAGGGGAAAAATGTAATACCCTAAAAATGGGCTATAAGTTCATTAACCTTCTACATCTACAAATCGAATGAAATCAACATCAAAGTCCTAATATAAGGCACATATAAACATCATCAAATCCTAATTGATTATCTTAAATTCTGCATCCGGGAATATTCCTAGCAATATTCCTAATTATCTTAATTATCTTTAATTTAATGATTATTTGGCGATAAATCATATTTATCCTAAGTTTGATTAATTGAATATTTTCATATTTAATTAATTAGATTTAATATCTTGCCACTTAATTGTGTAGTTAAATTTAATTCTATCTATTATTAATTGTATTATTTAATTTTGACAATAAATCCAATATCCTATGAATAATTGATTAAATTCTTATTTAATTAATTAAAGCAAGTTGTCATTATTTAATAATATAGTTTTTAATAAAAGTTTGATAAAATAGTTAATTAACCCATAAATTAATTATTTTATTTCAAAAAGCAGTTAAGTTGAGAATAAATCACTTTATTTATTTATTAAATCATAATTATCCATGTGCACATTCAAGGACCAGTTAAACTCAAATTGGAAAATCAATGCAAGTTGTTAGCTTTTTGAAACTCAACATCTTTTTGAGTTTTAAAGTTGATCTAAACTTCTAATTCGAGTTGAACTGTGCTTTTGCATGATTTTTGTGACTTAATTATCTTTATTTAAAAATAACTCAAAAATCAACTTGAGTTATTTGAGTGATTTATGGCTTTTTCTCATGCACCTCCAAAGCCCTGGATTTCTATAAAACCAAGGCTCAGCTCTTCATAATTCATCTCTCAAATTTGCATCTAAAGCATCTCATATTTTTACACAATCACGTTGGAGAATTGGAATTGGGAAAATCAAAGCTCTTGCGAATCGACACATGATGAACAAAAGCACACCATATGTCATGTGTGGATACACCATGAACTTGCATTACAACTTCTAAAAGCGTGTAGCTCACGCGATCATGTCAATGTACAACAATCCTCATACAGTGCAATGTTAGTTTCATCCATCAACCAAAAAAATCTACGAACCGTGGACTCACCTTCATTACCTGGACCCATTTTAGCATTACACTACTAAAAAATACATCCCGCATCTGACAATGTTTCTTTCTCTTTGTATTGTATACACCTAAAAATGGCTTCATTAATTAATTAAATATTTATTATTTAATTACTATTGACTTGATAAATTAATTAAATATTTATTATTAAATTAATAATTATTCATCTATTTATTAAATAAATTATTGAATTTATTTAATAAATTCACTATAGTCTAATTCTATATCCTAAGTCTTCTAAATAGTCTATTAAAGTGATTTAATTAAATACACAATCACCTAAATATGACTAAGTCTTCTAATTCACTTCATCCACCTAGTCACCTGACACATCACCTTGGCTAAAATAAATAGTTATTATTAATTATTTATTCATATTTATTCTCACCCACACATGTCTTATTCTTAAGGGCTATGTGGCCTCATAGGACTTGGTCTCATGACCACATGTCCTCTCAACAACCAAGTCAAGAGACATTCCCTATTCCTAAGGGGCTTCTCAAACCATCTCTAAGGGTCAAAGGTGACTCATAGGACACTTGTACAAAGAGTCCTCATGAGGAAAATGTCTCTCCCCCTTTCTCTCTTTGGTCTTTGTGAGACACTTGACATGTGTCTTTTCCTTCCACCTTCTTCTCCTCCATGTCAATGTGAGAGGAACATCATCCCTATTATTCCTCTCACATTCCAACTACATCCCCCTTTCTCTCAACTCCTTCAACCAAGTCAATCCTAGCCCTAGGATCTTCCACCTTTCATTCTCAACTGTAGGATTGTGCCACCTAAGCTTAGATCCTCCAAAACTCTATAAAAGGAGCCTCATTTCTCATTTGAGAGCTAATAGGTATTTTTGATAACAAGCATCGAATCATTCAAGCATTCAAGCATCCAAGCATTCAAGAAATCAAGCATTCCATAGAAATCACCATTTCATTTGCATTTCATCCATTAGTTTGCATAAGCTATTGTGCACTCAATTTCATTCAATCTCCACACTTTGGTAGCATCTTGGGAGAAGGCTTCATTTTGGAAATCTGAGAGCTCAACATCTTCAAGAAATCAAAGCTAGGAGGACAATGGAGACAAGCTGGCATGGTAGGTGAAGGTAATTAAATTAGTTTCATCATTTCATAGTTACTTTACATTCTTCATTGTGTTTTCATTAGATAGATTCATTGGCTTTAATAGTTAATTTATCATTTCTAGTTGTTAGACATCTAATTTGCATACATATACTTTAATTCTTCACGTGCTAAGGCTCTTTTAATACATGCACCTGTACCATTATGCTCTCCCTTTCCATGAATGACCTCTATGAAATTCCACATATATTGAATTCTAGTAATCTTATGCATCCTGCACAACCAATAAAACGCCCCAAAATTCTTGAATTGTGATGCACAATTATCTGACCATATGATATGTCAATGATATTTTATGCCCCTGTTTGCCAAATGACCATAAAATAGTTGAAAGAAACCATGTACAAACTCTGTAGAATGTGAGCGATCATCGCTGATATAAAAATGATCCTCCCTCAATATCTTCCTGTTCTCCTCTATACTATCTAGTGCATGCATGAATTCTATATGAACAAATATAGAAACCTGTTGAGAGTTGTAATACTTTTCTTGCACCTCATTATGTGGTTTTAGTGTGTAGTTCTCTACAAATTCCACAACTAAAACAATGGTATCAAGTGGGAATGTGTCCTTGCACAACTTGAATTGCATATCCAACCATCGCACTCTATGTGTATGCCTTGAATACTCATAAATAATTTTTTACAAAAAATGTTCATGAACTGATGCATTGGAATTTTTTCAATTACTAAATCACATCTTTTAGCTTCTTTTGCATCTTTAGATTGTATTTCACAATCTTATATTTTCCAAATTCCACTATTTCATTACCAATTGCATGCGTACTCTCCATATGTTGATAAATTGGCAAATGTCACAAACCTCCACAATCTATGCATGTACCATTCAAGCATGAGAGCTTGTAAAATTATTGACCATCCACTCTTTCACATAAAATGCTAGATATTAATTCCCTTCAAGATCTAGGTGGGGCATTTTATGTTACAATCCTGCAAAATATTGTTAGAGTGCAAATCTACACATATATTCCTATAAACTTCAAAATGGTTAGAAAATTCAATATTTTCCCTACAAAAACAAGTTTGTGTGTGATTTATCTTCACATAAAAAGGTTTACACATTTCAAAATATCTCTGACTAATTTTAATTTGAGGATACATATGCATAAATTTTGCAAAGAATTGTGTCTGAGTTGAATCCAAAAAATGTTTTGGATGTGCAACACGAATTTGACTACCAATCCTCCTTCTTACAACATCTCTTTGATTAGGAGATACTCGTTTATTATTCTTCCAAAATTCTTCAATCAAGGATTTCAAAGCTTCAACAATTGCTTTATCTTTTCGTGGTAGTCTACCAAAAAATGCTCATAACTCATTGTTATTTGGATCTTCCACTCTTTGACGCTTTCCCAGGGCTCTCATTAGAAAACTTTCTACTAAAATTCAATGTTTTGCTTATCTTTCTAATGAGTCAAGAGAGAGAGAGAGAGAGAGAGAGAGAGAGGTGAAAGAGGGTAACAAGGAAAAATATAGAGGGTACAAAGGTGGAGAGAGAGAGAGAGAGATAGGGTAATAAGGTAAAATATAGAGGTTAGGAAGGTGGGAGAGAGAAAATATATGAGAGAGAGAGGGGGTGAAAGAGGGTAATAAGGGAAAATATAGAGGGTATAAAGGTGGAGAGAGAGAGGGAGAGAGAGAGAGAGAGTAGGAGAGAAGGGGAAGGAGAGATAGAGAAGGGGAGAGAGAGAGAGAGAGAGAGAGAGAGAGAGAGAGAGAGATGATGTCTCCAATAATCTATCTCAAGATGATGTTTTTTGACAAATTTTTCCAGTATCGGATCTCTTCTTTCTTGTTCATCCTGTGCAGGTTCATTTGCTTTCTCGGTAGGTCCTTCCTACTCATCGGTATTGTCTTCCTATCCATTGGTATTATTTTCCTGTTGACTAGTTGTCACTGTCTATTGTGTCGGTAGGTACTCTGGTTGTTCAATGTAAGTGAACCTACCGTAGTCTTCTGGTTCCTTTGTGCTTTCTTCTGAATTCTTATCATCAAACTCATCAACTTAGACATTAGTACTTTCAATCATTTTATTAGTCATGTTATTAAGACACTTGTATGCATTACTTTTGGTAGAATATCCCAAAAATATTCCTTCATCACCTTTTGAGTCAAATTTCCCATTTCTTTCATCTTTCAAAATAAAGCATTTACTTCCAAAAACTCTAAAATAACTTATAGTGGGTTTTTGTCCAAACCATAACTCATAGGGTGTCTTGTTAGTGTCCTTTAGTTGTACTCAATTTAGCACATAAACAGCAGTGCTAATAGCTTCTCTCCAATATGTCTGAGCAACATTCTTTTGTATCATCAATGTTCTTGCACAGTCAACCATTGACCTATTCCTCATTTCAGCTATTCCATTTTGTTGAGGTGTCCTCGGTGTATAAACCTATCTTTTAATACCATTCTCATTACAAAAGTTAGTAAATTCATCAGAGATAAATTCACCACCTCTATCAGATCTTAAGAATTTCAATTCTTTACCAGTTTCCTTCTCAACTTTTGCTTTATACCACTTGAACATCTTAAATGCCTCTAAATTTTCCTTCAAGAACATGACTAGCATTAATCTAGCATAATCATAAAAAAAAAGAATAAAGTATCTATCTCTATAAAAACTTTGAGTTCTCATAGGACCACATAGGTCGGTATGCACTAACTCAAGTATTTTCTTTGTTGAGTAAACTTTGCTTTTGAAACTAGATTTAGTCATCTTACCTTTCTGACATTCATGACACATAACATGATCAAGCTTAGATTAGTTAGGCAAACCTGTAACCTTTTTCTTTTTACTGATCTTAATCATGTTATCAAAGTTCACATGACATAACCTTTTATCCCACAACCATGCATCTTCATCTTTTATTATCAAACAAGAAGACTAATCATTATCAAGATAAAATAGATTACCTTTGGATTGTGTAACAGTTCTAACAAGTCTTCCTCCATCATCAAATATTTTCACTTTATTTCTCTCAAAAGCAACTCGGTGGCCTGAATTGTTCAGTTGTGCCACACTTAGAAAATTATAGTTTAGTCCTTTTACCCAATAAGCATTATCACATTTGATTTTATCATTTATCATCATGGTTCCTTTTCCTTTAACCATACAGGGTGCATCATTACCCATTCTTACAAATCCTCCATTGTATTCTTCAAGATAGTCAAACTTTTCATCATCACTAGTCATATGATGTGTACAGCCACTATCTATGATCCATGTATCATTTCTATTAACCTTAGAGATAAGTGTTGTCTCTACATACCTTTCATCTTCTTCAGAATCATCCTTCATTGCCACAAATACTACTTCCACATCATCATCAATGTCGGTATCAATGATATCTTCTTCCTCAACAATGTAGCACACCTTCTTGCCTTTATCACTTTTGTCTCAGTTGTCTCTATTGTAATGTCGGTAACCTTTGTTGCCTCTTCTCCCATAGCTTCCTCACTAGATCGGTCTTATTTTATGTCATCATCTTTCTTATGTGGACATCTAGCAGCAATATGACCAACCTCTTTATAGTTAAAGATGCTAAAGGTAATTTACCTCTATATCTCCCTTTACCTTTAGGTAACCTCCTGGCCATAAGAGCTTCAATTTCATCAAGCTCATCATCAGTATTGCTATCACTATCATTATTCCTATTTCCATTACTAGACTTACCAATCTTCAGAGAAGTCGTGAAAGGAGACTCAACAGATGGTACAACACTATTTTCAAAGTTATTCAGTTCAAAGGTTGTAAGCTTACTGATCAAATTTTCAAGAGTAAGTGTGTTACCAGTTGTAGACCTTGTCTCATGTATTGCTAATATTCTTATTGCATAGACTGGCAATAAGGTTCTCAAAACTTTTCTTACCACTGTCTGTTCATCAATTACACCATCAAATCCTTGTATAGTGTGAACTACTTCTTTTATTCTATTTGTGTACTATACAATGTTCTCTCCTTCCTTCATCTTCATGTCATCAAATCTTCCCCTTAAGCTTTTAGCTCTGGCTCTTTTTACATGCTCATCACCACTATAAACTTGAGCGAGTTTATCCCACATCTATTTTATAGTAGTACATGTCTTGAAATCATTAAATTTGGCATCTGAACAGGCATCAACAATTTTCATCATAGTAACATTATGTTCATGCCTGTCCCTAAGTTGATCAAGAGTTAAGGGACCATTGGGTGGTGCAAGGTAGCCATTCAACATCAGTTCTAGGGTAGAATTCCCAATTTTGGATATGTGTAGCTTCATTCTTCTTTGCCATATTGTAAAGTTATCTTTGTTAAGCTTTGGCACTTCCCTCTTATACATTTTGAGATCTTTGTACTGAAGTCCTTAAAAATCTATTACAAGCAACCAACACTCTGATACCAATTGTTATAATAACTAAGAGGGGGGTGAATCATTTGTCCACAATCCCAAATCCAAAATGTATAAACAAAAACAATTTATTGAAATTACTGTAGCTCGATAACATAAGATAGTTCTCTATCTGTGTATTTACCAATTTCCAGTTAAAACATCTAATGATTACTGATCAAATTAGATATGCAATATGTAAAGTATGACAACAAACAATCATCACAATCAACACATAACACAAAAGATTTAACGTGGAAACCCTGTTAAGGGAAAAACCACCTGGGACTGGCAACCCAAAAATATTCACTCTTCTGAAGTGAGGTCAGTGAAGACCCAACCCTGTTAAAGGTTACAAACACACTGTTAGGTGTGACCTTGTTAGAGGATTTAAGTCCAACTGTTATCGTCCAACCAACATTCACTATGGGGTTGATAGGATAACAAATGTACACTCTATGAATGACATTATAAGACTTTCTAAGTCCTCTCTATTAAGAGATTTATCTAATTACAATGGTTAAACTGTAACAATAATTTGATCTGAACACAACACAATTTCAATTGCAAATTATCGGATCCATTCTTAAGCTCATTAAAATCCTCTTATCAATATTTATATTCTATTTCAATAAATTTCCATTAACTTACTGTCGCTCAGTTATAGCTTCCTGAGGCTTGGTTAACTCTACAATTTGGTTCTCCTTTAACCAGTTTGATCAGGTTTGCATGAAACTTATTCACACAAAATCTCTGCAGTATTTTTCTTCCGGTGTATTTTTCATTGGAAAACTCTGGTCTCTTATATAGACATGTAAACCATTTTAATTTCATCCATCAGATTTTGCTACTTAATCTCCTTTGTTGATTTTTCCTCTTCAACCTTCCTTGGCTGATGTGTCAATAACACATTTCAGTTTCATCCTTTAGATTCTCCTTGAATTTTGTTAGCCATTGATCTTGATAACAAACTTTATCCATTACTCTGATTCATAACACTTTACAGCTCATCAATCCTTGTCAACTAAACTAATCATTTAGTTCATTTCTTCTGCTTGGTTAACAAAGAAATACGTCGGTGAACACAAGCTCAATTAATACTATCATCGGTATATAGTGCATCCTATCGGTGTATACTAAAATGCTTCGTTAACCGACCACACTGCTTTGTACAATTTTTTCTTTTTCCTCATCATAGACGAATGCAACATAACCAAGTCAATAACATATGGTCATAGACTCATTCATAAGTCACCCAGTGTATTCCATATCCTCATCTGACATATCCATCTTTCTCCATGTAGATATATCAATTCTTCCATCTCTTTTCTTCCTTTCTTCAGATGTTTAGGTATAGTAACTTACAAGATAAGTACTGTCAAGACTAGTTGACATCAATGACAACATATTACTAATTTAATCATCTTACATATCTAATCATCAACTCAGTGATCTCAAATCACAAATCTTCAATGTATTCAAATCAATTGTTGTTCATCAATTTCTCCCTTTGGCATTGATGGCAACACAAGCAATATGAAATATGCCATATACCAAAAATGTATTATACAACTATATGAACTAATATTGTAGCTCTCCCTTAGCTTAATATGTTTAATCACTACATTACTGATCAACATTATCAGTACAGACTTTCATCTGTGGATTAGATCTTTTCAGTGCTCTTTCGGATTCATCTTTTGTTCTTCAATACTCTCCCTTTTTCTGTGTTTCTCTCTCTCTTTGTCTCTATGTCTCTCCCTTTATTTGTTTCTGGCATCAAATGTGTATTTCATATGGAAATATCTCTCCCTTTTATAGTAATGGCAAAGAACAATAAAAAATGTAGGTCTGTGATAGCCATGTAACTCTGTTATCTAGTTCATTCTCTGTATCTCAATATACTGATATGACTTTGTCTTAGTTCTTCAATCTTTCACAACTCTAGATAGAAATCCAAAGTGTGAACTCTATTTGTATCAAAATGTATGATCTTCTGATATGATTAGGCTGATGCAACCTCCAGATCACCTTAGTGATCGATAGATAGGGGACGAACCCCTAGTCTAGTCCTCAAGTATTCATATGTATCCTTCGGTAGAGGCTTTGTAAATATATCAGCAAGTTGTTCTTTTGATGTAGCAAATTCTAGTTTAACTTGCTTCTCCTATACTTGTTCCCTTAAGTAGTGATACTTGATAGATATATGCTTTTTCTTAGAGAGCATCACTAGATTCTTTGAAATATTAATGGCACTAGTGTTGTCACAATATATAATCACCGGCTTTGTGATTATCTCATTCATTCCTTCCAATACTTGCTTGATATAAGAAATATTTGAATAGTTAGTAGTAGTAGCCACATACTCTACTTCAACTGTAGACTGAGAAATACAAGACTGTTTCTTACTTTTCAATGTAACAAGTCTTTCACCAAAGAAAAATGCTCCTTTGGTGGTACTTTTTCTATCATCCACATTTCTAGCCTAGTCAGCATCAGTGTATAACTTCAGTTCAAATTTTCCTTCTTTAGGATACCATAGCCCATAGTCTTCAATTTTCTTCAAGTATCTTAAGATTCTCTTAGTAGCAACTATGTGTGATTCTCTAGGGTTTGCAAAAAATCTAGCAATTATTCCAACAACATGTGCTATGTCTAGCCTACCATGAACTACATACATTAGCTTACCAATCATGGATCGGTAGAGTGTCTGATTTACCTTAGTAGTTCCTTCATCTTTAGTCAGTTTTCATCCAATAGCCATCAGTGTTCCCACAAGTTTAGCATCTTCCATGCCAAATGTCTTCAATACTTCCTTTATATATTTGGATTGTGTGATGAATATACCATAATTCTATTGAATCACTTGTAAGCCTAGAAAGAACTTAATCTCTCCAAACATAGACATTTCAAATTCATTCCTCATATCATCAGTAAATTATTTACAGACTTGATCTTGTCCTCCAAATATTATATCATCCACAGATATTTTAGCAATTAGAATAGTATCATCAGAATTTCATTTCATGTATAGATTGTTATTTTCACTAGTTCTAACAAATCCAATGCTCAGCAGATAATTATGTAATCTCTCATACCATGCTCTCAGTGCTTGCTTCAAACCATACAAAGCTTTATGTAATCTGCATACCATATCTTTGTTATCAAGATCAACGAATCCTTCAAGTTGTTCTATGTAGACCTCTTCTTCAAGTATTCCATTCAGAAAAGAAGATTTTACATCCATTTGGTAGACTTTGAATTTCTTGTGAGCAGCATATGCAAGTAACATTCTGACTCCTAATCTAGCAACAGGTACAAAGGTCTCACCATAATCTATTCCTTCCTCCTGTGCATATCCCTTGCATACTAATCTAGCTTTGTTCCTTGTTACCTCTCCATTCTCATTTAGCCTGTTTCTGAATATCCATTTAGTACCGATAACATTTTTGTCTTTAGGTCAGGGTACTAAGCTCTAGGTTTTGTTCTTCTCTATTTTTTCTATTTCCTCTTTCATTGCATTAACCCATTGATCATTTACTAATGAAACTTTCACATTCATCAGTTCAAAATCACAAACTAGACATGTACCTTGTCTTGTTTTACTCCTTGTCTACATGCCGACTTGTCTATCTCCAATAATCTGTGTCTCGGGATGATGTCTTCTAACAAATTTTGCCATTATCTGATCTCTTCTTTCTTGTTCATCTTGTGTAGGTTCATTTTCTTTCTCGATAGGTCCTTCTTGCTCATCAGTATTATCTTCTTGTCCATTGGTATTGTTTTCCTATTGACTAGTTGTCACTATCTGCTATGTCGGTAGGTACTATGGTTGTTCAATGTAAGTGAATCTATCGTATTCTTTCAGTTCCTTTGTGATTTCTTCTGCATTCTTATCATCAAAGCCATCAACTCAGACATTAGTACTTTCAATTATTTTATTAGTCACCTTATTAAGACACTTGTATGCTTTACTTTTGGTAGAATATCCCATAAATATTCCTTCATCACCTTTTGAGTCAAATTTCTCATTTCTTTCATCTTTCAGAATAAAGCATTTACTTCCAAAAACTCTAAAATAACTTACAGTGGGTTTGTGTCCAAACCATAACTCATAGGGTGTCTTGTTAGTGTCCTTCAGTTGTACTCAATTTAGCACATAAACAGTAGTGCTAACAGCTTCTCTCCAATATGTATGAGCAACATTCTTTTGTATCATCAATGTTCTTACACAGTCAACCATTGACCTGTTCCTCCTTTAAGCTATTCCATTTTGTTGAGGTGTCCCCGATGCAGAAAATTGTCTTTTAATACCATTCTCATTACAAAAGTTAGTAAATTCATTAGAGATAAATTCACTGCCTTTATGAGATCTTAAGAATTTCAATTCTTTACCAATTTCCTTCTCAAATTTTGCTTTATACCACTTGAATATCTTAAATGCCTCTGAATTTTCCTTCAAGAACATGACTGTCATTAATCTAGTATAATCATCAACAAAAAGAATAAAGTATCTATCTCCATAAAAACTTTGAGTTCTCATAGGACCACATAGGTCAGTATGCACTAACTCAAGTATTTTCTTTGTTGAGTAATCTTTGCTTTTGAAACTAGATTTAGTCATCTTACATTTCTGACATTCATGACACATAACATGATCAGGCTTAGATAAGTTAGGCAGACCTCTAACTATTTTATTTTTACCGATCTTAATCATGTTATCAAAGTTTACATGACATAACCTTTTATGCCACAACCATGCATATTCATCTTTCATTATCAAACAAGAAGACTGATCATTATCAAGATAAAATAGATTACCTCTAGATTGTGTAACAGTTCCAACAAGTCTTCCTCCATCATCAAATATTTTCACTTTCTTTCTCTCAAAAGAAACTCGGTGGCCTGAATTGTTCATTTGTGCCACACTTTGCAAATTATAGTTCAGTCCTTTTACCCAATAAGCATTATCACATTTGATTTTGTCATTTATCAATAGGGTTCCCTTTCCTTTAACCATACAGGGTGCATCATTACCCATTCTTACAGATCCTCCATTGTATTCTTCAAGATAGTCAAACTTTTCATCATCACCAGTCATATGATGTGTACAGCCACTATCTATGATCCATATATCATTTCTATTAACCTTAGAGATAAGTTTTGTCTCTACATACCTTTCATCTTCTTCAAAATCATCCTTCATTGCCACAAATACTACTTTCACATCATCATCAGTGTCGGTATCAGTGATATCTTCTTCCTTTATCACTTTTGTCTCAGTTGTCTTTGTTGTAATGTCGGTAACCTATATTGCCTCTTCTCCCATAGATTTCTTCACCAGATCAGTCTTTGTTCCTATCATCATCTTTCTTATGTGGACATCTAGCAGCAATATGACCAACCTCTTTAAAGTTAAAACATGCTAAAGGTAATTTACCTCTATATCTCCCTTTACCTTTAGGTAACCTCCTGGCTATAAGAGCTTCAAGTTCATCAAGCTCATCATCAGTATTGCTATCACTATCATTATTCCTATTTCCACTACTAGACTTACCAATCTTTAGAGAAGTCATGAAAGGAGACTCAACAGATGGTACAACACTATTTTCAAAGTTATTCATTTCAAAGGTTGTAAGCTTACCGATCCGATTGTCAAGAGTGAGTGTGTTACCAATTGTAGACCTTGTCTCATGTGTTGTTGATATTCTTATTACATAGACCGGTAATAAGGTTCTCAAAACTTTGCTTACCACTATCTCTTCATCAATTATACCATCAAATCCTTGTATAGCATGAACTACTTCTTTTATTCTATTTGTGTACTGTACAATATTCTCACCTTCCTTCATCTTCATGTCATCAAATCTTCCCCTCAAGCTTTCAACTTTGGCTCTTTTTACATGCTCATCACCACTATAAACTTGAGCAAGTTTATCCCACATCTTTTTTGCAGTAGTATAGGTCTTGATATCTTCAAATTCGGCATTTGAATAGGCAGCAACAATTTCCATCATAGTAACATTATGTTCATGCCTATCCCTAAGTTGATCAAGAGTTGAGGGACCAATGGGTGGTGCAAGGTAGCCATTCTCCATCAGTTCTAGGGCAGAATTCCCAATTTTGGATATGTGTAGCTTCATTCTTCTTTGCCATATTGTAAAGTTATCTTTTTTAAGCTTTGGCACTTCCCTCTTATACATTTTGAGATCTTTGTGTTGAAGTCCTTAAAACTCTGTTCTAAGCAACCAACGCTCTGATACCAATTGCTATAATAACTGAGAGCGGGGTGATTCAATTATCCACAGTCCCAAATCCAAAATGTATAAACAAAAACAATTTATTGAAATTACTGCAGCTCGGTAACATAAGATAGTTCTCTACCTATGTATTTACCGATTGCTAGTTAAAACATCTAATGATTACCGATCAAATTAGATATACAATGTAAAGTATGACAAGAAACAATCATCACAATCAACACATAACACAAAAGATTTAACGTGGAAACCCTGTTAATGGAAAAACCACCTGGGACCCGGCAACCCAAAAATATTCACTCTTCTGAAGTGAGGTCGGTGAAGACCCAACCCTATTAAAGGTTACAAACACACTGTTAGGTGTGAACTTGTTAGAGGATTTAAGACCAACTATTATCATCCAACCAGCATTCACTATAGGGTTGACAGGATAACAAATGTACACTCTATGAATGACATTATAAGACTTTCTAAGTCCACTCTGTTAAGAGATTTGTCTGATTACAATGGTTAAAATGTAATGGCAATTTGATCTAAACACAACACAACTTCAATTGCAAATTATCATATCCATTCTTAAGCTCATTAAAATCCTCTGATCAATGTTTCTATTTAGTTTCAATCAATTTCCATTAACTTACTGTCGCTTGGTTATAGCTTCCTAGTGCTTGGTTAACTCTACAGTTCAGTTCTCCTTTAACTAGTTTGATCAAGCTTGCATGAAACTTATTCACATGAAATCTCTATAGTATTCTTGATGAAGGGTGCTCCCCTTAATACCACAAACACATAACAGAAATAGAGGAACAACAACAATAATGTGCAAGAACAGAAAATTGGCTTGTTATTATCTCCACAAATGTGGAATTACAAACTTTCAGAATTACAATATGCAAAGCCACATGGGCATTCCCTTACAATATTTTGTAAGACAAAGCCTTGAATCAATACCCAGATCTACTACCCAGAACTGCCCTAGACAACACTACGAGCCTTCTTTATATAGGCAATTTCCACCGCCTGAGAAGGTTCTAGAAATTTAGCCCTTAGGGTTGCTCAAACTTAGAATTATTTTATTTTACAATTTATTACATCAAAGTCAGCTCAAAATGATTTTTGAAACCCAAACAGAAATTTTGAAGAAAAATTATTTTTTGCCATTTCAGGTGACCCAACTTCCGAAGACCATAAGTCATCGCCCGTTGACTCGATTGGCTATTATAACCCCATTCTAGAAATGCCACGAAGTGCTCTACAAGCTTGACCCATGCAAAGCACCCATCACCCAAATTTTCAACCTCATCTGGGGCCTCTAAAGCCTTCAAAACTGAGTTCAAAGTTTCTGTACCCTGCTGCCAATACTGAAAATCTTCAATATCTTCAAAACTACACCTGATCTAGCCATGAAACTTTGCTGGCAGGCTGATATGACTGAGATGAACCTCCATATGTAAAATCAGACATTTTGAGATTGTAAGACCAACTTACTAAAAATAGAAAGTTTCCATAAATAGCAACTCTACACAAGATAGCCCTTATTGAATACAAAAACAAAAATATTTTTGGGTGATTCAAGATTGCTCTTACACCCAGGATGCTCCTGCATCAATTCTTCTTCCAGAGTCTTTTTCATTGTAAAACTTTGGTCTCTTATATAGACATGTAAACCATTTTAATTTCATCCATCATATTTTTCCCCTTAATCTCCTTTATTGATTTTGCCTCTTTAACCTTCCTCGGATGATGTGTCAATAACAAGTTTCAGTTTGGTCCTTTAGATTCTCCTTGAATTTTTTTAGCCGTCGATCTTCATAACAAACTTTATCCATTACTCTGATTCATAACACTTGATAGCTCATCAATCCTTGTCAACTAAACTAATCATTTAGTTCTTTTCTTCTGCTCGGTTAACAAAGAAATGTGTCGGTGAACACAAGCTCAGTTAATACCATCATCAGTATACACTACATCCCATCGGTGTATAATAAAATGCTTCTTTAACTAACCACACTTCTTTGTACAATTTTCTCTTTTTCCTCATCATAGATGAATGCAACATAACCAAGTCAATAACATATGGCCATAGACTCATTCATAAGTCACCCAGTGTATTCCATATCCTCATCTGACATATCCATCTTTCTCCATGTAGATATATCAATTCTTCCATCTTTTTTCTTCCTTTCTTTAGATGTTTAGGTATAGTAACTTACAAGATAAGTACTATCAAGACTAGTTGACATCAATGACAACATATTACTGATTTAATCATCTTACATATCTAATCATCAACTCAGTGATCTCAAATCACAAATCTTCAATGTATTCAAATTAGTTGTAGTTCATCATCATACTCATCTCAAACTCATTCTGCATTTCTTTGGCAAATTCTGCACTTAGTTTGTCATTACCTCCAAAGATAATGTCATCAACAAATATAGCTATAATTAGTAGACCTTCAGATGTCTCTCTAATGAATAGATTACAATCTGTTGCTCCTTTCTTAAATCCAATCTTTGTTAGATATCCATCTAGTCTTTCATACCATGCTCTAGAGGCTTTCTTAAGTCCATAGAGGGATTTCTTCAATCTACATACGATATCAGGTCTATCTAATAAGGTGAATTCTTTTGGCTGCTCAATGTATACTTCTTCTTTCAGATCTCAATTTAGGAGTCCTAACTTGACATCCATCTAATAAAATTTGAAGTTTTTGACTATAGCATAAGCTAGAAATAACTTAATAGCTTATAATCTTCTCAGAGGTGCAAATGTGTCTGAATAATCAATGCCTTCTCTTTGCACATATCCCTTACATACTAATCTTTCTTTGTTTCTTACTACTGTACCATCTTCATTCATCTTGTTTCTAAATATCCACTTTGTTCCAATCACATTCTTATCACTAGGTCTTGGGACCAGTTCCCAAGTGTCATTCTTAATAATATGATCAAGTTCTTCTTTCATAGCATCATGCCAATCTGAATCATTACAAGCATCTTCAACACTTAAGGGTTCAATCTGAGATAGTAAACATACCGCTTCACTGCTAGCTGAGTTCTTTACTTGTGATCTTGTCAAGACTTTGCCGCTCTGATCTCCAATGATGTCTTTCTTTGAATTATTTCTAGATGTGTCCTTTGGAACTTTAGGTGATGTTGACTCATCAGCCTTAGGAGTACTTTCTTCACTTGTCTCAGGGTCATTGAATAGCACATCAATACTGTCAAACATTTCCTCAATAATTGTCTCACTAGTGGAGGTTCTGGGTTCTTCTTCAATCATGGGTGAGTAATCATGATAGCTTTCTTGAACCATAAACTTTTCATCAATCTTAACATGAGCACTTTCAATGATCTTTTTCAATCTTAGATTGAAACATCTATAAGGTTTACTTTTAGTAGAGTAACCAAGAAAAATATCTTCATCACTTCTTTCATCAAACTTGCCTACTGCTTCATCCCTCTTGATGTAGTACTTGCTTCCAAAGCATCTAAAGTATTTTACTATTGGAACATTACCAAACCATAGCTCATATGGTTTTTTGTCAATGCCTGGCCTCAATTGAATTCTATTGATGGTATAGACTGTTGTATTGACTGCATCTCTCCAATAGGTGTGTGCAACTTTTCCTTCTATCATAATGGTGCGTGCTGTATCAAGAATGATCCTATTCCTTCTCTCTGGAATTCCATTCTATTGAGGGGTTCTACATGCACTCAACTATCTCTTTATGCCATGTTCTTTGCAGTACTCATAGAATCTATCAGAGGTGAATTCTCCTCCTCTATTTGATCTCAAACATTTTATCTTTAGTCCAGATTCATTCTCAACCTTGGCTTTGAATATTTTGAACTTCTCAAAAGCTTCTGACTTATCTTTCAAGAATGCAACCCACATCATCCTAGTATAATCATCAACAAACAAAATGAAATACCTTTCACCATAGTATGATCTTGTTTGAGTTGGACCACATAGGTCAGTATGAATCAGATGCAACTTAT
This sequence comes from Chamaecyparis obtusa, assembly GCA_027943335.1. Lineage (NCBI taxonomy): Eukaryota > Viridiplantae > Streptophyta > Pinopsida > Cupressales > Cupressaceae > Chamaecyparis > Chamaecyparis obtusa. Next base: position 40,641 of record BSBK01007584.1, on the reverse strand, counting down.
TCTCTGATGAATTGAGCTTTCTCTTGAATGAATTTCTCACATGCTTTCCCATCACATATTCCCTGCATATAGTATCAACTGGTTTTGCTATGCTAAGTAGATCTCTTACTGCCTTTACATAACTTATCTTTACTATGTTATCAAAATTGATATGACATAGTCTTTTATGCCACAGCCAACTGTCATCAACTTTAGCAACAAAACAACTTGCTTTTGAATTGAGTTGAAAATCATTACCTCTTGTCTTTGATCCTAATGCAATCATAACAAAATCCTTGTGGCTTATGATGCATTTTTCATCTTTGAACTCCAACTAATAGCCTTTTTCAAGTAATTGTCCAACACTGAGAAGGTTATGTTTCAAACCATCAATAGAGAGAACATCGTCAGTGCTATTCTTTCCATCCAAGGTGATGGCTCCTCTACCAACAATTGGTTTAGCATTTTTGTCTCCAAATCTAACCATGCCACCATTGCATTTTTCCAGATGAACAAACCTACCTTTATCACCTATCATGTGATGTGAACAACCACTATCTATAATCCAATCTGTCCTTATGTCAGCTTGTGAAATCAATGCTAGCTCTTGTTCTTCTTTCTCATCTTTGTGATTTGTCTTATCATTTATTTTTTCTACCATAGCAATGAATCAAATTTCTTCTTCACTTGATTCATCATTTGAAACTCCATCTCCAGCAAAGTAACATTCCTTAGAGTACTTAGGCTTGTAATCCTTCTTGAACTTTTTAGCTCTAGTAGGACACTTAGATGCAAAGTGACTGATCTTATTACATGAAAATCACTTAAATGGTAATTGACCTTCATATTTTCCTTTTCCTTTCTTTTCTCTTTTGGAAATCATAGCAATGAAATCATCTAATGTTTTATCTTCATCATCATCATCAAAATTACTAGAAGTGTTTGCAGATTTCTTACCATGAACTATTGCTTTGAAGGCTATCTCACTCTTAGGTTTTGTCTTCAATCTTGAAATCTCAAAAGCTGATATTTTGTTGATCAAGGTCTCTCTCTTCAAATTAGATGTAAGCTACATGGTCTCATCAAGGATGTTGATCTTTCTTTCATATTCTAGAGTGAGAGTTTTCATTAAGTTGTCCATAATGTCCTCTTCTGAAATCTCTCCACCATTGTTCCTAATTCCAGCAACTGCTTCATTTATCCTTTGATTGTAAGCTGATATTTTATTTAGGAAGCATCTCTAATGCATTGAATCTTTTCTTCCATGTCTTTCTGTGCCCATCCTTTTCTTGTTTGTCTCCTTCAAATATGTCTTCTAGGTACTTCCATATTTTGTGGGTGGTATCCACCTTCTTTATCTCTGAAAATTTACTATCAGATAGGGTGCTGATAAGGGCTTCTTTAGCTATAGAATTCTAATGAAAAAATTCCTTTTTCCTTTCAGTAGCATCATCCTTTGCAAGGTCTTCTAAGGTAGGAATATTGGCTTCTTTGATAGTTACATCAAAAACTTTAAAAGAAATGCACTGCAAATGGGTCACCATCTTGTTCTTCCAATCAAGATAATTCTCTCCATCAAACTTAGGACTTTCTTTTCTAAATTATACCATCTGATCAACCTCAAGCTATTAAAATTTCTCTCTAAGGCACTTGGCTCTGATACCAATTACTAGGAATAGTCTCAAGAGATAACTGAGAAGGGGGGGGGCATGAATCAGTTATCTAAAAGTTTCAATTCTTTATCCAATTAAGTATACTTAAACATAAAGCATAAACACAATGAAAGAAAACTTGAACACAACACAATATTTTGGTTACAAGGAAACCCAAATAGATAAAAATCCAGTGGGAATTAACACCCACTAATATTCTACACTAGTGTATAATGATCCTTGTTAGAAGATCCTTAACCCTATTAGGAGTTGCTTTACAATATATTTAGTACAGTAGACCTGGTCAAGGGTTGGACCTTATTAGGATTCTTTTATAATTGTCCCTGTTAGGGGAGAGGATGCACTATCCAAGAGCTCACTGCTCAAAGGGGCGAAGGCTACAACCTTCTGAATAACAAATACACACTATATCTGGATCTTGGTGAACTGCTCTTGACCTTCTATCTGGATCAGTTCCAATGTATAGCACAAATACTTTACTTGGTCACATAGACCTTCTTCAGATGGCTCAACACTTCACACACTCTTCTCTGCTCTTCTTAATCAACCATGAGCCACACTTAAGAAATCACAAATGACTACCTATAAATATCTTTCCTCTAGATGATATAATCAAGTTGGCCTATTAGAACCACCTTAAAATCATATTAGAGAAACCATCACAAACTTATATAAACATTATGTTAGCTCTACTATGCACGCAACACATTATGGGACCTATTCAATAAGATAATTGAAGACGCACGCTACACACTGTCAGCTCTACCAAAACAACTGGATCTTTCTCCTCAAGCTAAATTAACTCATGTGCTCTTAACCAAACATCAATAACTCTCTTCTAATCTTAACTCCAAGGGTGCATACCCTAAAGATAGGCACAACGCGAAGAACCAATAAAATCTATGTTGGCTCTTTTGAATAAACACAAGAAACTGCTACTAGTGAATAGCGATTGCATAACTTCACTTCTACTAAATATCAGACTATACGTCCATGATTAAAACATCACTAACATGTCTTCAACATATATCCAAGAACACAAGGTTCCATGATAACTATACAGACAACCATACACATAACACTGCTAACACTAGTTGTAATATAACTATCTGTACTAACAATTAACCTATGTGCCCATAATATCATGCTGATATCATGTCCATGCTTCATATATTGAAATATTACTACATAATACTTCCACACATGCTACTTTCCATATATTTTCATCAATGACAAACATACAATCAGTACTGGCCTGTTGGAAAATCTCCAATAAGAGAGAGAGAGAGAGAGGAGAGAGAGAGAGAGAGAGAGAGAAGGGTAATATAGAGGGTAGGAAGGTGGAGAGAGAATATGTGTGTGTGTGAGAGAGAGAGAGGGGGGTGAAAGAGGGTAATAAGGGAAAATATAGAGGGTATGAAGGTGGAGAGAGAGACAGACAGACAGACAGAGAGATAAAGAGACAAGGAGACAGAGAGAGAGAGGGGGGGTGGAAAGAGGGTAATAAGTGAAAATATAGAGGGTATGAAGGTGGAGAGATAGACAGACAGACAGACAGACAGACAGACAGACAGAGACAGAGAGAGATAGAGAGAGACAGAGAGATAGAGAGATAGAGATAGAGACAGAGACAGAGACAAAGACACACACACACACATAGAGAGAGAGAGAGAGGAGAGAGAGAGAGAGAGAGAGAGAGAGAGAGAGAGAGAGGAGAGAGAGAGAGAGAGAGAGAGAGAGAGAGAGAGAGAGAGAGAGAGAGAGAGAGAGAGAGATACAGAGACAAAGAGACAGAGAGAGAGAGATAGAGACACACACACACACACACAGAGAGAGAGAGAGAGAGAGAGAGAGAGAGAGAGACAGATAGACAGACAGACAGACAGAGACAGAGATAGAGACAGAGACAGAGATAGAGATAGAGACAAAGAGACAGAGAGACAGAGAGACAGAGAGACACAGACAGAGACAGAGACAGAGAGATAGAGATAGAGAGAGAGAGAGAGATATAGAGACAGAGACAGAGAGAGATAGAGACAGAGACAGAGACAGAGACAGAGACAGAGATAGAGACAGAGACAGAGATAGAGACAGAGACAGAGACAAAGAGAGAGAGAGACACACACACACACATAGAGAGAGAGAGAGTAGGAATGTGGGAGAGAGCATATGTGTGTGTGAGAGGGAGAGGGTTTGAAAGAGGGTAATAAGGGAAAATATATGGGGTACGAAGGTGGAGAGAGAGAGACAAAGAGAGAGATTATGGGGGAGGGAGAGAGATAATCTCTCCCTCCCCCATACTCTCTCTCTCTCTCTCTCTCTCTCTCTCTCTCTCTCTCTCTCTCTCTCTTTCTGACTATTTCTCATCACTATTAAATCTATGTCTTAAATAGGGTGCACTCCCTATGAAAGTCATAAATTTAAATAGTGTACTCACCCTATAGGGTGTGCACACTTTGTAAGGCATTGGAATTTACCAATCCTAAGGCTTGGATTTGGCTTAATAATCCAACCCAAAGGCTTAGACGATTGAAATAGTCTCAAGAACGTAAAAATCAGATGATGTAATATTGCAAATCTCTCTGTTAGCTATCTAAGTATATAATTTATTTTAAATTCTGATTATGTTAAGTTTTTCAACTCTAATTTCTTTTGTGTATGTCCATTTTTTGTAAAAAACCAACATGCAGTATTTTGGGCATAGATTTTGGTTCATTCATTGAATTTTGCAACAAGTAACATTTTTAGAAACTAGCCTCGATTCTACACACTTTTTAAAAAAAGAAAATTTGATTTTCGATTAGTTTTAAATGATTTCTAGGGGGAGCACATAGAAATTTCATGTTTTTAGGATGTGTGCACTTAGTAAATTCATCAAAAATTATACATTCTTTAAAAAATTACCAAAAAATTCTAGGATAAACTATGTGGTTTTAGCTAACTTCTCATTGGAGCGATTAAATTTTTTATTAAAAAAGTTAACATTTTAGGGGGAGCACACCAGACGCTATGTTATGTTTTTGGACAAAAAAGAGGACCACTTTTTGTGCTTCCCTTTTTGAGGGCCTTAATCTGCACCATTTTCAAAATAAGGTAGTAGTTTAAGAACTAGATTTAGAGTATTACAACTCTTGTTTTTGTCGCATCTTAAAATTTTGAGTCTAACTATCTTCAATTTCTTTTTGAAGTTCAAATTTTGCTGATTTCAGGAAAAAATTGGCATCTTATACCCCTTTTTGGTCCCCCATCTTTGTGCACTTACCCCCTAAACCTAAACCCAATCCTAACCCTAATCCTAAACCTAATCCTAAAACTAACCCTAAAACCTCTCCCTAAGTATAATCTTAACCATAATCCTAAATGCTAAACCCTAATCCTAACCCTAACCCTAAAAAATCCCTAACCTTAACCATAATACTCTAATCGCAAAAAAACCCTAACCCTAACCATAATACCCTAACCCTAATCTTAACCATACCATAGATCCTAAATGCTAAACCATAATCCTAAACATAATTTCTAAACCCTTATTCACCCTAAATCCTAAATCTTAAGCTAAACCATAAAGTTAAATGGTAAACCCTCATCATAAATGCTAAACTGTGGACCTAAATTCTAACCCTTGAATGCTAAATTATAATTGTACAATGAACCCTAAATATAATCATAACTCTAACCATGTCATGCATATAAACCTTTATCCTAACCCTAACCCTAATATTAACCAAGATGTAAACCATAACCCTAATGATAATCCTAATCCTAAACCCTAAATTGTAACCCTAATCAAAACCACAACCCTAAGCATAATAATAACCATGATCTAAATCCTCACTTCAACCATAATCCTAAACCTAACCCTGGACCTAAATGCTAAACCCTAATCCTAACATGAACCCTCAAAATAACCATAACCTAAACCATGCCATGAACGTAAACCTTTATCCTAACTGTAACCCTAATACTAATCATGATGTAAAGCCTAACCATAATGATAATGATAATCCTAAGCCCTAATCTCAATTGTAATCAAAATCCAAACCCTAACCATAATACTAATCATGATGTAACACCTAAACCTAATGATAATCCTTATCCTAAGCCCTAATCCCAACCCTAATCAAAACCCTAGCCTTAACCATAATACTAACCATGATCTAGGCCCTCATTCTAACCATAATCTTAAGGCTAACCCTAATATCAACTCTAACTCTAACCCTAACCCTATACCATAACCATAATCAAAACCCTAATCTAACAATAATACTATCTACAATGTATGTACTTACCCTAACCATAATCCTAACCTTAAATCCTATACCCTAACCCTAATCCTAACTCTAACCCTAAACCTCTATCAAAATCATAATTGTAACCATAAACTCTAACTCTAACCCTAATAATTTAATCCTAAATCTAACCCTAAATATGAAATGTAATAATAATCATAAACCTAACCATAATCCAAAGCCTAACCCCGATCCTAAGTCTAACCATAATTATAACCCTAACCCTAACCATAAACCTAACTATAACATTAAACCTTAGCACCAAATCCTTAATGCAACTATAACCATAATCATACTCATCAAATGTTGAACCCTAATAATAAATGCTAAATATAATTGTAAATGGTAAACCAATCATAAACCTAAACCAAATCCTAATTGTAATTCTAATCTTAACATTAATCCTAATCTTGACCCTAACACTAACCTAAACCATATCCCCAGGTTTAATGCTAAACCTTTATCTTAACCCTAACTCTAATACTAACCATGATGTAAATGCTAACCCTAATGATAATCGTCATCCTAAGCCCTAATCTCAACCATAATCAAAATGCTAACCCTAACCATAATACTAACCATGATGTAAACCCTAACCCTAGCAATAATCCTAATTCTAAGTCTTAATCCCAACCCTAATCAAGATACCAACACTAACCATAATACAAAACATAATGTAAACCCTAACTCTGATGATAATTCTAATCCTAAGCTCTAATCTCAACCATAATACTATCTACAATGTATGTCCTTACCCTAACCATAATCATAACCTTAAACCTTATACCCTAATCATAATCCTAAACCTAAACCTTGATCATAACCATAACTGTAACCATAAACCTAATTCTAACCCTACCAATAATCTTAAATCTAACCCTAACTATTAACTATAACAATCATAACCCTAACCCTAACCTTGACCATAATCCAAAGCCTAACCCTAATCCTAAGTCTAACCATGATTCTAACCCTAACCCTAAACAAAATTCTAATCCTACCATAAAACTAAACCTAACATTAAACATTAACACCAAATCTTAAATGTAACTATAATTGTAACCATAAGCCTAAACCCTAACCCTAACCATAATCATACTTATCAAATGCTAAACCCTAATCATAAATACTAAAATATAATTATAAATTGTAATCATAGTCCTAAGAGTAATGCTAATATTATCCTTAATCCTAATCTTTACCTTAACAATAACCCAAACTATAAACTTAAACCAAATCCTGACCATAATTATAATCTTAACCTTAATCCTAACCTTGACCCTAACACTAAACCAAATCATAGCCCTAGGTTTAATCTTGACCCTAATACTAACCCAAACCATAGCCCTAGGTTTAACACTAACCCTATTTACATTGATGAACCTAATTTTTACCATAACACTAACCTTTACCATAACCCTACCACTAATGTTAACCATAATATTAGAACTAACCATAATAGTAACACTAACCATTATAACAATAACCCTTACGCCATCAATTTAAAAAAATAAAAATTATAAATTTCTTCCATGTTGCACCATGACTACTACTAGCTTATATATACCTATATATAGTATGTCGAGAGTAATCCTTCTCAAGGTGCCTATTTCCATCAACCCTAACCCACAAAAATCTTGCAATTTGATGAATATAGGCCCCTTGAGAAGGATTACTCTCAGTGTACTATATATATAGGTATATATAAGCTAGTAGTATTTTAACTGAATATTTAATATGTTGGTAGTATGTAGTGTGCATTGGTAGAATTTTATGTGAACATTGGATTTGAAATGAGTTTTGTCTTGTGAATATTTTGCGTTGGTCGTATTTTATGTGAATATTGGATTTGAGAAATTATTGATGTTGTTATTAGAGTATTGGTAGTATGGCCTTGTGAATATTTTATGTGTTGGTAGAACTTTATGTGAAATTAGATTTGCAGTGAATTTTGTGAAAATATTTGTTTGAAGGGAAGAGAGTAAGAAGCTTGAAGTAAGTTCTATTGTATTAATTAATTAGTATAATTATGTTATAAATGTAAATCTTATTTATATATATTAGTATGCTTATGTGAATAAGATATTTTTATGTTGATGTTGCATAAGTGTGATTCAAAATTGTATGGTGGGCATAGAGAGAGTGATTGGGTGCATCAGTATTGGCAGGATTTATGTTATTAAGTTGAATATATGTGATTGAGTCATACAAAATGTAAACTGGTCTAGTTCATATTATATGGTTGAATATCCATGGTTCATGGATAGAGATAATTTTTATTAAAATTGTATGGTGTGCTTATGTGAATTAAGTTTGACATGTATGAAATGCTAGATTAAATCACACATGTGAATTCAATTTATATGGTGCTTCTTGTGTGCTAATTTGCATTTGTATAGAATGGTATTTATATTAGTGATTGATTTGTGTGTCTTGTACATAAGGATACTTCTTATTGAGCTTGTAATCGTGCATGAATTATAAATGTGCATAAGGTACTATGTCAATGTTGCATCAAATGTGAAACAAAATTGTATGATGTCTTTAAGTGTTTGTGTACATTCATGTCATTAAATTGCACACATTATTGATTCATATGAAATGTAATACCCCTCCCATACTTTGTTTTTTAGTTTAATTGGTCAGACTCTTTTAGGCCACTTTTAATGTGTGTATTAGATTCTCAGATAGTTTTGATGTTATTTATGTTTATGGTTTTGCTGACCCCATACTTGCATGCGTATAATTCGCATGTATGTTTTATATTTTTTTTTTATGTTTCCGATATGGTTGAGTGACATAGTCATAGTTACTTGCTTGTGAGACTCGCACGATTGACCGATCTCCGCCATTGTTTGTTATATATTTATATGTGTATGTACATGCTCATCTTTTATGTAGGATTTCAGGTATCAAACATTGACTTCCTTGAATCTCCATGATCAGTGTGCCCTATCAAAATATCTCAATGGTAAGAGAGGGGAGATAACATATAGACTCAATCCCAACTTAAACCATTACTTGTCCTACAATAGTGGACAAGTATTTAATTTTCTACCTAGCTGGATTTGTCAAGGTGGTGAAAATTCATGAGCCCTTTTTTTAGGCTTGATTGTTGCATTTTAGCTTAGTCAATTTTGCTTCATGGTTGCATGTCATGTGGTTTTGTTGTTAAAATGGATTGAGGAATTAATTAGGATTAATTAAATGAGATTAAATAATTACACCACATGATATAATTATATTACAATTTATAAAAAAAATTGGAAATGGCTCTGCTTTGCTCTGCAAAGTCGCACATATGCACAGTCGACTCTCTTGATTCTCAAATATGCTTCTATGTGAAAACTAAATATGCATCTAGTTATATTCACAATAGCAAATAGACTATCAATGACATATCCTCTCTGCATTCTCCCCTTAGGTATTTCCCTAGGGCTTCACCACGGGAAATGTGTAAGATCTTGCATGAATCTCAACGGATCCCTACGCAAAAGCAAAATGCCCAAAGGGAGAAACATGGAGCTAATCACTTCTCTCAAGCTTGAATGTTGCAGAAGTCTTCTTCCCCTCTCATATTAATAAATAGTTTTGATTATCTCTAGTCAGAAAAGACATCATCAGACTCACCTGATGATATGCTCAATCCAGAAGAGTTTCTATCTTCTGAAGCACTATCTTTGAAGGAGAAGAATAACTACTCTCCTCCCCATCGGTACCTTAACATATGTCAAGATAAGAAAAAAAGTTCTCTGCAATCTTCTTATCCAGGGCGACAAAGATCTAATTTTAAGCAGAGGAGAATGCCACTTGGTAATACTTTGGATAATCTTTGAGCAGTTATAGATTCAATACCATCAGTGAAAGGTAATATTTATTCCCCTCCTCACATAAGAGCTTCCCTAGCTAAATATTCATCATTGAAGGGAAAGGTCACTCATTCACATTTTTCCAATCAATGTATCCCTAATCTGGAAACCATAGAGTTAGAAATTAAAGATGGGTCTATAGAAAATATTCAGGATATGTGTGTAGGTTACAGATTAATTTGCAGATGGAATGGCTTTGGAGTATCTATAGGAGAAATTGCAGACTGGTTGAAATCAATATGGAACAAAGAGGTAACGGTTTCAATCCTCCCTAATAACTTTATTTATCTTGATTTTAGTAGAAAATCTCTTAAATAATATATTATTCAATGGTTGCCCTAAATTTAGAAACATAGCATTCACTACATTTGATTGGATCCACTTTTTTAACCCATAAATTCTTAAAGACTTTATGGTAGATAAAGCCATTCTTCTCAAAAACCTACCTCTAGAACTCTCTATTAAGGAAACCCTTAGGAAAATAGGAAATTATATTGGATTGTATGTTGGAATTGTAGAATCAGATCAGTATTTCAAAGAAAAAATTATTGTTTTTAATATGAATCTCAATATAAGAAAAATCTCCCCTATTAAAATATGTTGTAAATCTACCTCATATACTATCAAACCATCATTTATAGATATTTTTTAGAAGCATTAGAAGAGGAGTATTCATGTATCCCTATGGTACATGAGCACACCTAGGCTAATCTCCATAGGTTGATGTTTTGGCTTGTATCTGACATTAGCCAAGTCAAATTGATAGGTTGAGTTAGTGTGAGTTTGTTTTTAGAACTTATAAGGTCATTTCAATGTGGGCTAGGTGAGTTATTCATTAGGACTAAGGTCACCAAAATAGCCATTGTTAGTAGTTTTTAAACTATTTATTCTTTAGAAGCTTAGTGTTAGATTGGAGCTATGAATGTGTCTTAAACACATAAATGATGTAATGGAGATGCCTTGAGGCCATTAATGAGTTGGTTCCTCAAAATCTAGAGAGGTTAGGAGTCCTAAGAAATAGGATGATGGCATGAAGTTAAGATGCCAAATGTTGTTTGGAAGTTGTCATGACAACATTTGCAATTATTGCAAATCTTGCATTCAACTCGGTTACCTTGGATCCCCTAAAGAATAGGAAGTGGGAGATCAGCCAACAGGCCCTAGAAACATGGAAATGGCATCTAATGTAAAGGCAAGGCTTGAATCTCAAGATTAGTCATCGATTTTAATAGTTTGAAGATAGCAATACAGCTCTGCAACTCTTTTTTTAGAGAAGAACCTAAGCTTTTGGTGTGACAGTGATAGGTAATGGATTCAAAGTCTCAACTTAGTGATTTTTTAGTGTTCATTAGGTTTTTCTAAGACTTTTTCATTTAGAGATCAAGTTGTTTTGAGGTTTTTTAAGTTTTGGTTTAAAGTGTTTTAGCTTAAAGAGTCTTCCTGGTCATGTCCTGACCAGTCAATCTTTTCATGGCTCCCCCATGAAATCTAGCCATGGAAATCTCCTAAGGATGGATGGAAATGTTAGGTAAGTCATTATCCTATACATAATTATGATTAAGATTCTTAGGAAGATGGAGATCTATTTTTACTACTAAGCCCTAGGTGAGCAGACAGTGCCCAGTTAGAGGTTCAGGATTGAAGAAGAGAAGATTTCTTGCAGGCTAGAGAGGTATTGTACAACACAAGTATAGTTCCAATTATGATTTCATCATATCATAACATTATATAAGGATTGAGTTCATACCAATCCATTAGACCAAGTTTTGAGTGAGATTCTAACAAGGTTACAATCAGTCCTAAAAATTAGGCCTATTAGCCCTATTTGTCCTAGTTTGTAGGAAGCTAGTGTATTGAGGTTGTCAGACCCTAAAACCCACTAAATATTTTAAAACTTCCAAATGGGTATCCAAATATGGTTTTATATTTTTAGGTTGTTTGGAAAAGTTTTGCTATAATTGGCAAAAAGTCACTAGTAAAGGCTACAAGAAATAGGCCTAATTAGGCCTCCTAATTATGAATCCTTGAACCTGATAAGGGTAGGCTTAAAGATCCTTCTAAATGGATAAAAATGGAAAATATCTGAATTTTTTCAAGATGAAGGACATCCCTACAAAGAAATTTGAAGTTTGTGAAGAGTTGGCACTTAGAGCTTTCTAAGTGAAGGAGGAGAATTGAACTAACTAAAGGGTGTTAGTCTTTCAAGGTGAAGTACAAGGTATAGAGCTCTTAGAGAAGGGTTATGATTAGTCTTCGTTAACCATCTAAGCCTAATAAGGACCTAGAGGAGATTAGGTTCCTAGAAGAGACAAGCTAGGTCTCTTGGTTGAAGTGAAAGAAAGCCTTGGAACACTCACATCACACTTGTTATCAGACACATAACCCTAAATTAAACACCCCTAACACACTTAAAATTAAACTGAAATAATCCTCCTTATCAACTCCTAACTCCTATAATTCTAAATAAAATTTGTCTTTTTTTAAAAATAAAGGAGGCTTTATAATTGAGCATAACTCTCAGCCTAAAGGGACTGTCCCCCAAGAATCCAAAGAGATAAATCTCTTTGTAAAATCAAATGATCTTAGTCTTGATAATAATGATATATGCATATCCCCCATCTATCCTAATAGCCCTGATTATGTACTCGAAATAGATCAAATTCTTAGTGTTAATTATGATTTATGCCCATCTCAGGCCAATTCCTCCTTATCCCCAGATGCAAGAATCCAGGCTATTGAAAATAAGATGATCATGGTTGGTGGGATAATGGAAGATCTTAGAGAAGTAAAATTGGAGATTAGCAAGGACTATCTCAATGGCATAATGAGGAGTCTATTAAGAACAAGGATTTTGAGGTTAAAAAAGTGGACAACCATGAAGATTCAGTACCTTCCATTTTGGTACTAATAGAATTAGAAACAACCAACAAAGAGCTTCAAAATATTAACAATCGTGAAACACTTCTAGAGGAATATGGAAAAGATCTTATAGATCATGAAGATATGTTCATTAATGTAATGATGAGGTGGGATGGTTCTGATCAGAATGGACTGACAGATAAGGAGCACATGAACAATGAATTCATATAAGATGATAAGGATATTAGCAAATGTTTGAATGGGATAACCAATATTGACAGACAACTAGGTATTGCCACTACTATTGAGGGACTGTCTAGTCTTGTAACTCTTAAGATGAAGAAAAAATGTGGTAGGAAATCTATCGATGAATTAAGAGCTATAGTCAGTAACGCTGACAACTAGTTAAAAATATCTGATATACTGAATGTTGGGAAGGGGAAGATCCTTCCCCAAGGCCAATGAAATTAACAACCTAGAATGTTAGGGGCCTAAATGCCCCTAACAAATAGAGATTAATTAAAATATATCTTAATATATTTGAATCTAAAATTATAATATTACAAGAAACTAAATTAAATAAGGATGAAAGCATAAAGTTTAGTCTAAAATTGGGCAAATGGAAAATAGAGATGGTTCACTCTGAGGGAGCCTCTGGTGTGTTGGAAACCCTATGGGATCCTAGGAAAGTAGTAGTTGAGGTAATATCAAAACATAATAATTGGCTTCTATTATCAGTCAAAAGCTTAAAAATAAATTTAAAATTTAAACTCATTAATGTCTATGGTCCTACTCCTAATTCAAAGAAGAAAGAATTATGGAAGGATCTAAAAATTCAGCTATCGATCAATCAAAATGACATTCACATTTTAGGGGGGCATTTTAATGCAATCATAGAAAATCAAGAAAAATTTGGAGGTTCTCAATTTGTCTCGCAATCACAGAAAGACTTTAGCCAATGGGTCACTGATAATAATCTAACAAATATCAATACTAACAATGGTCTTTTTACTTGGAATAACTGTAGGTCAGGCTTTAGTTATATAGCAAAAAGACTAGATAGATTTATGATTAGTGGAGATACTAAAAAGTTTGATTACAATACATATGCAGAAATTCTTACTAATGTTGGGTTTGATCATTTTCTAGTTAGACTCTCTATTACAGAAAATTTTAAATTGCTTAGAAGCCCCTTCAAATTTGAATTTATGTGGTTTCAAGATGAGAATTTTATGCATCTTTTGGAATAGTGGTGGAAACAGTTTAAAGTCTCTGGATGGAAAATCTTTTGTCTAGTTACTAAGCTAAAAATTATAAAGCATAAGATTTTGAACTGGAACAGAGACAAATTCAACAATATTTTTGAACAAAGAACAAAATCAAGAATGAAATAGAATTTTTAAATAAAATATTCATAGAACAAGGGATGAATGAGACAAGTTATACCAAAGAAAAAGAACTTATTTCTAAGCATTCTGAGATCCTACTAAAGGAAGAGATCTTCTGGAAACAATCCAGAGAGACATGGTTAAGTTAAAGGGATTGTAATACAAAAAAAATTCATAATAGTACTAAGAACAAAAGAAATGTAAATAGAATATCCAAAATTAGAATAACTGATGGAGACCTCACAGATGATCCCAAACTCATCTCATGACAATTTGTACAATTTTATCAAACTCTATTCAACAACCATGAATTCGCTGATCTAAATGCCCAAAATGAAATGCTGACATCAATCCCAAAGATTATAATAGAAGCAGATAATAAAAGGATTAATGGTAAATTATCTAATGAAGAAGTTAAAGATGCCCTATTCCAACTCCATCCTAAGAAGGCACCAGGACCTGATGGTTTCCAAGTAGGGTTCTACTAAAAATGTTGGTATTTTCTAGGGGATGATATATGGCAAGCTGTAGAGGAAACCAAAAACTTGGGCTCATTGTTAATAGAAATTGATAATACCTTTTTTACACTTATACCTAAGAAGAATGAAATTCTAGAGCTAGGGGACTTTCATCCCATCTCTCTTTGTAATACTATCTCTAAAATTCTCTCTAAATGCCTAGCAAATAGGCTTAAAACCTTTCTTCTCATGATCATCTCTGAAGAATAGACTGGTTTTGTCCCTAAATGTTCAATCTTGGATGGGATTGTAATAGCCCAAGAAATATTATATACAACACAATACAACAAAGAATCTTGTATGCTTATTAAAGTAGACATTCAAAAAGCTTATGATAAAGTGGATTGGAGATTTTTATGTAAGTGTTTGGAAGCATTTGGAATCTCCAAACAATGGATTAATTTAATCTACAACTGTATTTTGTTGCCTAAAATATCTCTCCTGATCAATGGTACTCCTGAAGGATTATTTGAAATGACACGTGGTATTAGACAAGGTGATCCCCTATCCCCTTTCCTTTATGTTATCATGGTAGAAGCTCTAGGTAGAACTATAACTAAGGCCCACATAGAAGGTAAAATCTCCAGAGTCAAAGTAATTGAAAATGTCCCTAATATAACACATCAGCAGTTTATAGATGACACAATATTACCAGGAGCATGCAATAAAAAGGAAGAAAAGGCATTCAAAGATATTCTAGTTGTTTATATGAAGGCATCAGGTAAGAGAGTGAATCCTAGTAAATCTAAAGTTTTTTTGTTAACACACCCTTAGCAAAAGTGCGTTAGATATGCCATATCCTAGGTTATAAAGTAGGCAATTTCCCATGTAAATATTTAGGGATCCCCCTAGATAAGGGTTTTCATAGTTATAAGTTATGGAAACAAGTAATATCCAAAGTTCAAAACAAAAAAGGAAACTGGAAAGGAAAGTGGCTCACTAAAGTAGGAAGGGCTACAATGATTAAATCTGTACTAACTTCCATACCTACCTATCAAATGTCTATGCTCCCTCTTCCAGTTAACATCAAAAATAGTTTAGACAAACACATTAGGGATTTTTATTAGCAAGGTACAGTGGAGGATAAGAAGCTAGCACTTATTAGATGGGAAAATTTATGTAAGCCAACCTCCCTAGGAGGCTTAGGTATAAAACATCTACAATGGCAGAATAAAGCATTAGGAGCCAAAATAATTTGGAGACTAACTCAAGAACCTAATAGAAAATGGGCCTCAATTCTTATAAATAAATATATTACAAATTTGGATCTCATCAATATCTTCAGAGCTCATTCCCATGCTAAAGGATCATGTCTTTGTAACTTTATAATAGAATCTAGAGAAATTATTAATAAGTATCTTACGTGGGATATAGGGGAAGGAGATAAGGCCCTCTTTTGGGAAAATTCTTGGGGAGGGTTTACCCCTCTATTTAAGTTAGGCTTCTCACAGGAGATAATAGAAAGATGCAAAGCTCATTGGGGTAGCGTAGTGAAGGACTATATCTCTTTCGAAGAAGATTCAATATGGAAAACAATGGATGATATCTCGGTAGAATATAATGAAAAACAAAAACTTAAAGATATCCTCAAAGATAGAATAATCTCACACAAAAATAGGGAGGATAAACTAATATGGACCAGCTCAAATGATGGGAACTATAAAGTTAAGAGTGGTTATCAATCAATTGTTAAGGAATAGAATATGGAAACCTTAGATATCCCTCTGAACCTATGTTGGAACAAAGTATGCCTCCCTAAGGCAGGAATGTTTCTTTTGGCAGCTTTGCAAAAGAAAATTTTGACTGAAGATAGATTTAGGAAGCTAAGCTTTGAAGGACCTTTGAGGTGTCCACTATGTGAAAACCAAAAAGATAATGTAAACCATCTATTCTTAAAATGTTGGTTTGCCCAATAATGCTAGAACTAGTTAAGTATATGTTTAAATTGGAGCTCACCATGTCCTTAGATATAGTGGACTTTCTCAAAGCATGGCCCACACTAAATAAAGGAATCTTATATAAGGATATATGGACAGATTCCCCCTCTATATTGATGTGGGAAATATGGAAAGAATGAAATAGGAGAATATCTACAAATCAAAAACTAGAATGGAGATCATTAACTAGCAAGATAGAAGCATCAATAATTGAAGTTATTAATAGCAGACTACGAAGCCTCATTATTTTAAGAAACTCTTTTAAGCTATGAGATAATAATATTAGAAAATATTGGCCAAGACTGGCTATTCCACCATTATACGACAAAGGAGGTAGAAAAACTAAGAATGATAGAAGCACATGCAAATGGTCACCTCTTAAGATAGGATGGTTTAAACTAAATTTTGATGGGGCCTCATGAGGCAACCCAGGTACTACAGGAGTTGGTGGAATTATCCATAAATGGAAAGGAGAAATTATCTCTAAATTTTCTAGATCCATTAAACCTACAACAAATAACATGGCAGAGTGTAAGATTGTCCTAGAAGGAATTAAGTTATGTAAACAACTGAGCATCTCAAAAATAGAAATTGAAGGAGACTCCCAAATTATAATTAATGCAATTAGAACGAAGAGAACTCCTAATTGGAAAATCAACTCGAAACTAGAAGATATTTTAGAAATCCTGGACACTATCCCCCAATACAAAGTTAAACACATTTATAGAGAAGGGAATATAGAAGTTGATCTTCTTACAAACAAGGGAGCAGATGGTGAAAATTTAATAAGAAACTTTCCTTAAAATAAGCTAATTTATTAGCATACTATAGCTCTATCATGCATCTTTAATTATCTGATAAGGAAATCCTTAAAGAATTAGTACAACTCTAATATCAACCCCTTATAGCTATAATATGTATTATCAATAAGTGATAGACAGTAAGACCTGAATTATTAATTTAATAGTTAGAAACAGTCATACTTCCTTCAAAGAGCCTGGGGGGAGACACGTCTCAAAATTAATGAAATTTAATGATTATACATTCACTTACCCTGATTAAGATCTAGTGCTGAGATCTTGATGTAGGAGCATCCTGGGTGTAAGAGAAATCTTGCATCACCCAAAAATATTTCTGGTTTCTTTTCAATAAGGGCTATCTTGTGTAGAGCTGCTATTTATGGAAACTTTCTATTTTTATTAAGTTGGTCATTTGATCTTGAAATGTTCTGATTTCACAATTGGAGGTTCATCTTAGTCATATCAGCCTACTTGTAAAGTTTCATTGCTAGATCAAGTCTGGTTTTGAAGATATTGAAAATTTTCGGTGTTTGAAACAAGGTATAGAAACTTTGAACTCAATTTTGAAGGCTTTAGAGGTCCTAGATGAGGTCAAATTTTTGGTTGAATGAGGCTTTCTTGATTTAGGCATTGTAGAGCTCTTCGTGCCCTTTCCAAAATAGGGTTATAGTAGTCAATTGGGTCAACGGGTGATGACTTATGGTCTCCAAAAGTTGGGCCACCTGAAATGGTGGAAAATAAATTTCCTTCCAAAAATTTGTTTGGGTTTCAAAAGTTATTTTGAGCCACCTTTGATGTAATAAATTGAAAAATAAAATAATTCTAAGTTTGGTCATCCTTAAGGGCTAAATTTATGGAACCTTCTCAGGCGGTGGAAATTGCCTATATAAAGAAGGCCCGTAGTGTTGTCTAGGGCAGTTTTGGGTAATTCTAGGTAGTAGACCTGGGTATTGATTCGAGGCTTTGTCTTGCAGAATATTGTAAGGGAATGCCCATGTGGCTTTGCATATTGTAATTCTGAAAGTTTGTAATTCCACATTTGTGGAGATAATAAGAAGCCCATTTTCTGTTCTTACATATTGTTGTTGCTTCTCCATTTCTGTTATGTGTTTGTGATATTAAGGGGAGTACCCTTCATCAAGTGGTATCAGAGTAGGAGTTCCTGAGTGTATAAATAGATCATTGATTATGAGGCAGTTTGCACCAGGACCGTGGTTAGAGTTTTAGCATGCATTGCGAAAATACCCCCATAAAGGGAACGTGGTGGAAGAGTTGGTGTTGTAACACTTGAGGTTAGAGTGCTCTAGAGACAAGTGTGAGCATTGCAAGAAGAGATTTGTAGAGGAATGAATCTTAATGTCAAAGATGAAAGTGAGGATGAAGCTGAAGAAGAAGATCAAGAAGGAGAAGTCAAAATTGTGAACCAAGAGGAAGAAAGACTTTTTTGGGCCATTTCCAAAATCGGGAAAAGACCTAAGATTTAGGTTCCTGCATTTTCAAGAAATCCTAACCCAAAGGAGTTGATCGAATGGATCAATGAATTTGAAGAATATTTTGAGTATGAAGATATTGAGGATCCTGATAGGGTCAAATTCATGAAGGCTAGGCTGAAAGGTCATCGAAGATCTGGTGGTAAGAGATTCAATTGGAGCGAAATAGAAGAGGGAAAGATAAAATCACAAGATGGGATTGACTGGTGGATAAATTTAAGTGGAAGTTCATTCCTTTTGATTATGAGCTTGACCTACTGAAGAAGATGCAGAGTTTGAAGCAAGCAGGAAGATTTGTTCAGGAGTATACGGAGGAGATCTATCGACTCCTCATCAGAATAGGCCATGTAGAAGGTAATAAGGAGAAAGTTGCCTATTACCTTAATGGGTTGAGGTCGAGCATTTAGGAAGAGTTGAATCTAGTTCGAATGAATAGCATTAAAGAGGCATAACAATTTGCCCTAAAAGTAGAGGAAAAGTTGAACAAGAAGTTCGAGAGGAGACAAAACAGAAGAGGTCATGGTGGACAATTTGGTGGACGGTCCTATGGAGGTTGAAATGAAGATCTGAAAAAGAATGATGAGGCCAGTAGTAGTCAGAATCAGAGAGGAAATAATTCCAATCGCTTCGAGGATCAAAGTAATAGAGATTAGAGAGGACAAGGATCTAGAAGAGGAGGCTTCCATAGAACATGTTTTCACTATGGAGAAAAAGGTCATAGGGCATTTGAATGTCCTCAGTGCCAAGGAAGAATAGATAGGAGAAATGAAGGCTAGGCAAGAGTTTCACATGTAGATGAAGATGCCAGATCATCAAATTATGAAGATATTGAAAAAGGAGAAACACTAATTAACAGAAGAGTTCTATTGAGTGGTGAGAATGAACCTCAACAAAGGAGGAGCCTATTTCGCACTAGATGCAAGTGTGAGGGTAAATGTTGTGATGTGATTATTGATAGTGGAAGCACTGATAGTTTGGTGTTAGAGGAGATGGTGACAAATTTGAAGCACAAGAGATAGAAACACCCACATCCATACTAGATTGTTTGGGTGTAGGATGACCACAAGGTCATGGTCAATGAACAATGCCTAGTGAAGTTCAAGATTGGTGGATACCATGATGAGGTACTATGAGATATCATATCTATGGATGCATGTCATATGTTGTTAGGTAGACCATGGCAGTTTGACAAATGTGTTGTACATGATGGTCATATGAATACCTATTCCCTGATAAAGGATGGAGTGCGACATAAGCTAAAGCCATTGAATGACACAGAAGAAAAGGTATGTGGTAGTGCAAGAATAACTTTTTTTGATGGAAGAAAATTCTTAGATGGTATGAGGCATGAGCATGTATGTTTTTCTTTAATTCCAAAAGCTGTTAAAGAAGTAGAAGATGTGCCTGTAGAAGTTGCAGATTTGTTGAATGAATTTCAGGATATTGTATATGATAATGTAACTGATGGATTACCACCAGTAAAGAATATCAGTCATTAGATGGACCTGATTATAGGAGCCAATTTTCCAAATAAGGCAGCACATAGAATGACACTAGCAAAAAGTGAAGAGCTGAATAGACAAGTACATGAGCTGTTATAAAAGGGGTTGATTCAGGAGAGCCTGAGTCCATGTGTTGTACCAGTGGTATTAGCACCAAAGAAGAATGGATAATGGAGGATGTGTATAGACTCTAGGGCAATAAACAATATTACAATCAAGTATAGGTTTCCATTGCCACGAATGGATGATATTATGGACTATTTGAGTGGAGCTGTGTATTTCTCAAAGATAGATCTGAAGAGTAGATATCATAAAATTTAGATCAGAGAAGGAGATGAATGGAAGAATGCCTTCAAGATAAAGGAAGGACTGTATGAGTGGTTAGTCATGCCTTTTGAGATAACCAATGCACTAAGCACTTTCATGTGGCTCATGAATGAGGTTCTGAAAGAGTTTCTCGATAAGTTTGTCATTGTTTACCTAGATGATATTTTGATCTTTAGTAAGACATTGGAGGAGCATATGACACATATTCGTAGGGTGTTTGAGAAGCTGAGAGAAGAGAAATTGTTGATAAATTTGAAGAAGTGCAGTTTTGTGAAGAAAGAGTTAGTGTATTTGAGATTTTTAATTTTAGCAGAAGGTCTAAAAATGGACCCAGAGAAAGTACAAGCTATCCTTGAATGGCCTACTCCAAGGAGTGCTACTGAGGTAAGATCTTTTCATGGTTTGGCTAGTTTTTACAAAAAATTTATCAAAAATTTTAGCAGTATTTGTGGACCCTTGAATGAAACAATGAGAGGGGATAGAAAAGAGTTCAAGTGGACTAATGGGGTAGATAAGAGTTTTAAATTGTTGAAACAGAAAGTTATAGAACAACCCATTTTAGCACTTCCAAATTTTAATAAGGTGTTTCAAGTAGATTGTGATGCTAGTGGCACTACAATAGGAGCTTTTATGAGCCAAGAAGGTAAACCTATTGCTTATTTCAGTGAAAAGTTGAATGATGCCAAGAGAAAATATTCTATTTATGATCAGGAATTTTATGCTATAGTTCAGGCATTGAAGAAGTGGAGACACTATCTCCTTCCTAAGGAGTTTGTTTTATATACTGATCATCAAGCTTTGCAATAGTTGAATAGTCAAGGAAAGTTGAATCAAAGGCATTTGAAATGGGTTGAATTTTTGCAGAGTTATACATTTATTTTGAAACACATGAGTGGAAAGTCTAACAGGGTTGCAGATGCTCTTAGAAAAAGGCAACTATTGCTGACAGAGATGCAGATTGAGCTGGTTGGGTTCAAGGAACTCAAGAATTTATATCCAGAGGATCCTGATTTTGGTGAAGCTTGGAAAGCTTTTAAGGAACCTGTTACTCTAGACAAAATGAAGTGGTTGGATTTCATCATCCAGGATGATATGTTATTTAGAGGGAGTTAGTTGTGCATTCTATGAAGTTCTATGTGGGAGAATCTCATCAAGGAGAAGCATAGCGGAGGATTGGCTAGACATTTTGGTCATGATAAAACCCTTGCTTTGGTTAGTGAGAATTATTATTGGCCATAGTTGTAGCAAGATGTCAAGAATTTTGTATAGAGTTGCAGAGTATGTTAGATGGTGAAAGGAGTGAAGTAGAATACAAGGTTGCATCAGCCATTACCTGTGCTAGAGAAGCCTTAGGAGGATATCATTATGGACTTTGTTCTTGGTTTACCGAGGACTCAGCGGGGACATGATTCAATCTTTGTGGTGGTTGACATATTTTCAAAGATGGCACATTTCATTCCCTGCAAGAAGACTAATGATATTGTTCATGTAGTAGAATTATTTTTCAGAGAAGTGGTGAGACTACATGGTTTGCCAAAGACCATAATTTTAGATCGAGACACTAAGTTTGTTGGATATTTCTGGCGTACATTGTGGAAGAAGTTGAAGATAGATTTGAAGGTTAGTTCATCACATCATCTACAAACTAATGGACAGACAGAGGTGGTGAATAGGAGTTTGGGGAATTTGCTGAGATGTTTGGTTGGCGATAAGCCAACATGATGGGATTTGATTTTACCACAGGTAGAATTTGCATACAATAATTTTTTCAACAGGAGTACTAGTAAATCACCATTCTAGATTGTATATGGAAATAGTCCAAGAAATGCATCTGAGTTGAGAAAGATAGATAAAGGAGAAATAAGTAGTGCTGAAGCTGAGGATTTTGCAGAACATTTGAAGAACATCCACGAGGAGGTGAGGAAGCACATTACAAAGATGAATGCACAGTATAAGGCTAAGGAAGATGAGAAAAGGAGGCATAAGGAATTTCATGTTGGAGATGAAGTCATGGTTCATTTGAGGAAGGAGCGATTTCTAGTTGGAACATATAATAAGCTGAAAATGAAGAAATTTGGGCCATGTAAGATACTGAAGAAGCATGATTCGGGAAATGCATATGAGTTAGAATTGCCTACCAAGCTGAATATTTCACCAGTGCTTAACATTTTAGATTTGACAGAGTATCATGAAGGAGGTGTTGAAGATGAGATCACAGTAGCACAGTGGAGTATTCCAGCAACCAGTTCAGATACCAAAGAGATCGAGGATATACTAGATAGTCATGTTGGTAGAAGCACAAGGAACATGACATATGAAGAATATTTGGTCAAGTGGAAAGGATGACCTGTTGAAGATTCATCATGGCTAACAAGGGAGGAGGTTAACCACCTTGGTTTTCCTCTTTACACCTAAGACGTGACGGGGTCACTTCTCAAATTACCCTAGGTGTCTAATGCAGGAGCATCCTAGGTGTAAGAGCAATCTTGCATCACCCAAAAATATTTCTGGTTTCTTTTAAATAAGGGATATCTTGTGTAGAGTTGCTATTTATGGAAACTTGCTATTTTTAGTAAGTTGGTCATACGATCTAAGAATGTTTTGATTTCATAGTTGGAGGTTCGTCTTTGTCATATCAGCCTTCTTGTAAAGTTTCATTGCTAGATCAAGTTTAGTTTTGAAGATATTGAAAATTTTTGGTGTTCGAAACAAGGTACAAAAACTTTAAACTCAATTTTGAAGGCTTTAGAGGCCCTTAATGAGGTCGATTTTTTGGCTGAATGAAGCTTTCTTGATTCAAGGATTGTAGAGCTCTTCACACCCTTTCCAAAATGGGGTTATAGTAGTCAATCAGGTCAACGGGTGATGACTTAGGGTCTCCCAAAGTTGGGCCACCTAAAATGGTGAAAAATAAATTTCTTTCAAAATTTTTGTTTTGGTTTCAAAAGTTATTTTGAGCCCCCTTTGATGTAATAAATTGAAAAATAAAATAATTCTAAGTTTGGTCGGCCTTAAAGGCTAAATTTCTAGAACCTTCTCGGGCGGTGGAAATTGCCTATATAAAGAAGGCTCATGGTGTTGTCTAGGGTAGTTCTGGGTAGTTTTGGGTAGTAGATCTGGGTATTGATTCAAGGCTTTGTCCTATAGAATATTGTAAGAGAATGCCCATGTGGCTTTGCATATTGTAATTCTGAAAGTTTGTAATTCCACATTTGTGGAGATAATAAGAAGCCCATTTTCTATTCTTGCATATTGTTGTTGTTTCTCTGTTTCTATTATGTGTTTGTGGTATTAAGGGGAGTACCCTTCATCAGATCTCTAGGACTTAATAATCACTGATTGTGATACAATTACTCTTATTGAGAAATAATTATTAAAGGTAGGCACGAACAGTCTCAGTTAAAAAAAAAGAGTTATATGTTATGATAGCAATAGGGAATCATGTAGAGCATAGCCATCATTAATAATACTTAGTTATTAATCAACTTTCATATATCTGGGTGATTGGAGAAAATAACGTGATATCACATATTCCCGCTCCCCAAAGTTCTCCTTTATATTAGCCCTATAGATTTTACAGGTAACTCTATAGAACTGATCTCACCCACAAGAGTATTGAGAAACTTCCAATTGATGGAGTCGAGGTTGATTACCTTTGCAACAAAAGGAAGTAGGGCGATGGCATTCAGGGAATGTATCAAGCTATAAAGATGAAACCAAATACTTAATCCTCTCTTGGATTCAACAAGAAGGGCTCTAGAAAGACCTATTGGAGATCATTTCTTTGACAATGAATTTACCTACAGAACCAATGGTGGTATCATTTGTCAATTCATTGACATCTCTATGTTCACAGAGAAAAAGAAAGAAGACATCATCTAGGTAGAAAAGATCATCTTTAATGAAGGCCTACTTGGGGGGTTAGAAAATATGGTGTTCTGCATTGATAACCAACTCACAATTCCCTACTCAGAGACCATAATGAAAATGGAGATAACCAAGTTAGTGAAAATTCCTTAGTCCCAGCACATTCCTATGATGACTTTCAAAGATGAGAGAAGGTTTGACGACCACTAGCCAGAGATGGTAAGAAACCTAGACTTCCTCTACAAAGATCTTCTTGGCGAGATGGACACAGAGTGGCTTCTCAACTATTGGAGGAATGAAGGTTTCAACATCTTGACAGACCTAGACAAAGTTGAAGCTATAAATCTGCATATTATGGCCCCTAAAGTCAACATATGCACTCGCCACTCAAAGAAGGTTTCAACTGAAGATGAGTGTACCATGGTTATGAGGAAGGGTGATAACATCTGGAACTGCAAGATGATTCAAAAGGGAGAAGCTTTATGAACAGTGCACTAAAATAGTTGGTACTATGTGTCTCTTTTTGGGTTTTTTAAATATATAGAAAAGTAGCAAATTCATAGTAGATAGCTAATGTAAAGGAATACTATATATGGTGTATATAATATAGATGTTCAAGGTCTTTTGTAATCTCGTAGAACTCTATTTAGTAAATAGTGATATGTGAATACCTACTACTTTATTAATTTCAGTTAAAAAACTTTTTGTTAAATTCAGTAGGGATTCTTTTAAAGTAGTCATTCTGGTCTGTAGTATAGTTATAATTTTTCTCAAATCTTTTTAGAATAGTTTAGATTAAGAAAATAAGTGGTATCCTAAATTTTCCTTCCTTAAACCATTATTCACCCCCTAGATCGTTGCAAGCCCTAACTCCTCTGCTTGAATTTCTAACATCGAACAAATCTTTAAAAAAATTAAGAGTAACAATGGGATGTAAATTTAAGTAAAACCCAATTTAGTAGAAATAACCCCTCGACTTCCTCTAGATTTTATTAAAATTAGATCAGAAATTTTAAAAACTTGAACAACTTGAGGATTCCAAATGTCATGTCACTATCATTTGAAAAATAGCTACTTATAAAAGAATCTCCCTATCTCATTCATAAAATCTCGTATTAACTCTGAACTACAGCTTAAGATATCCCTTTAATGAACGATAGCATGGATACCCCAATTAAACTAACCTGCAATGGGAGCCAACTGGCTTTTGAAGGGAGAATACTGATAAAGCATCTTAAGAAGTTAATGTTGGACAATCACGCCCTCATCCTTAGAGAAGTCCTTTGTATCTTAGGACAAGAATTTTTGAGTAATGAGGATAGGTATAGAGTTCACTCCAACATTACTTCCATGTTTGTAGCAGTTACCTTCTACTGGGGTACAGAGAAATATGAAATTAGGAGACTCTGCTATAAAATCTTCAAACAAAGATTTCTTGGAAATTTGGATAAGGTCCTCCAAAATATCAAAGAGGACTTAGCAATAGCAAGGCCTCAGTTCTATGATATGACTACTATCAAGGGGAATCTTATCCCTTCTACCCCAATCATAGCAACTCGCGATATTAATGCGTTTAGGAAAAGAGAACCCATTATCAATATAAATGTGGACTTCTTGTTAAATTATATGCATATTAAGAAGCCCTTGATGGAAAATTGGTTTTGTGAGTATTGGCATCTAGATGAGGTAGGAGATGCATATATGGAATGCTTCTCAGACTCTGAGTTAGATAATTTAGTAGAAATGTGGCTAGAAGAAGGGAATCACTGTAAGAAAAAGAAAAAGCAACTCCTTGATTCAGAAGGTTCAAAAACACAAGCAAGGGACTAATAGAGGAAGCCTGGAACTATTTTATTGTGAATATCTCACCTATATAAAACTCTGGTAGCTTGTATTTTTCTTAGCCTCAAGAATTCCCCCCATTCTAAATCTCCAGTAGTGAGGAAACAATGATGTAATGTTAAATATAATTAAGGAATTAATTAGAGGACTCTTATACCTTCTAGGTAATTGTTTAATATAACTGGCTAAAGCAAAATAATGCAAATTCGATGAGAACATTAGGTAATAAGAATATTGGAATCTTGGTATTACTATTTTTAGAGAAGAACATTTGGTGATCAATGTATCAAATAATACTATCGACCAGAATGACAATAGATTCATCCAAGCATTATCCAGGTAAGAATTAATGATTATGTACTAATGTTATCATTGCAGTTTTAATACCAATTACATTCTATATAGGACTAAATTTACACATTTACGTTGATATGATAGCTTGAATACAGGTAGATGACAAATGTCTCAACATAGCTATATATAAAATAGCTAGTCTCCAATATATATGTGGTCAATGAGTAGTCGTATATAATTTTAATTAGAATGTGTAATTTGATTCCATGAATATGTGGCAGCAGGGCCCTATATACATCTCCCATCTAATGATTTGTGAGACAGAGCTGGACTAGTTAAGTAAATTGCAGATTGAAACAAATGATACTTGCTTACTACTTAGAGATATTCCCTTTCAGAAGAATAATGATAGACTATAACTCCTTGACAAATGGATTTAATAATGGTTCATTAAACCTAAGTTTGGGACTAGTAGCCTCTATTATAACTACATGCTATTCCTCCTAGCAATATGTTTCAAATGCAGGATATAGCTTAGATGTAGATTTGAATACCGTGGTAATCTCTAATCTTGAAGTCCATATATATATATATATATATATATATATATATATATATATATATATATATATATATATATTGGCTTCAGGAAAGAGATTATCATGGTGCTCTTATGTTTTATGCTCTTATGTTATGGTGCTCTTTTGTTATGGTTCTCTTGTGTCATGTGCCCTCTTTCCTATCAAGATGTTAATTTAAGTTTCTTGTTTAATAGCACAATTTAAATGGTGCTATATCTAAAGAAGAGCTAATATATATGTTCTTGGATGATTTTATGTGAGCTCTGAAACAAGGCCATGATAGTAGGGATTTGGATATTGTTCTGTATTTATACTGACTTAGTAATAATTTTTAGATTAATTCTGAATCATTCAGCCAAACTGGAAGATTCAGTCAAGTTAGCTAACTTAAGTGGATAATTTGTATTTTATAAGCAGGGTTAATATCATGTCTTGTTTAGATTACTTCTAAAGAATAGGAAATGGGATTATCATAGGTTTAAAATTTGGTATCCAAAGTAGTGTACTTTTCTTAAGAGTATGATGTTAGTCTTATAATATATAATCTAGGAATAAGATTAGCTAGGTTCCTAGTATGCTTATGACGAGGTGGTATAGGTAGAGGTATTTTCTTTTAAGAAAATAATTTTAACAAAAGGTTCCATTTGTTAAGTATTATCTTCCCAGTAGTCCGTAAAATCTTTGATTAGTAACAAATAATATTATGAACATACTAACAAGGATCTTAGCCAAAAGTTAAGTTGTTTTAGGTAAAGAAGCTTCAAGAGTCATTGTGAGGAGATAACGTTCAGGTAGGATTATGACTGTGGAAGTGGATCTTATATCAAACACACTGTTTCACACAAGAGCAATCAAGAATGGAGAGGAATCGAACAAAAACAATAAGCAAAAAACCTAGACGGGAGGTCTTCAAAACTCGTTGAATAGACAAGCAAATACCATTTCGAGAATCATTTCAAACAAACTATTTGAATAGCTTCTTATGAAATTTGTAATATATAACTATCATGAATCTAGACTTGGAGTGTATGCCCTCCTAAACTATTATGTATCAGAATCTAGACTACAGTCCAAAGCAAGGTTGGAGGTATTCTCAGCCCTACTCTTTCCTACCAGCACCTGCACTAAGAGGGGTTTCTTGTATCATTGGTTTTATGATTAATAAAATCCTTGGCTCCGGCCTTTTACCGATCAAAAATAATAATAATAATTACACCACATGATATATTAAAATATTAAATATAAGGTTAATTAATTAATTACATATGTTAAATAAATAATTTAATTACACGATCAAAATTAATTAATTAAAAATTTTAATAATTATTAAATAAAAATTAAATTTAAAGGTGCAATTTGAGTTAAGTGATTATTAGTTGAGTTGCATATTTTAAATTAATTAAAATCAAATAATGCAACTTAAAAAGAACTTTATTATAAAAATTATAACTTAACCTTTGAAAATCAAGTTGAGTTTAAGTGAATTAAAGTTCAAGTTGAGTTTAAGTGAATTAAAGTTGAGAAAATTAAATAAATATTTTTTTAATAAATTAAAGTTGATAAAAATGAGGTTGTAGTTGAATTCTTATTTCTATGATTTGGAGTTAACAACTTTATTGTTTTTAACAATTGAGTTCTATTTTATTATTTTGGAGTTGCATTCTTTCAACTCAAGGTTTTAAATTTCTATATTAGAAAGCTTGGAGGCCATTTGAGAATTCTTCAATAAGAGTTTGAAGAATTTTCTCTTGAAAAATTCTTGAAGGATTAAAGTTTTGGTGTTTTTAAAAGCTTTGTATTTTTAAGATTTGGAATTGATTTTTTATTCAACATTGTGTATTACGGTAAGGTTTAAAATCCTTAAAAGTTGTCCATTGAATCATTGTCTTCTTCATGTTTGATTAGATCTTATGTGTAAATGATGAGTGTTTATTAAAAATATGTGTTTCTTTGATAATCAAGAATGTTATGGAATATTTTGGAAGGAAAATTTAATTAGGGTTTCTTTAAAGAAATTGATTTGAATTGTTTTCAATTATGACCTTCCATGGTTTTGAGAGTTTTGAAAGAGTTCATTTTTAGAGAAAATGTATGCTTTTGAAATAGATATGTGCATGCAAATAATATAGATTTGTATTTTATTTAAGAAGGATATATCAGTTGCATGTTATTTAGGAAAGATATATTCAATTGCATATTATTTGGGAAAGATATATTCAGTTGCATGTTATTTAAATAAGATATATCCAGTTGCATGTTATTTAGGAAAGATAAATTTAGTTATATGTTATTTAAGAAATGTATATTCATTTGCATATTATTTAAGGAAGATGTATTCAGTTGCATGTTATTTAGGAAAGATATATTTAGTTGCATGTTATTTAAGAAAGATATATTTAGTTGCATGTTATTTAGGAAAGATATATTCAATTACATATTATTTAGGGAAGATATGTTTAGTTGCATGTTATTTAGAAAAAATATATTCAATTGGATGTTATTTAGGAAAGGTATATTCAGTTGCATGTTATTTAAGGAAGATATATGAACCGTTGCATGTTATTTAAGAAAGATATATTCAGTTGCATGTTATTTAGAAAATATATAATTCAGTTGCATGTTATTTAAAGAAGATATATTCAGTTGCATGCTATTTATGAAAGATATATTCACTTGCATGTTATTTAGGAAAGATATATTTATTTGTTTGTTATTTAGGAAATATATATTTAGTTGTATATTATTTAAGAAAGATATATTCAGTTACATGTTATTCAAGAAAGATATATTTAGTTACATGTTATTTGAGGAAGATATATTTAATTACATGTTATTTAATGAAGATATATTCAGTTGCATGTTAATTATGAAAAATATATTCAATTGCATGTTATTTAAGGAAGATATATTCAGTTGCATGTTATTTAGAAAAGATATATTCAGTTGCATATTATTTAAGGAAAATATATTCAGTTGCCTATTATTTAGGAAAGATACATTCGGTTGCATGTTATTTTAAAAAGATGTATTTAGTTGCATGTTATTTAATGAAGATATATTCAATTGCATGTTATTTAACGAAGATATATTCAGTTGCATGTTAATTATGAAAGATATATTTAGGCCCATGTTATTTAAGGAATATATATTCAGTTGTCTGTTATTTAAGAAATATATATTCAGTTGCATATTATTTAATGAAGATATATTCAATTGCATATTATTTAGAAAAGATATATTTAGTTGCATGTTATATAAGGAAAAAATTCAATTGCATGTTATTTAAGGAAGATATATTAAGTTGCATGTTATTTAAGAAAGATATATTCAGTTGAATATTATTTAAGAAAGATATATTTATTTGCATGTAGTAGTATTATATTTTTAGAAATTTTATTTTTAAATTAAAAAAATTCTAAAACATTAATTGCAAAATTTGCATTCAACGGTATTCTATGTTTAGAAATTCTATTTTTAGAAAAAAAAAGTAATTTTTTTTATACACAAGAATTCTTTTTAGAAAAATAAAAATAATAATTAGTATTATATATAATTAAATATTATTTGATGAGAATTTAATATTGATTATTTATTATTGGAGTTTTTGGTTGTTGTCAATATGGGTAGCATTAAGTTGGTTTTTAGGAATTCTCATCAGAGGTTTCAGGTTTTGTCTTTTAATTATTGCATAGATATTTACAATGTTTGTAATATGATAATGGTCTTAATCTTTTTACCCAACCTTTGTTCATTTTAAAATTATTAGTTTGTAAACTCTTTGAGAAGGTATTTTTATGATGTTATGGTTTGAGGATCAGTATGGATTTTTTATGTTTGATTGAGGACCAATGTGTGTTCCTATTGACATCTATGGAACCGATATTTAATCATTGTACTTCTACAAGATTTATTTGATATTTATGAGCTTAAGGTAGGTCATCTAAGTGTATAGATGGGGAGTGGCTTGTAATAAACATTGAGGCCCACAAGTGGATGCCAGAATAACTTATTGCAAGTGATAACTTAATACATTGAGAGTTTTAAAATGAATTAATAAAATGTTTGTGTTCCTCACCCATGCCTTGAGTGCTAGTATAGGCTAGAATGGAGTGGGAGATGATGCTCTTCACCAACATGGACTTGGATATATCATAATTTGTATCTTATCTATATGAGAGGATTATTGATACCACATAATCACTAGGGTGTCAAGGTTTATAGAGACTTCTAGAATAACTCTAGAGTTGACTTATGTAATGACATTTCCCCATATGTATCTTAGGTTTCCTACATGTGTTGGTTGTCTCTAGTTGAGTATATATTATCTTTGTAGTTGGTGTTGTACATTTTTTGAGATAGAGAACTTTCACAATATCTTGCTTAGTTTTTACTATGGCTGATTTTGGTGTTTGATATCTAAGTGGGATCTGTTGTTATCTCCTCGGCATGGTAGGAGTGGACTTTTTGGTTCCACATATTCGAGTGTTAGTGATTTTATTACCATTGAGATTCTGAAGTTCATGATGGTATTGGATGATCCTTGTTGGTTTTACCTTCTTTTTGTTCTTGTTGGAGAATTGCTTTTATCTTTCATATAGTGTACTTGTTCTTTGTATCTTGCTTTATTATTACATACCCTGTGACTTGTGCAATGGATGTTGGTTATTGTGTTTACCTTGTGGTATCAATTGTATCTATGTTTCTATTTATAAGATGATATACTTGTTATTCCTTCGCATTATATGAGGATTGTATATTATTTGTTGTATTTAGTAGATTAATTAACTTACATAATTCTATGTCACGAAACCCTTAGGATATGTAATCTATTTAAATGAGTTATATTTATGAGTATGTATTGACTTATGTTATATTACTTTCACTTTGTTATTCAGTATTATTTGTAAACTTATAAGAAAAAATTATTCTATAAACTTAGTAATATGTTTTAGGTTAATTTCTCTTGGGTTCCTTGGCAGGGAATTACATGATGTATGTTGTGTACTTGTGCAATAGGATTGAATGATACTAGTTTTATGATGTTCTGAGTGATTGATTTATATGCCACACACATAAGGTTTTTTGTTTGTGTTTCATCAAATGTAAATCAAACTTGCATAAATTATTCTTATAAATATTGTTCAATCCTATTGCATACAAGTAAACAACTTACACCATTTTGTGCTTATGTGCATTAGCATTGGTTGCATTTATGTCATAAAATTTTACAAGTGATGGATTCATATGGAATGTAAATTATTCTAGTTCATATTATGGTTGAATGTTATGTATTCCATTGAGTTTGATGTATCATGCTCACCATGGTATAGATGTAGGGATAATCTTATTAAAGTTGTATATTGTGCTAATGTGAGTTAACGTATGCTATGTATTAAATACACATCCTTGTTTATGTTGAATTTATGTTATGATTACATTATATGTATAAATTGAATTGGTATGGTGTGTATTGTAAACTTGAGTCCAATAGGATTGAATGATATTTATGTCATTAAGTTGATTTGTGATTAATTTGTATGTCATGTACATGGGGATACTTCGTATTAAGGCTATATTTTATTTTTAATGGGTATTACAAATTATTTGTATACCATTCCATGAGGACAATTCATTTTATTACTTTCATATGGTTTGTAGCTAATGATTTTGTGATGGTTTATGAAATGGTTCTTGTTGGTACTATTATTGGTGCAACCCCCGTACTTGATGATGTGTTTGAGATGGTTTATGTTGTTCCTATTGGCATTGATTTGTTGATCTTTTGTTGGATTATGTTAGGGCTTCTACTGGTGAGTCTGTTGATGTTGCCTCTTTGGCTAATGTTGGCTATGGAGATGTGTCTAATTCTAGTTCACTTTTGGTTGATTCTGTGCAACCTATTGTCCCCCCATTGGGTGCTTTATTTTTAAGATCTTGACTCTTTGATCATGCAGGATGAGGTGACCAAGGTGGAATAAAAGGTTGAATCATAGTTAAAGGTAAACACTCCAAATGATTCTCTCCTTCTTTTTATATGACCCTTTGATCCCATAAGAAGGGGACCAAAGGGAAGTCTTAATGTTGGTTTGTCTTATTTTTTGGGTTGCTAACTTCTAATGATGTATACATATAGATTTGGTAGCAATTTTCAGTGTTTTGTGTGGTGGTTGGCCTTTTGTTCTGGCTGGTCTGATATTTTATTTGAGGACTTTTATTGCTTGATCTTAAGTTTTAGTTTTGTACAGGATTTTAGGGGCCCTTCAAAACCTATTTTTTCTTTTATTCAAAACACATATGTGCACAAAGTTTTTTTATTTTTGTTGCATTGAGTATGAAACAAACTTGTATATTGTGCTTATTTGTACTATTAAATTCATGTGCAATAGGATTGAGTTTTTTTATGTCATTAAGTTACATCTGATTGATTTGTATGTTTTGTACATTACAATAGTTCCTATTAATGGTGTATTGTTTTCTCAATATATGTTAATTGAATTGTATGCCATCTACATATGGATAATTTTTATTAAAATTTTATTATGCCTAGCATGCATGTGTGCATAAGGTTTTGTGTTATGCATAATATCTTTATGTTGGCATTACATCAAATATGAATAAACAAATTTGTACAATATGCTTAGATACTCATGTTCATTAGTTTTTTTTGGCATTTATGTCATTCTAAGTTGTATACAAGTGATTAATTCTCTGGAATTTATGTAAATTGGTTGAATGGTATGTATGCCTTTTATTTTTGTGCAAATTATACTCAGTGTCATGTGCATAGGACTAATTTTTTTTAAAAACCTTGTATAGTGCGGTAATGTGAATAAGACTTTGACATGTATGTGATTGACTTGTATATACATCATTATTTATATGAAATTTATGTAATTCTTACATGTGAATTCAATTTGTATGATATATTTTATGTTCTTGTCTATAGTAGATTAATGTAACAATCAACCCTTGGTTGCTACTTTTTTTATTTACTTAATTTTAAACTTAATAGAACATTTTTTCTAGCTTAGAAGTGTCGGTTTCATTATTTCTTCAATTATCATGGTGGTGTCAACTCAACATCACAACTTGTGCTTACCCTCAATGGTGGTTATCTCTTGATGTCAAGGTCATCCCTAGATCTAGACCTAAGCTTTGGAAAACTAGGGGTTTCATGGTCCACCTTGAATGTTAGAATTAGATCCTTCTCTCTTATATTGGATCCTTGATCTCTTTTAAATCTTGACTATACGTAAGCATAATATATATTTACTTTAATTATAATATTACACTAAATATTTTCTATCAAGTATTTGTTCTATTCTAAACATTAAAAATTAGTAATGTAAGAGTATACACATACTCATTGTTCATGATGCTTACTAGGTTGATTTCATTGCTAACCCAAGGTTTGGGGTGAAGTGGAAGATGTTAGACGAGGTTGGGTGAAGATCAACTTTGACTTTGGAGTTGTAAGAGGTAATTTATGGAGTGTATTAATGATATAATTCATGACACTGAGGAAAAATGAGTGACCTTATGGCTTCTCCAAATGGGGGCTTGGAAGAGGCAACATGTGTCTCTTGGAAATCAATAAAGGTAGTCTTTCTTGTCATTAAAGAAAACTTCAAACAAATAAAAGAGACTGAGACAAAACTATTGGGTAACGAAACAAATTTGATCTATAAAAGATAGGTTAAAAGATAATGACTTTTTTACTTACCTTTCACACCAAAATAGTATATTGTAAAGCCAAACAAATAAATATATCAATTCACCAAAGTGCAGAGGTTGCAAAAGTTGATTTGAATCTGTGAAGAGCCATAAAAAAATTTAGTCCAAAGATTTTTAAACATCATCTGGATCAAAAGAACATTGCATCATCTTTGGTACCCAATTATTTTATAGCTAAATATTTTTCCAATTGCAAAATCATTTTTTCTATAATATTTTATAATTCTACAAACCAAACTCTAACACAACAAAATTAAATGATCCATATAACAACTTCTAGTTAACATGGTCTCAAAACCAAATTACATAATTGTATTTCTCTGAAGTCGCATCACACAAACACCCTAAATGGAACAATTTTAAACATAGTATTTTTCTGGTAAAACAAAAAAAACTCATGAATCACATATTCTACAAAAGTAGAACCCCATTAATAAAATTACATGTGCATATTTTAATTTGTTCCTCGAAGCATAACAACTTAAAATTGAAAGCCAAAACTTGTCAGGCATAGAAGACAATACAATACAACCTTTATTCAAATTCTTCCCTAGGAAAAGACATACAACACTTCAATGAAGATTGGATAAGGTAAGGCTTACTATAATAAAATGTTTTCCAAACTTCCAAGTCATGATTGAATGGGAGAGTTTGAATAGATTTTGTTTTAAAGAACTTATTATTTTTTCTTGTTTCAGACAACATTTCTAGTGAGCCCCAAGATTATGGCTATTGCAAGAGGGTTGGATGCAGATCAACTTTGACTTTGGAGTTGCAAGAGGTAATTTATGGTGTGTAATTCATGACACAAAGGAAAAATGAGTGACCTTATGGCTTCTCCAAATTGGGGCTTGGAAGAGGCAACATGTGTCTCTTAGTATTCTATTATTTATTACATTTAATGTATTTTTTTATGTTGCATGAATATGCACCAAATTTGGAGAGAAGGTATTTGCATAGTTCCCAAACTCGAACATAGCAAGGCTAACTTGACTCGAGACTCAACAAAAACTTGGAAGGCTCAACAAAGTGAAGAAAACCTAAGAAATTTAAATATTTTTAAGGATTTAAAACTTTTTTGATGCACCCTTTTTAAAAAAATATTAAAAACACAATCACATCATCAAATTGAAGCTAATATGATCACATGCATGAACTTACATCAATCACATAAGTATAAACTATAAATACAAATTGTAGCTTCGGGAAATTACACGCCTGATATATAAATATTCTTAAATATATACAAAACTCATGGAATATGAAATAAGAGGAATTGATTAAGAGAATCACCCCTTTTATAATTTTAATTAAATTCTTGCTGAAGTCACCTACGATAAGAAAGGAGCCACCCCTATTGCTGAGAGGAGAGAGAAATCTTATGAATGTTTCCTAAAGTCACAATTTTTTAAGTTGTGGTCATAGTGACTTAGAAAACTTTTAGCCAATAGTTTTTGGCAACTCTGCTCAAGACACGACGTGCATTCAAAAGCCTCACACTTTTCTTTGAAGTATACCTATGTTTAATTCATTGTAAATATTTATTGTATTTGTAATTACTTATAATTTTTCAAGCTTTCATCATGAACATGTAAATGGTTGTTCAAGGTCCTTGGGGAAATTCTTTTGGTCTGTTGAATCTAGTTCCACCTTTACATGCTCTTCGTGATGGCTCACAAAATAATTTTCCAAAGTTCTTCGGTGATGGACAACAACATCTCGCTGAACATAT
Organism: Chamaecyparis obtusa; assembly: GCA_027943335.1. Lineage (NCBI taxonomy): Eukaryota > Viridiplantae > Streptophyta > Pinopsida > Cupressales > Cupressaceae > Chamaecyparis > Chamaecyparis obtusa. The sequence continues at coordinate 3,960 of BSBK01007584.1, read as the reverse complement.
TGTTTCTTTTTACATTGTTGAACATGAGGACGTGTCTGTGGGGTTGTTTGTGAAAACTCTCCAATGTGTGGCTATTGACTAGTTTTATCATCTATGACCATAGATTATCACAAAATAGGCTACTTTCATAGCCAAGTTTGAAGAAAGGTTCAAGCCTCCTGAAGATGCTCATGTCTTGTTGGCTCAACTCGCTCAGTTGAAGAAGGCATCTCACATGCCTAAGCATGAATTTTTTGTTCATTTCAATAAGTTGAAATGAAGAATTAAAGTTGTTGCTCAACCTACAACTACAAATTTGAAGTATTTCTTTGTTAACACTCAAATTCCTGAAGCTAGTTTTTTGTTAAGAAGAGCAGCTTCGACTATTCTTGCAACTATATAGAATTTGGCAATTGGAATTGAAGATGATCTCATTCTTGCTAGGAAAATAGGAATTGGAGCAAAAGGGTTTGAAAAAAGTACTCTCTTTTCTAATTCATTTTCTTCTATTACAAGGACGGATCCTAAAAAATAAAATAGCTCAAGGTATGTTATTTCCTTACAAAGATGGAAAAAGCACACCTCTTCCAACTGTTACTCATAGTCTTGTCAGTGGGAATCAACAAAATCTAGTTCCAGCACCATAGAAGCTTGCTATTAAGGTACCATCTGCAAAGGAAATAACAAAGAATCCTAAATTTGAGGCTAGTGATCTTGCTATTCTCTTCCAAGAAAAGGAAGTAGAATTATCCAACGACTCATATTTTTGGTTCACGTAGTCTCAAAAAGATGTCAATGAAAATCAGAAAGATAAAACTCATTCTTCCAATGTTCAATCAAATGAAGATGATCATGTGATTAGACATGAATAGATGGGCATGCATGAAGGTTCCAGTCAAGTTGGCAATAGTGAATCTTTATTTCAAGGTTATGAACTTAAACAAGTTTTGCATGGAAGATTTATCCTAGAACTTGATGAAGATCTTATCATGAACATCATAGGGGAATTTCGTTCAAATATTGAAGATAATTCTCTTATGTCTCAAATCTGTAACTAGCGTGATGCAGAAAGAAGCATTAGGGTAACTCATTATGTTCAGCCTGAGGATGTCATGGTTGATGTACCAGTCAAAAAAGATGCAACATGTAAGGAAAGATCAAAATTTGTTCGACCAAGGGGATGTCTAATCATATATCTCACTTGGTTGGAATCTAATACAAAGATAAATATTTCACTTGTACTTGAGCATGAAGATACCATTGAGGAAAAGGCTAAACATACATTTACAATTTAGTAGGAGAAGTTTGATTTCATGGACCTATCTTGGAGCAGAAATACATATGGTTCATCTAAAAAAGGTGAAATTATTCATCTCTTTCAGGAGGTGTTACATCAGGCATTGACAATCATTCTCCAATTGTTCATGCTCCATCTATAGAAATTTACCCGTGAACAAGCAAGGTACTGCAAGCTACTGAAAAAAGGTAGTTTTTTTTTTTTGCAAATATTTTCCAACAAGATTGAAATCATAGAGAATAGACCCCCATTAGAATTTCAATAGATTTCCAAAATGTAAATTTTTCAAATAAATATGCTGATTTGTGCCCAAAATTAATTTTTTATGAAACATCATAATTTTTTTTATAAAAAAATAAAAAAATATCTTTAAATTTTGAATTTCAGACTGTAGCCTCTTTATATTAGTGAAAACCTGCAAAAATAATTTCATAAAAATTTCCAAGTGGTTTGAAAGATATGCCCAAATTTCACATTGGGCTCACCATTTTGTAATCAGGTAATTTGATATCAATAGAAACCTACAATAACATTGAAAATTTCAACCACAAAGAGATTGTTAGAGAAATTAGTATTCCCAATATTCAAGAAAGGATGAAAGACAAACAATAAGCATAATCAATCATAAATTATGAAATCAATTTAGAACATGAATATGCAAACTATAAAATCCTTCCTTGGTGTTCTCCTTCTCATGCAATGTGGACTCTCATAATTGAGCTCAAGATTATGCCAGTATAAGAATTAAAAGCAATTGTGGTTACCAAAATCAAAGGTTTGGATCTCTAATTATAAGATTTTAGGGGTTTCAACCAAGAATGCATGATTGAAGGGTTGATTGACTGTTATTGAGGAGTTGAACTTAGAGTGAGTGAGATTTCAGCTAAGTTGATTGCTTGGTTTAACAAGATTAATTGATTTGTCAACAAATAGATTGGAGAGATGACTTGAATGGACTGGTGAGATAACAAAATAGATAGGTGAGTTAACTGATTTCATAGATGAGTCAACTGATTGCATTGATTAGAAGACTGAATTGATGGAAGACAACTAATTACTAAGGGAGGAATTAACAATGTGGATTGAATGGTTAAGAGAGAGAATTGTGGACTGAATATTTTTGATTGAATTTAGCTAACTCAAAGTGAGGTGTGAGTTAGTATTTAGGAGGATAATTATGATTTAAATAAATAAAATATTTTTTTTTGTACATGTGGAGACATTTTATAAATAAATAATTACTTATTTATTTATGAGAGAGATTGTTAGTTGTAATTAAATAAATATAATTTATTTAATCATAAGAGGGGAATAATTAATTTAATTAAATAAATATCATTTTTTTCTTATCTGTAAAAGGTCATAGCCGAGAATTTTCTTAATCATAAAAATATTACAAAAACCCCACTTAGTGCAGGCACTAGTAGGAAAGAGTGGGGTTGAGAAAAACCTCCAACCTTGCCTAGGACCTTAGTCCGAATTCTGATACATGATGTTTTAAGAGGGCATTCCCTCATATTACAATATGATAATATAAAGAAATTTTTTTGTTGTCAGTCCCTCTTGTCCTAGATTGTAGTAAGTAGCCTTTTGTTATCCTTTTGCAAAGGGCAAAGATAGAGAGCCTTTCTTTGATATCGATAGTTTTTCCTTTAATTTGATCCTAATCTGTAACAACTCAGCTTCTTGGCAAGATCCTCGTTAGTATATACAAAAATTATTTTTAATTTATACTTATTCTAAAATTATGATAATAGAGTGTTGACAAAATGGTACTCCCCTCGAGATTTGTGACATGGCTTAACTGCCTCCTATGTCTTCTATAAGTCTAGTGGTTGTATCAAGCATTAACAAGTCAATCTTTTGGTGCAAACGGAAACCACTACTTGTAACAAGTGGTATCAAAGCTTGGTCATAGGTTCGAATCCCCTCGGATAATGCTGAGGGGGATATTGTTGATAAAATGGTCAGTGCTCCCCTCAGGATTCGTGACATGGCTTAACCACCCTATGTCTTCTATAAGTCTAGTGGTTGTATTGGGCATTAACAAGTCGATCTTTTGGTGCAACCGCAACCACTAATGGTAACATAGAGTACATATCTTATTGTTACCGCTCTCCAAGTATAGAAAAGAGTTCTATTTGACTACTCCAACCTGCATAAGTATGCTAGAAACCTTACCCTTATATTGGGTTAGCTCCTAGTTTGTCCATAGATTGAAAAGATAAGAAGCATTGAAAAATAGTCCTAGTAGTTAATCATTAGTGTCACTATCAGGTTAGTAACGAAAAGTCTAAAACAAGACATAATCTAAATCAAGCTTACCTATTTTACAGAGGAGATGCTAAGCCTCGGATGTATGAGTTTGATATATCGAGCAACATATAGTGTGTAAAAATGTGAGCCTTCTGAAGGAATAATGAACTGTTATAATCAATTTTTAATTAACTTAATGAGATGTTATCCCCGTTCATTTATCTATAAGCCCCCCTAATAGAAGAGGATGATTAGGAATTTAACCATTTGTTTAAGAATCTGTGTGCTTAACTATAATTGTGGGATCCTCTATTTCCTTTAATAACAATTTACCCCCTTGATATTATTCCTTAAACATAAACATAAATATTTAAAAGGAGAATTAGTTACTGCGGCTAAGTAATTTTTTAATTACCGTCATACTAGCC
>BSBK01007583.1:357500-366017 GCA_027943335.1 Chamaecyparis obtusa | reverse complement strand
AGTACCAAGCAGGGACAGATACATATGAAAATTAAAATCTACCATGTCAAATAATAATTACCAATTTGACATGCCTTTTTCCTGATGGGACATTATCGCAATGCCAGAATGCAAGCAATCATAAATAAAACCAACTACGAAAAGAAATGCCAAGGTGGTATTCAACATGTCATAATATAATTCAACGCCACTAAGAAGTGCATACTTATGAGATGCCAAATGCTCTTTGCCACCTTGTAACATCTATTCCACAATAAGGTAAGATTATTTCAGAGTACTATAAGATATGTCCAATAGGAAAATGAATGGAAAATTGACATTTGGCATGTCACAACCTGATTAATAGCTAGCAATGTCCATACCCTTGCGAAATAGAATAGATTATACTTTCTCTACTATAATTAGTGGCCACCACATCACTAATTGGAGGAGAGAAATACCCTATGTCACTAGTAGTAAATAAAATTTAACTAAATAGATTCCTTCCCAATAATACCAAGTAGAACTGGTTACTTATTGATCTCACTCGAAGAGATGGAGGGTTCCAATGGAACTTTGTCACAATCCAGGTAGGCCAAAAAATACGCTAGAGAATTACCCTCACGATATGTATGAGATAAAGAAACACTATTAAAAGAATCAATGAGTCCCCAAATTTGAAGGAGAATATATTTAAGTTGCCAGTTCAAAATCCTTCAATCAATACAAGCATTAATGATGACCGATGAATCTCCTTCAATATGAATGTTTGAGATCGACATTTTTTTTGCATGTTTAAGACCTTCCAACAAAGCAATAGCTTCGGCCATATTATTTGTACCTAGGCAGATAGATCTTGCTAATAAAGCAATAAATTTACCTGACTGATTTCTTAAATAGCATCCAATACCTGACTCACCTGCATTCCCTCTCAAAGAGCCATCAAAATTTAACTTGATGAGAGGAGGCTTGGGAGGTATCCACTTAACATCAGATCTACAAATTGGGTATTTCCTGATACAAGGGAAAATATGAGAAGGGGGAAAATATACTTCCATTTGACTAATACTAAATAATCCCAAGATGTGAATGTCGCATTTGGGTTGAAGTGAAGAGAGGACCTGCTATTGACTTGTTTAGATATTGACCATTCAATAGTGTTAAAAATTGAAGGGATGTCAAAACTAAGCTTTCTGAAGATTCTTTTATTCCTTTCCCACTAGATTGCCCAAATTACTGATGCAGGAATGATGTACAATAAGCATGAGAATAGTGAATTTGAATATAAGGTTGGCCAAGACTAGAAGAACTCCCACAACAATTTAGGGATAGGAAGTGAAATACATAATTTACTCATAACAAAAAACCAACACGCCTGAGAAAAAGGACAATGGATAAAAAGATGATCTAGGGATTCTAAATGATCATTGCATAGAACACAATTAAAAGGAACTACTATGTGAAGTCTAGTTAGTCTTTCACTAGTAAGGACCTTTCCTTGAATAGCAAGCTAGGAAAATACTCCTACCTTAGGAAGAATTGCTTTATCCCAATGAAAGGAAAAGCTTTGTTGGGTACAAAGATGACTGTTCATGTTTTGTAGGGAAACATAGCCCAATTTCACAGAATATGCACCATTATATCATAACAAATCTTTATTTTAGAGTGTGGAAGGCTTGCATCCCATCGTTTATGAAAAGGTATTGTGTTGGGACATGTATTAGAAGGATTGATCTCTATAGAGAGATTTAAAATCATATAATCATTATTGGAATTTGATTTATTAGGTTGGAAAGAAGAAGGCTCATCCATGTCTTCATATTTTCTTAATGTTAATTTAAAAGATAGATCATGAATAAATTGCTTAAATCAACATGTTCAACCTCTTGCACCAAGTTATATTTGTAAGGAGAGGATCTATTGAGGATATTATTAATGGGATTATGGACTCTCTCATTATTAAAAAATATATACCCAAGGATAGGTACACATGTTTTATATTTCAATGTCAACTCTAGGATTATCATTTTTAAAACAAAATCTCTTATGAGATCCATCCATTCCATAAATTGTGTTAAGAACACTATGATATAACAACATACAAGATGGACAAAATATTTGAGAAATTATTTTCAAGTAGGAAATATGTTTGGAAGTATAAAGGTTCAATATGTAAGAGTGACATGAATGAATGTAATAAACATAAAATGAAAGAAGTCATTATTTAACACATGATTTTAATAAATATAATTCAAAGAAGCAACATAATCACATGCAAAATATCTAAAACCAATCAGATTTAGTAAATTACCTAAAAAACTAATAATTTGACCCAAATCGGATCTAAAATTATAAGATGTAAGCATAGGACATTCCATGTTCACCAAAATTTAAATGTGGGGAAATACGGTTTAGTAGTTTGTATGGCTAAACTAGGAAGCTTAGGTCCATTTTTCTTTAATTACCTTTGGAAGGAGAATGATCTAATCAACTAAAGGATTCTTGGGCACAAGAAGGATTCAACGATCCACCATGATGAGTTAAAAGATGAATATGCAATTGGAGAAGATGAATGAAGAATTTAGGTCAAAATAGAAAGAAGTGATGAATTTCAACATGCATGGGAAAACTAAAACATTAATAGGTGGGTTTTGATAAAATATTTAGGAAATGAAAATAGAAATTTACTTGAGGTCCAAATACTTGTGAAGTTAGGGGGACTTAGTCAGTCATCTTGAGAAGGTTTCTTGAGGCATGACTATTTGTTCCTAAAAAAACTAGCAAGTCCATAAGGTAGCTAAGTCTTTTGAAGCCCCTTACACATTAGTAACACAAAGTTCATTAGTAGGCCTAATTATTTTGATAATATTTTAGAAACTTTCCTCCTTAAATTTAGTGTATTGAATAAGAAAAAGCTCCACTTTTTAATCCATAGGGGTGCTTCTAAAAATATGTTGATTAATAGATCTATTCAAGTCCCTAATAATCCATGAAAACATATTCAATAAAAAATTAGATAGAGAATAATCCATAATTAAGATAAAAATGTAACCACACCTAGGAGTGGCCACCAATCCTGTTTAATTCCTTTTCTTCCTTGAATCAAAGAGGCTATCCAAGGTCTTCTACCTCTCACTTTAAACTTCCTTGGCCACATCCCTATTTTTGCATTGTCTTTGTGTAGGTATATATGGATTTCCATCCCCTCCCACATATTATTTATTTTTCTTCTTACTTTTATTTCAAAATTGTGTCCATTGAACTTCAAAATTTTCTTCATTTTTGTTTTTCTTTGGCATATTGAGGTGAGGTTGAGGAAAATCCTAGACATGCCAAATTCAAGTTAAGGACTTTGAGACCATTCCACATTAGATTAATTGTTTCCTATAGTCTCAACATGGATGACAAGGGGGATCATATTTTCTTTATTTTATTTCAATAAATTAGCTTCTTGAATAGGGGAAATAATAATATTTATCCCCTTAGGTCAATTCTTCTTGAGGTCAACTATAACTTTCTCCTTTATCCGTCCATAAATAGGGTCTATCATGTTGGTATTATGACTTGCATCCTTATCACCTTTAATATACTCTTCATGAATCACCTTCTAGCTTAGATTGGAGGTAAAGTTTATCTCCTTATCCATGTTATTTTGTAGGTAATACTCTTTTTTCTTTCTTTTATCTTGGTGAGGCCTAGAAAGCATCAAGTCTATCACTACTTCATTTTCCTTTAATAAGGGGCCTCTGGATCATTATTAGTAGTTAGAACAATATTATATTTATACTAATCATTCCACATTCATTCCTTTTTAGTTACTTCAACAAGAAAGACATCGAAGGATTGTTGGCTGCCCTCTATTGCCTTAGTTGTAGAATCATTCTAATTAGCTAACTTCTTAAGAGCATAAGGCTTTGTTAGGGTTGTTTTTAATAGTCATTTCTTAGGTGGCCATACTTCTTACATAGTCTAAAATAGGTTTAAGAATTTTTGTATTCAATATGAAGTTATTAAGAGCCAAAATTAGAGTTCACCATAACAAAGGTAGATAGGAAGGAAATAACAACCTTATTAATATAGATTTTGGAAAAGACCAATCTAGATTTTTGTTGGATGACCTTTTCAACTATGAGAAAATTTCCAAACAAAGTAGCAATTCCTCTAAAAACTGCAAAGTTTGAAATTTCTAAAGGAAGCACAAGCAGACACATCAAGGTAGGAGGCATAGACACAAGATTCATGGAAGCGTCTAACCCTAGTTTCTATTTATACATAAATAAATTTTTTAAAATTTTTTTTGCCATAGGTCCATGGACCTTCATTAAGAACCTTAATAAAGATTTCATCATTATAAAAATTAAAAGGAAAAAAACACATTATCAAAACTGCTAATTCTAATACTACTCTTTAACTTCCAATGATCATCAACCCATATTCTCACCTAGTAAATTTTACGTGTGAAGGAAAGAAACTTACTAACTAAGGAAAGCCTTAACTTGGCAATAGATGCATTCATAAACTCATCTAGCACACCCACCTAAAGACCAATTTCCATACAAGGAGTTTCAAAATCTACCAATGAATTCCCTTGATCCATTTAAGCAAATATTTCACCCAAGATTTTGTCCAAGAAACTACTAGGTTCTTCTTTGAGAAAAGATACCAAATTGTATGATAAAAAAATAGAGGGGAGTTCAATAGATTTTTCAATGTGGCTAGAATAAGTGACCAATTTCAAGGAATTAAAAATTATAGAAAAATATTTATTGCCCTCTACATTATATTATTTTAGAACTATGAGTACGAATATAACTCGTATAGTTCACAATATTGAGTAATCTTAGGAATGAAAATTTATGTTTGACCTATTATATATTTTTTGTGCTTGTTACTTGAATTATATTTAAGATTTTAGAATTAATTTTTTAAATATATTTTTAAAATAATTTTTTAGAATTAAATTAATTTATGTGTTTTATTTCGAATACTGTATTTAAGTTTATTATTAAATTTGAGATAATATTATTAAATTATTGATTTTTTCAATATAAAAATATTAAATTGTATTAAAATTATTATAAAACTTTACCATATCAAAATTTGATAATATAATTTATTAGAAGAAATTAAACGATAGACTAAGTTTTTTACTAACATATAAGTGTTAGAGATAGTAAGTTAACATTAGTTTAAGAAATTCATATGCAATTCAGCTTGGAATCAAAATGGCTCATGAACGTGGGGTTGATTAAATTTGGGTTAAATTTTACTCATTAAACACTATAAATTATTTAAATGGAACCACCACCCCTTCCTAGAGTATAAGGTTGATAATTGATGATTTCAAATCTCTTCTATTCATTTCAAAGCTCACAAAATTTTAGATGTGTTTTGTGAAGGGAATTGCATTATTGCCAAGATGGCCAATCTAGGTGTGAAATCTAATCGGTTAATTTCTTGGGATAATGATGATCATAACCCAATTGAGATTGAAATGTTATTGCATATTGATGTTGAGAAGTGCTTCAATAAGTGCTGCCTTGGTTTTGATAGAATTGTACATAAAAATTGATTTTCATTTAAGGGCTTTTTTAATGATGACCATGGCTTTGGTAATGGTGTTTTTCTTTGGGTTTTATTTTGTGTGCCCTACTTCTCCAAGATGTGGAAATTGGTTTGTGAATGTGATGGCGGGTGATTGAAAAATGTTAGAGTCGATTGTGAGTGACAAATCAAAGAAGGAGGAAGCTGTTTGGTTGGAGCTTTTGGACAATGACCTTAGTCCTTATGGAAAAGTTTCATAGAGTGGATATGCAAGTAACATAAGCCTTTGTTAATAGCCATGAGAAAGGGATTTTGAAGGGTTATGGGCTAGATTTAGAAATAAAAGAGGACTTGCTTGATAAGGTTTTTGATACTATGATAGAGGGGAGGAAATTTTATGAGAAAACAAGATTGTAAATGAGGTGTTGGATATGTTTTTCCTTCTTGGGGAAAGAGATAAGGTTGCCAAAATATCAGATAAAGGGCATGATAGATCTTCTCTCAAGCTCCTTTAGGATGATGTTACTAAAGTGATTATGAGATATATGACTCTGGATGGTAAGTTTGCTAGTTTATTTAGTTGTCATGTTATTATTTTAAACCATTTATACCATAACAAATGCATATATGTTTCATATTGTCTTTTGGTTTCCTTGAATCATAGTTTTAGGTCCCATAGTAAAAACCCTTCATCCCCTACTTTACATGAAGGCCTTATCCTTTTGATTATGGAACATGCCTATGATCTACATATTGAAAGAAAATCCCCACCCAAAATTGACATAGAGTTTTAGAAGAATGTTAGTCTTTACTATGGCGATGAGGGTTTGTTGGAACTATATGATTTTGATTCACTTGGGGACAAAATTTTCCATTTGAATACTAGAAAGTGACCTAATTCCTCTACCCATAAAAGGATTCTTATTTCTTTAGATGATGGGTCAAAATATACTCCCTAGATAATGATTTTATTCTTGATTCTCTTGACTCTAGTTCCTCTAAGAATACTAAAGGGAAATCTAACGTCTCGATTGCAAATTTGAAAATCATTTCAGATGAAAAAACCTAAACATTTCTAGGATTCCACCCATGTTTCCCTTGACATTCCCTCAAAAGTTAGTATTGGGAAGGAGCATATGGATATTCATGTGGAGATGAGGAAGGCCCTTTAGAAAAGGGTTCCTCTGTGCTTGAAAACATGAATATTTGAAGTTTGATAAAGAAGTTGATGGACAATAAACAAGTTGTGTTTAATTGGATTATTGAAGAGGTTACTACCATTAAAGAAAAATCCTCATTGACCAATCCCAAGGTGGATAGTATTATGGAGAGCACTCGAACCCTAGCCCAAGGCATAAGCGAGCTAAAGGAGGATCACGAGACTCACATTAATAGTTTGGAAGGAACTCTTAATAGTTTGTGTGACAGGGTTAGGGATATGGTTACTGGGAGCAAGAATGCAATGGGAATTTAACTAAAGGGCTTATGAAACTTAATGAACAGGTGGAGGTGTTACAAGTTTTCCTTAGGGTTGATTATGCTTCCCCTTTTGTTAGTGTCAATTCTTGCAGAATGGGACACCGTAAAGAAGTTTGATAGTCTATGGAGGTGGCTACTTCTACTAGTAATCTAGACAAAGGCACTCTTCCAGGCCCCACAACTGAACTCTAGAGAAAAGATAAGGGTATTACTCCAGTAGATTGTATAGTTCATACATTTAAGAGTATTCATGAGGATCTCACTAGAAAAATGTAGAGTTAGTTAAGTCTATGTAGTTTGTTGGGGCCTTGTTCCCCTACTTTAGCTCTTTTCTCTGTCGGTTAGCTTTCATCTATTTTGTTGTTGGTTGTAGATTGTTCCCTTTTCGATACTTTGATCTTTAGGATATTGGTTTCTGATTCCTGTAAAACCAATTTACCTTTAATAAAAATATCATTTTAAGTAATTATATAGTGATTAAATATTAGTTTAAATAGAGTTTTCTTTTTATAGGTTTATTTATAGTAATTAAAAAAATGTCATGTTAAGTATATATTATTTTATGTAAAAAATGATGTAACTTATTAAAATATTATTATTAATTTTTATTAAAAGTCAGTTCTAGGTGATAGTTGTTCTAATTATTAATAATATAAATGGTGAAAGTAAGAGTTTGATGTAGCATAGAATTAGATAAATTTTTATAATAAAATTATGGTTCATTTTATATTTGATTTTATACAATTTTATATAGAATTATACTTATCTTCTGGTAGATTCTAGGTATGTTGATTGATTTCACATAATGTAAATTTAATATTATTCCATAGATCTATTCTAGCTAAGTTTGGATATCTACTAGTTGATTCATATAGAGATCTTCTCTTTGTTTATTGTTGATGATAAGTAGTTCTTTCAAATTCCTTGGGGGATATCGAGATCGCTAGTGTCAACATTTCCTAAGCCTCCCACATTTTAGACTAGCCTTTATTTTTGCAAAAAATATTTGCAAATATTTAATATTAATGTAGGAAATCTTAAAATTGATTCTACACAATATTTGAATTCTTATCAATGATCCAAATGAAGTGTTTTGAAAATGCTAGAAATAAGAATTAATAGATGTTTTCATTTCCTTGGATTTAAAATAATTTGCATTAATTTCTTTTTAATACAAGTAGACATACTTAAATCATATGATACATGACCATATTGGCAAATGCACTTTAAGATTGACCTTGACAAATAAATACAAATATTGAGTTGGGAAAAAATATTTCCATTAGAGTGTAATAAAATAATGATTTATGAGTGTATGTTGAGATGCTGAATTTTTCTCATAATTAATAGTTTTCCATTATTATGGTAATTCTCCTCTTCTGGCATCTCTTGAGTAGGAAGTGATCAAGTATGATGATTTCTTCAAGAGAAAAAATTTTATTTTCAATTTTTTCAACCTATGACCTTCTCTCTAAGATGCATCAACATATATTTCTTGTTGACCTCCTTTGATGG
>BSBK01007583.1:307500-352500 GCA_027943335.1 Chamaecyparis obtusa | reverse complement strand
GGATTTAATTGAAGTTAATTATGTGATTGATTACTTATATCTTATAAAATATTAGAATATTAAAATATAAGGTTACTTAATTAATTTGAATTTATTAAATGCCTACATTTATTAAAAAGAACTATTTAAAAAGTCTAGTTGTGGAAAGTGGATATTTAATCATATACTAAGTCTAAATTAAAATTTAATGCATAATTAAAATATAAAATAATATATATTATTAAATTGCATATTTTAATTATGCTATGAATTTTAATTTAATTAAAAATAATTGATATCTAAATACAAAAAGGAGTTAAGTGATTTTAATGTTGAGTTGCATTATTAGAAAACACTTTATTAAAAAATTATAACTTTACCTTTTGAAATTCAAGTTGAGTGAATTGATAGAAACAAGAAATATTTATTAAATAAATGATTTTTACTCATTTCAAGGTTGAGTTCCTTTTTTATTCTACATTAGTTTTGTAAAATCCTAGGTTGCTTAGTTTTCCTTTATAAGGAGGATTTTGGCCATTATTCTACATACAGATTTGCATATTTTGGCTTTGATGTTCAATAGGAAGATTGTGAAACCTTTGAAATTTTTAGGGTTGTTGAATTGTTTTCGTGGTTTTTAATGATTAGTGGTTTAAGGTAGGGTTTGAAACCCTCATATATTTGATTCTTTTAAAAGAAAGCTTGTTTTCTTCATGCCTGCCACTTTTTGTTGATATTTATTTCAGAATTCTTCTCTTGCGTAGAATTCTATTTTGAAGCTTTTGGTGGAAGAAATCTTGTACTGTGAATACCTACTAATTTAGGAACATTGTAGGAAGATCTTGCATTGAATAAAATAGGGTTTCTTAAATTTTGTTCTTGAAAACCTTAGGGTTTGAATCAAATTAAAATATTTAAATAATTTTGCAAATGGCTATAATTACATTGTATATCTAAGAAGGTTTTGCTTCCTGGTAGGAATCATCCTTTAAATTTATCATTGATTAATCCTATGGGAAAATTAAAATTATATATATATATATATATATATATATATATATATATATATATAATGAGGGTTTAGTTTTTTGGATCAAAGAAAATCTCTAACAGAAAAAAAAAAAATTTAATTTTTTTTTTGGGGGTAGGGGTTTTATTTCCCCCGCCCTAGGGCCTTGACTGCCACCATAGTAGTAGTTACAACTAGCAACATGATTTCTGCATAGTTAGTGGCATGGTCAACAACATGGCTTCTTCCGCAACCAGTACTACTGCTAGCAACATTGATGTTGCTGTAGCTAGTGCTACAGTCAGTAACATGATTGTTGTCGTAGCCACTGTTGCGGTGAACAACCTATATGGGAGGGTTGGGCCCCTCACACAAGGCTTTTCTTTTAAAAACAAAATAAATAGTAAATAAAATAATAAAATTTTATTTATTAAAATTTAAAATTATTAAACATAAGTTTTTTAATTACTTAATATTTAATAATTAAGTTTATGAATATTAATATTTATTAATTAACGATATTAATTAATAATTGATAAATTTTATGTCATTGTTTAATTAATGTTATTATTTGAACAGTAATGTTAATTAATTTAGTATTTTCATTTAGTTATATTATGAATATGTATTTGTGTTGGTATATACATGTGAGGAATGGGTGCACCAAATGTTCCAGATTACTAAAGTACACACAGACCCAAGATCCATGGAAGGGTCAAACCCTAGTTTCTCTTTATAAAGAATCAAATTTTTCTAATTTTTTTTTCCCATAGGTCCAAGGACCTCCATTAAGGACCTCTTCATCATTAGAAAACTTAAAAGACAAAAAACCCATTATCCAAACTATAAATTCTAATACTACGCGTTAACTTCTAATAATCATCAACCCATTTTTTGACTTGGTCAATGTTAGGTGTGAAGGCAAGAAAATTACCAACAAAGGAAAGCCTTAACTTGGCAATATATGAATTCATCAACTCATCTATCACATCCACCTAAAGACCAATATCCATAGAAGAAGTTTCAAAATCTACCAATGAAATTATTTAATCCATTTGAGAAAATATTTTACCCAAGAGTTTGTCCAAGAAACTAAAAAGTTCCTCCTTTGAAAAAAGATCCCAAATTATATGATAGAAAAATAGAAGGGAGGTCAATAGATTTTTCAATGTGGCTAGAATAAGTGACCAATTTTAAGGAATTAAAACATATAGATAAATAGTTATTACCCTCTCTATTATATTATTCTAGAGCTATACGTAAGAATATAACTCTTATAGTCCACAATATTGAGTGGTCTTAGGAATGATAATTTATGTTTAACCTATTAAATATTTTTTTATGCTTGTTTTAGATTAAAGTAAAATTGGGTTTTGAAGGGGCCCCACAACCCTTTACAACAAAACTAAAGATAATGCATTAAAGAGACCAAAAAAAATGAGTCAACAAAAACCATAGACGCCAAACAAAAAAGCCAGCATCTCCCTTGAACAGAGCCAACATGGAAGCCAACACAACCCTCCAAACAATACCAAACCCAAGACAAAAAAAACCCAGCACCAGCTAAATCATATTCTTGATAATTTCACCTACCTCTTGAGCTATTTCACCCATATTTTTTGTGCTTGTTACTTGAATTATATTTAAGATTTTAGAATTAATTTTTAAATATATTTTTAAAATAAACTTTGAAAATTAAATTAAATTATGTGATTTAATTTCAATACTATATTTAATTTTATTATTAATTTTGAGATAATATTATTATTTTATTAATTTTTTCAATATAAAATATTAAATTATATTAAAATTATTATCAAACTTTAACATATCAAAATTTGAGAAGGGACTTTATTAGAAGAAATTGAATGATAGAATAAGGTTTTCAGTAACATATAAGTGGTAGATATAGTACTAACATCATTTTAAGAAATTCATATGCAACTTACCTTGGAATCAAAATGGGTCATGAATGTGGGGTTGACAAAATTTAGGTTGAATGTGACTCATTAAACATTAAATAAATTATTTAAATGGAATCACCACCCCTTCTTGGACTATAAGGTCGATAATTAATGATTTGAAATCTCTAATTAATCATTTCAATTATCACAACATTTTACATGTGTATTGCGAAGGGAATTGCATTTCTGACAATTTGGCCAATCTAGGTGTGAAATCTAATAGGTTAGTTTCTTGGGATAATGGTGACCTTAACCCAATTTGAGATCTGAATGTTATTACGTATTTATGTTGAGAAGTACTTCAATAATCCTTTGCCTTGGTTTTGACAAGATTGTACATGAAAATTGATTTTCATTTAAGGGAATTTTAAATGATGACCATGGCTTTGGTAATGGTGTTTTTCTTTGGGTTTTATTTTGTGTTCCCTACTTCTTTGAGTTGTGGAAATTGGCCTACAAATATGATTGGGGGTGATCAAACACATTAGAGTCGATTGTGAATGAGAAAGAGTAGAAGGAGGAAGCTATTTGGTTGGAGCTTTTAGACGATGGCCTCACTCCTTACATGGAAAAGTTGCATGGAGTGGATATTTAAGTCACATAAGCCTTTGTTAATGGCTAGGAGGAAGGGATTTAGAAGTATTATGGGATGGATTTAGAAATAAAAGAGGACTTGATTGATAAGGTTTTTGATACTATGATAGAGGGGAGGAAATTTACAAGATACAAATATTGTAAATGAGGTGTTATATATTTTTTTCCTTCCTAGTGAAAGAGATAAGGTCACCAAAATATCAGTTAAAGGGCATGATAAATCTTCCCTCAAGCTCCCTTGGGCTGATGTTTTTGAAGTGATTATGAGATATATGACTCAGGATGGTAATTTTCCTAGTTTATTCAGTTATCACTTTATTATTTTAAACCATTTCTACCATAAAAAGTACATATATATTACATATTGTCTTTTAGTTTTCATGAATCATAGTTTTAGGTCCCATAGGAAAAACCCTTCATCCCCTACTTTGCGTGAAGGCCTTATCCTTTTCATTAAAGAACATGCCTATGATCTATATATTGAAAGAAAGACCGCATCCAAAATTGGCCTAGATTTTCAAAAGAATGTTAGACTTCACTATGGTGATGAGGGTTCAATGTACCAATAGGATTTAGATTCACTTGGGGAAAATATTTTCCATTTGAATACTAGAAAGTGACCTATTACTTCTACCCATAAAATGATTATTATTTCTTTAGATGATGGGTCAAAATATACCTCTAATAATTTTGTTCCTTATTCTGTTGACCCTATTTCCTCTAAGAATCCTAAAGGAACATCTAAGGTCTCAGCTACAAATTTTAAAATTATGAGGGACCCAACTGGGTCCCTTCCCCCTATGGATAAAAGGAAATCAGCCGGGATGAAAAACCCTAAACATTTTTAGGATTCCACCTATGTTTACCTTAAGATTCCCTCAAAAGGTAGTATTGAGAAGGTGCACATGGTTATTCACGTGGAGATTCTAGTGGTGATGGGGAAGGATACCCCTCTAGAAAGTAGTTCCTATGTGCATGAAAACTTGACTATTGCCAGCCTGATAAAGAAATTGATGGACAATAAGCAAGCTGTATTTAATTGGATTATTGAAGAGGTTACTGTCCTAAAAGAAAAATCCTCATCGACCAACCCCAAGTTGGATAGTATTATGGAAATAACTCCAAACCAAGCCCAAGGCATAAGCGAGCTAAAGGAGGATCACGAGACTCACATTAATAGTTTGGAAGGCACTCTTAATAGTTCATGGGATAGGGTTAGCGATATAGTTACTGTGAGAAAGACATCAATGGTAATTCAGCTAAAGGGATTATGACACTTAATGAATAGGCGGAGGCGTTACAAGTTTTATCCAGGAGTGCTTATATTTCTCCTTATGTTAGTGTCAATTGCCAAAATGGGACACCGTAATGATGTTGGATCCTCTGTGGAGGTGGCTACTACTATTGTTAATCTAGACAAAGTCACTCTTCTAGGCCCCACAACCAAAATTTGGAGCAATGATAAGGGTATTACTCCAGTAGATAGTATAATGAATACAGTTTGGGGTATTCATGAGGATTTTATTAGAAAAATATAGAGTTAGTTAGGTCTCTATAGTTTGTTGGGGCCTTGTTCTCCTATTTTGGCTCATTTTTCTTATGGTTGGAGTGCGTCTATTTTGTTGTTGGTTGCATGTATCTTTTGGATATTAGTTTCTAGTCCTTGTAAAACCAATTTATCTTTAATCTAAAACATTATTTTAAGTAATTAAATAATGATTAAATATTCATTTAAATAAATTTTTATTGTTATAGGTTTGTTTATAGTAATTAAAAAATGTTATAATTTAAGTATATATTATTTTATATAAAAGATTATGTAACTTATTAAAATATTATTATTATTTTTTGTATTAAAAGTCAGTTGTAAGTGATAGTTGTTCTATTTATCAATGATATAAGTGGTGAAAGTAAGAGTTAGATGTAGCATAGAATTAGATAAATTTGTATAATAAAATTATAGTTAATTTTATATTTGATGTTATATAATTTTGTATAGAATTATACTTATCTTTTGGTAGATTCTGCATATGTTGATTGATTGCACATAAAGTAAATTTAGTATTACTCAATAGATCTAGTCTATCTAAGCTTGGATATCTACTAGTTGATTCATATACAGATCTTCTCTTTGTTAATTGTTGATGATAAGTAGTTCTTTCAAATGCCTTGGGGGATTTCTTAGATCACTAGTGTCAACTTTTCCTAAGCATTCCACTTTTTAGACTAGCTTTTATGGTTGCAAAAAATATTTGCAAATATTTAATATTAATGTAAGAAATCTAAAAATTGATTCTACACAATATTTGAATTCTTATCAATGATCCAAATGAAGTGTTTTGAAAATGCTTGAAATAAGAATTAATAGATGTTTTCATTATGTTGGATTTAAAATAATCTATATTGATTAGATATACTTAAATCATATGAAACATGACCATATTGGCTAATGCACTTTAAGATTGACATTGACAAAGAAATACATATATTAAGGTGGGAACAAATGTTTACCATTATCTAATGTAATAAAATAATGATTTATTAGTGTATGTTGAGATGATAATTTTTTTTTCATAATTAATAGTTCTCCATCCTTATGGCAATTCTCCTCTTGGGGCATCTCTTGGCTCTCCCCTGGCCTCCTTGCTTCAATCCTTTGAAGGATTCTATTGACACAGTGCATGTTTGGATGAGGTTATCTTATATTCCCTTAGAATATGATGTACTTCTACTTGTGAGGCCATTGGTAATGTTCATGGTTGATTCCTAAGGCTGGATCTAGCTTCTAAGAACTTTTCTATGCCTCATTTTCTTGCATTTTAGTGAAATTTGATATGCTAGAAGTTCCACTCGGTTAGGTCATGTAACAAGTTAATGATCCAACTCAGTCTTAGTTAGTGGAATATGAGGGCCATCCTTTTCATTGTAATTTTTATGTTGTTGATGGGCATTTTATTTCCAAGGTTCTTATAACATGTTTTCTTCAGCTTGGTTAAAAAATGGTCTTGCTAAGATCTTATGGTATATCATAAAGATTCAATTACCATTTCTAAATATTTACAATCATTCTCAGCCATTTTGAAAACTCTTTGTTCTCGACTTGATGAGACTTCTAATTAATTGATGACATTTTCTCATGAAATGATCATAAACAGGGAGTACGCACATAGGGAATATCAATAGAAAAACAAATAAAGAGAGATCAAACACTTCACATAATGTGTTGAAGGTAATAGCAACGATGCCCTAGCTCTCAAAGCTTGCGGGTCATCGAGCATTCCAAATGCTAAGATGTAAACAATGCCACTATTAGCAATGCTAAGATGTAAACAATGCCAGTGAAATTGATTTAATGAGAAGACAAAGCTCGAATGCCTACCTCAAGTGCCAGTGCCCTCTTCCCACATGGTGTCAGCCTCTTCATGCACGCCAAACTTGAATGCCCTCTTCGCGCCACACAAAAGTGCAGTGTCATATTTGCGGTAGCTCTTCGAATTCACAAATTATAAATGACACTTTCTTTTTCTTTTTCTTTTGTTTATAACCAAATGGGTGTCTCAATTACGATGATAGCATCACTATTATGACACCGTTGGGTGCACTTGCAAAAAAAAACACAAAAAACAAACACAAATTGTAGTGGCATCGCAAATTAGTGTCAAAATTTGACCCCAAATGTTGTGGTGTTACTCATTATATGGAAAAGTTTCATAGAGTGGATATGCAAGTAATATAAGCCTTTTTTAGTAGCCATGAGAAAGGGATTTTGAAGGGTTATGGGCTAGATTTAGAAATAAAAGAGGACTTGATTGATAAGGTTTTTGATACTATGATAGAGGGGATGAAATTTTATGAGATAAGAAGATTGTAAATGAGGTGTTGGATATATTTTTCCTTCTTGGGGAAAGAGATAAGGTCGCCAAAATATCAGATAAAGGGCATGATAGATCTTCCCTCAAGCTCCTTTAGGATGATGTTGCTAAAGTGATTATGAGATATATGACTTTGGATGGTAAGTTTGATAGTTTATTTAGTTATCATGTTATTATTTTAGACCATTTATACCATACCAAATGCATATATGTTTCATATTGTCTTTTGGTTTCCTTGAATCATAGTTTTAGGTCCCATAGTAAAAACCCTTCATCCCCTACTTTACATGAAGGCCTTATCTTATTGATTATGGAACATGCCTATGATCTACATATTGAAAGAAAATTCGCACCTGAAATTGGCATAGAATTTTAGAAGAATGTTAGACTTTACTATGGCGATGAGGGTTTGTTGGAACAATATGATTTTGATTCACTTGGGGACAAAATTTTCCATTTGAATACTAGAAAGTGACCTACTTCCTTTACCCATAAAAGGATTCTTATTTCTTTAGATGATGGCTCAAAATATACTCCTTAGATAATTATTTTATTCCCAATTTTGTTGACTCTAGTTCCTCTAAGAATACTAAAGGTAAATCTAAGGTCTCGACTGCAAATTTGAAAATCATGAGGGACCCAAGTGGGTCCCTTTGCCCTATGCAGAAAGTAAAATCATTTCAGATGAAAAAACCTAAACATTTGTAGGATTCCACCCATGTTTCCCTTGACATTCCCTCAAAAGTTAGTATAGGGAAGGAGTATATGGATATTCATGTGGAGATGAGAAATGCCCTTTAGAAAAGGCTTCCTCTGTGCTTGAAAACTTGAATATTGGAAGTCTAATAAAGAAGTTGATGGAAAATAAACAAGTTGTGTTTAATTGGATTATTGAAGAGGTTACTGCCATTAAAGAAAAACCCTCATCGACCAATCCCAAGGTGGATAGTATTATGGAGAGAACTTGAACCCTAGCCCAAGGCATAAGCAAGCTAAAGGAGGATCATGAGACTCACATTAATAGTTGGGAAGGAACTCTTAATAGTTTGTGGGACAGGGTTAGGGATATGGTTACTAGGAGCAAGAAAGAAATGGGAATTTAACTAAAGGGCTTATGAAACTTAATGAACAAGTGGAGGTGTTACAAGTTTTACTTAGGGGTGATTATGCTTCCCCTTATGTTAGTGTCAAATCTTGCACAATGGGACACCATAAAGAAGTTTGATACTATGTGGAGGTGGCTACTTCTATTGGTAATCTAGACAAAGCCACTCTTCCAGGCCCCACAACCGGACTCTAGAGCAAAGATAAGGGTATTACTCCAACAGATTGTATAGTTCATACATTTAGGAGTATTCATGAGGATGTCACAAGAAAATTGCAGAGTTAGTTAAGTCTCTGTAGTTTGTTGGGGCCTTGTTCCCCTATTTTAGCTCTTTTCTCTATCAGTTGGCTTGAATCTATTTTGTTGTTGGTTGTAGATTGTTACTTTTTTGATACTTTGATCTTTTGGATATTGGCTTCTGATTCCTGTAAAACCAATTTACCTTTAATAAAAATATCATTTTAAGTAATTAAATAGTGATTAAATATTAGTTTAAATAGATTTTTCTTTTTATAGGTTTATTTATAGTAATTAAAAATATGTTATGTTAAATATATATTATTTTATGTAAAAAATGATGTAACTTATTAAAATATTATTATTAATTTTTATTAAAAGTCACTTCTAGGTGATAGTTGTTCTAATTATTAATGATATAAATGGTGAAAGTAAGAGTTTGATGTAGCATAGAATTAGATAAATTTGTCTAATAAAATTATGGTTCATTTTATATTTGATGTTATAAATTTTTTTATAGAATTATACTTATCTTTTGGTAGATTCTAAGTATGTTGATTGATTTCACATAATGTAAATTTAATATTTCTCCATAGATCTAGTCTAGCTAAGTTTGGATATCTACTAGTTGATTCATATAGAGATCTTCCCTTTGTTTATTGTTGATGATAAGTAGTTCTTTCAAATTCCTTGGGGGATATCTAGATCGCTAATGTCAACTTTTCCTAAGCCTCCCACTTTTTGGACTAGCCTTTATAGTTGCAAAAAATATTTGCAAATATTTAATATTAATGTAGGAAATCTAAAAATTGATTCTACACAATATTTGAATTCTTATCAATGATCCAAATGAAGTGTTTCGGAAATGCTAGAAATAAGAATTAATAGATGTTTTCATTTCCTTGGATTTAAAATAATCTGCATTAATTTCTTTTTAATACAATTAGACATACTTAAATCATATGATACATCACCATATTGGCAAATGCACTTTAAGATTGACCCTGACAAAGAAATACAAATATTGAGTTGGTAAAAATATTTCCATTAGAGTGTAATAAAATAATGATTTATGAGTTTATGCTGAGATGCTCAATTTTTCTCATAATTAATAGTTCTCCATTATTATGGTAATTGTCCTCTTCTGGCATCTGTTGAGTAGGAAGTGATCAAGTATGACAATTTCTTAAAGAGAAAAATTTTTATTTTCAATTTTTTCAACCTATGACCTTCTCTCTAAGATGCATCAACATATTTTTCTCGTTGACCTCCTTTGATTGAGACTAGGATACAAATTTACCTTTTTCCTAGAGGTTTCTTTGTGCCTTATTTTGATTCTTCTAATGATAGAGAAGATGTATTAGATGATAGTTTGGATGTGGGATATGCATCCTCTCTTGGCTCTCCCTTGGTCTCCTCACTTCAATCCTTTAAAGGATTCTTTTCAGATAGTGCATGTTTGGCTGAGATTATATTATATTCTCTTACAATATGATGTCCTTCTACTTTTGAGGCTCTTGGTAATGGTCATGGTTGATTCCTAAGGTTGGACCTAGCTTCTAAGAACTTTACCCATGCCTCATTTTCTTACATTTTAGTGAAACTTCATATGTTGAAAGTTCAACTTGGTTAGGTCATGTTACATGTTAATGATCCATACCAATCTTAGTTAGTGTAAGTTTTTTTTTTGTTGATGGGCATTTTATTTCCATGGTTCTTGCAAAATGTTTTCTTTAGCTTGGTAAAACAATGGTCTTCCGAAGACCCTGTGGTGTATCATAAAGATTCAATTACTGATTCTAAATATTTATAGTGGTTCTCAACCATTCCAAAACCTATTTGTTCTCGGCTTGATGAGACTTCTAATTAATTGGTTAATAATATTAAAACTCAATTATCTATTAAAATTTTATTTTAATTTTGCCTTCAATTTTTAAAAATTAGTTGATTATACATAGATGATAGTTTTTTAATTGATAATCCAATGCAGTTGCTCAGATTGTGTATTGTCATTAGGTGGGCCATCAAAGGGAGCTTCTTATCCCTTTTCTTTTAAGTCTATAGATTTATATGTAAATTCTTCATGAATACTTGAATTAAAAAGAAGAAAGGTTTTCTGTCTCATCTACAAGGCAAACGTTTGAAGATACATGGATTTGGATGAAACACTGATTAGACTTGATCTTTCTTTTTATATTTTATCATGAACAACTTGTTTTCTTTATGTTATGTTTCCATTGGTATATTAAAAATTGGATTTCAACCCCATCAAGAATTCAACTTAAACTTAATAAAAAATACCACACAACATTTGATATAATGATTTGCGACTATTTTATATTGATTGACGGACAAAATATATCAACCGAGTAACAGATATCTAGTAATAAGAACGATTGTCGAACAACAACGTATCATAACAAAAGGTTTCCTAAATTTATAACAAAAATATGACGATGAGGTGAAAAAAATGACGTTACATGATTTGAGTAGCCATGACAATCTTAAACAGCTCATTTTACAATCAATTTGATTTGATTCTCCATTATTTATTTTAATTATTAACCCGTCATTATACTAACAGAGGCCATAAAACTGTTTGCTAGGTATTTTATCACATGAAATGGTGAGGATCCAACCATCTTGAAACTCATTTTATCTGCATTTTTAGTGACATATGTCGACACACAACTTTCGGATCCTCACGTCATTTTACATCTCATTTTAACCTTCTATTGCTTCAAATTATGGACCAATAGTTGTATCTTAGTCACCTTGCACTAGAATCTCTCTCTCTCTTTCCGCCACATATCTCCATTATCAACAGTTGGGTCATCTTCTCTATAAATACCTGACATATCTTCTCGTTGGATACACACAACACAGTTGTTGAATATATTGAATTTCTTAATGGCTGGACGTGCGCTTTTCTCATTATTTGCTGCGCTGTGTATCTTAAATATTGCTTTAGCGGCAAATACCAACGCTCCGAAGGTCACAGATATCCTAGCAGACAAAGATGTACAGGAAGCGTTAGCTACCGTGTGGAAGGAAAGTTATGTGCAGGACCCTAAATCCACCCAAGTGAGAGGAGGGTGGATTTATGCCGACTCCAACTATCCTGACGACCACAAATATATCCTTGTCCAGCACGCCTCCAAAGACCGCTCACCCCAAGGTTTCTATATCATTTTTAACTGCTACTTCATAAGTATAATTTACTATGTTTTAGAATTGACAGTGAAATGGGTTCTGCAGGAGCAGATGAAGATATTCAGCTGGACAATCCGGAGAAGGACGCTGTGTTGAGCAGCGATCATTACAAATTGGTGGCAGACTTCCATACCCATCCATTTGCCGCAAAGACACAGCAGAGGGCAGAGTCAGACGAGATTAAAAGAGCATATGAGAGAGGGGTGCCCGGAATAGTAGTTTCATGCTCTGGTGTATTCTACTATGGCCCTGGGCGCCGGGCATCCATGGATGGACCCACTGGCTACCCTCAATCTTCTGGTGAAGCTTACGCTGGCCAGAAGGATGTCAGATTTGGCGATAACAAAAATATCGTCCCAGGCCAATGCAGCCCATAATCCAACTCCCACTACCCATTAGTACTAGTACGCCGTATTATCTCACTCTGACCTTCTCCACCATCATCGTCATGTTATGTGCATATTAGATGTTTGTATGGACTCCCACTTTAAATAAGGAGTTGGTGATTTCAGTCTGGATATCCTTGCATGTTGCTCTGCAATATAGCTTGTACGTCATCACCCTCTTGCATGGACCTTACGTATGTATTTGAATTCCCCCATAAATAGAAGTTGATTTCAGAGTGAATTTATTTTGGTGTGATATTTGTTAAATATTTGTGATTGTGAAATATGCATATCCGTGCTATATTTCATTTAGTTCTATCTATTTTGGAATGTTTTAAATGTAATAATATAATAATTTGATTTAATTTAATTTGTGATATATATATATATATATATATATATATATATATAATTTGAATTGACAACATCATCATCATAATAGTAAAGTACACAAGAATGAATATATATTACAAAATAAATAATTTAATTTTTAACTTTTTCTTTGCATTATTAGTCATTATGAGGTGTTTTAGTATAATATTAATTCAACATGTTATTATGCCATAATATTTAAAGATTCTAAATGTACACTAAATTTCAAATGAGATTATAAGAAGAAAATCATTAGATCACACTTCACTTTTCTAAAATGAAAACATTTTGTAGTATCATAATAAATATTGGTCATTTGCATGGTTTTGTATGTTTTGATTAAAGGGGAAAAAAGGTTTTGTAATCTTATAATATTGACAATTGGTATGGTTGTGTAGAACATTTTTAATTTCAATCAATAAGAAGGTTTACCTAGGAGAAACTATTATAATATCAAGTCAACAATCTTTTGAATCATGCTTGTAGAGACCATATTAACAAACATCGATATTAAAAAGTTGAAGGAAAATAGATTTTTTTTGGGATTCAATTATATTACATCAATTTAATATCCCTCCTATAGTTTTCTTTTTTAGTTTATATGGACAAACTCTCTTAGGCCACTCTTCATGTTGATTATTGCCATATGATGATGTTATTTGTATCGATAGTTTTATTGACCCAATACTTGCATGTGTATGGTTAGTGTTTATGTTTTACTTTTCTATTTCACATGTTTGAGGTGGCTGAGGGATGAAATCATAGTTTCTTGCGAGACCCACGTGATCTGCCGATCTCACCATTGTCTATTTTGTACATGTATGTATATGCTCATTTTTTATGTAGGATTTCATGTACAATGCATCAACTTCCCTAAATTACCAGGAGGAGCATGCCCTATCACAATATCTCAATAATAAGAGAGGGGATAATAGACAGGTCCAAATCCTAACCTAAGCCATTTATTGTCCTAAAAGAGTGGACAAATTATCATGGTGATGTCATTCGCGAACCCTTCCTTTGAGTTTGATTTAGTATTTTTTATGTAGTCATCTTCTTCAGGTTTGCATGCCTCTAGGTTTGATGTGATTTTTGTGTTAAAATAGATAAAGGATTTAATTAAAGTTATTTATGTGATTGATTACTTATATCTTATAAAATATTAGAATATTAAAATATAAGGTTATTTAAGTAATGTGAATTTATTAAATGCCTATGTTTATTAAAAAGAATTATTTAAAAAGTCTAGTTGTGGAAAGTGGATATTTAATCAAATACTAAGTCTAAATTAGAATTTAAATGCATAATTAAAATATAAAATAATATTTATTATTAAATTGCATATTTAAATTATGCTATGAATTTTAATTTAATTAAAAATAATTGATATAATAATTTATTAAAAAAATATAACTTTACCTTTTGAAATTCAAGTTGAGTGAATTGATAGAAAACAAGAAATATTTATTAAATAAATGATTTTTACTCATTTCAAGGTTGAGGTCCTTTTTTATTCTACAGAAGTTTTGTAAAATCCTAGGTTGCTTAGTTTTTCTTTATTAGGAATATTTTGGCCATTATTCTACATACAGATTTGCATATTTTGGCTTTGATGTTGAATAGGAAGATTATGAAACCTTTGAAATTTTTAGGATTGTTGAATTGTTTTTCATGGTTTTTATCGATTAGTGGTTTAAGGTAGGGTTTGAAACCCTCATATATTTGATTCTTTTTGAAGAAAGTTTGTTTTATTCGTTCCTGCCACTTTTTGTTGATATTTATTTTAGAACTCTTCTCTTGCGTATAAGTCTATTTTGAAGCTTTTGGTGGAAGAAATCTTGTATTGTGAATACCTGCTAATTTAGGAACATTATAGTAAGATCTTGCATTGAATCAGATAGGGTTTGTTAAATTTTGTTATTGAAAACCTTAGGGTTTGAATCAAATTAAAACATTTAAATAATTTTTGCAAATGGCTATAATTACATTGTATATCTAAGAAGGTTTTGCATCTTGGTAGGAATCATCCTTTAAATTTCTCATCGATTAATCCTACGGGAAAATTAAAATTATATATATATATTTTGGATCAACAAAAAATCTCCAACAGAAAAAAAATTTTAAAAAATATTTTTGGGGGGTAGGGGTTTTATTTTGCCCATCCTAGGGCCTTGACTGCCACCATAGTAGTAGTTATGACTAGCAACATGACTTCTGCCATAGTTAGTGGCGTGGTTAACAACATGGCTTCTTCCGTAACTAGCACTACTACTAGCAACATGGATGCTGATGCAACTAGTGCTACAATTAGTAACATGAATGTTGCTGTAGCCAATGTTGCAGTGAACAACCTATGTGGGACGGTCGAGCCCCTCACACAAGGGTTTTATTTCAAAAACAAAAAAAATAGTAAATAAAATAATAAAATTTTATTTATTAAAATTTAAAATTATTAAACATAAGTTTTTTAATAACTTAATATTTAATAATAAATTTTATTAATATTAATATTTATTAATTACCGATATTAATTAATAATTGATACATTTTATGTCATTGTTTAATTAATGTTATTATTTGAACAGTAATGTTAATTAATTTAGTATTTTCATTTAGTTATATTATGAATATGTATTTGTGTTGGTATATACATGTGAGGTATGAGTGCACCGAATGTTCCAGATTACTAAAGTACACACAGACCCAAGATCCATGGAAGGGTCAAACCCTAGTTTCTATTTATAGAGACACAAATTTTTCTAAATTTTTTTTCCATAGGTCCAAGGACCTCCATTAAGGACCTTAATAAAGTCTTCACCATTAGAAAACTTAAAAGACAAAAAACCCATTATCCAAACTGTTAATTCTAATACTACCGTTAACTTCTATTGATCGTCAACCCATTTTTTGACCTGGTCAATGTTAGGTGTGAAAGCGAGAAACTTACCAACAAATTAAAGCCTTAACTTGGCAATATATGCATTCATCAACTCATCTATCACATCCACCTAAAGACCAATATCCATAGAAGAAGTTTCAAAATCTACCAATGAAATTATTTAATCCATTTGAGAAAATATTTTACCCAAGAGTTTGTCCAAGAAACTAACAAGTTCTTCCTTTGAGAAAAGATCCCAAATTGCATGATAGAAAAATAGAAGGGAGGTCAATAGATTTTTCAATGTGGCTAGAATAAGTGACCAATTTTAAGGAATTAAAACATATAGATAAAGAGTTATTACCCTCTCTATTATTTTATTCTAGAGTTATACGTAGGAATAGAAGTCTTATAGTCCACAATATTGAGTGATCTAAGGAATGATAATTTATGTGTAACCTATTAAATATTTTTTTATGGTTGTTTTAGATTAAAGCAAAATCGGGTTTTGAAGGGGCCCCACAAAAAAACTAAAGATAATGCATTAAAGAGCCCCGAATAAATGAGTCAACAAAAACTAGAGATGCCCAACAAAAAAGTGAGCATCTCCCTTGAACAGAGGCAACATAGAAGCCAACGGAACCCCCAAAAGAATACCACTTTATTATTTTAAACCATTTCTACCATAAAAAATACATATATATTACATATTATCTTTTAGTTTTCGTGAATCATAGTTTTAGGTCCCATAGGAAAAACCCTTCATCCCCTACTTTGCATGAAGGCCTTATCCTTTTCATTATGGAACATGCCTATGATCCATATATTGAAAGAAAGACCCCATCCAAAATTGGCCTAGAGTTTCAGAAGAATGTTAGACTTCACTATGGTGATGAGGGTTCAGTGTACCAATAGGATTTAGATTCACTTGGGGAAAATATTTTCCATTTGAATACTAGAAAGTGACCTACGGCTTCTACCCATAAAATGATTATTATTTCTTTAGATGATGGGTCAGAATATATTCCCTCTAATAATTTTTTCCTTATTCCGTTGACCCTATTTCCTCTAAGAATCCTAAAGGGACATCTAAGGTCTCAGCTAAAAATTTTAAAATTATGAGGGACCCAACTGGATCCCTTACCCCTATGGATAAAAGGAAATCAGCCGAGATGAAAAAACCTAAACTTTTTTAGGATTCCACATATGTTTCCCTTAAGATTCCCTAAGAAGGTAGTATTGAGAAGGCACACATGGTTATTCATGTGGAGACTCTATTGGTGATGGGAAAGGATACCCCTTTAGGAAATAGTTCCTATGTGCGTGAAAACCTGACTATTGCCAGCCTGATAAAGAAATTGATGGACAATAACCAAGCCATGTTTGATTGGATTATTGAAGAGGTTACTGCCCTAAAAGAAAAATCTTCATCGACCAACCCCAAGTTGGATAGTATTATGGAAATAACTCCAAACCAAGCCCAAGGCATAAGCAAGCTAAAGGAGGATCACGAGACTCACATTAATAGTTTGGAAGGAACTCTTAATATTTCATGGGATAGGGTTAGCGATATAGTTACTGTGAGAAAGACATCAATGGGAATTCAACTAAAGGGATTATGACACTTAATGAACAGGCGGAGGCGTTACAAGTTTTATCCAGGAGTGCTTATATTTCTCCTTATGTTAGTGTCAATTGCCAAAATGGGACACCGCAATGATGTTGGATCCTTTGTGGAGGTGGCAAGTACTATTGGTAATCTAGACAAAGTCACTCTTCTAGGCCCCACAACCAAACTTTGGAGCAAAGAAACGGTTATTACTCTAGTAGATAGTATACTGAATACGGTTTGGAGTATTCATGAGGATGTCATTAGAAAAATGTAGAGTTAGTTAAGTCTCTATAGTTTGTTGTGGCCTTCTTCTCCTATTTTGGCTCATTTTTCTTTCGGTTGGAGTGCGTCTATTTTGTTGTTGGTTGCAGATTGTTCATTTTTTGATACTTATATCTTTTGGATATTAGTTTTTGGTCCCTGTAAAGTCAATTTATCTTTAATCTAAAACATCATTTAAAGTAATTAAATAATGATTAAATATTAGTTTAAATAGATTTTTCTTGTTATAGGTTTGTTTATAGTAATTAAAAAAATGTTATAATTTAAGTATATATTATTTTATGTAAAAGATGATGTAACTTATTAAAATATTATTATTATTTTTTGTATTAAAAGTTAGTTGTAAGTGATAGTTGTTCTAATTATCAATGATATAATTGGTGAAAGTAAGAGTTTGATGTAGCATAGAATTAAATAAATTTGTATAATAAAATTCTAGTTAATTTTATATTTGATGTTATACAATTTTGTATAGAATTATACTTATCTTTTGGTACATTTTGCATATGTTGATCGATTGCACATAATGTAAATTTAGTATTACTCAATAGATCTAGTCTAGCTAAGCTTGGATATCTACTAGTTGATTCATATATAGATCTTCTCCTTGTTTATTGTTGATGATAAGTAGCTCTTTCAAATTCCTTGGGGGATTTCTTAGATGACTAGTGTCAACTTTTCCTAAGCATTCCACTTTTTAGACTAGCTTTTATGGTTGCAAAAAATATTTGCAAATATTTAATATTAATGTAAGAAATCTAAAAATTGATTCTACACAATATTTGAATTCTTATCATTGATCCAAATGAAGTGTTCTGAAAATGGTTGAAATAAGAATTAATAGATGTTTTCATTATGTTGGATTTAAAATAATTTGTATTGATTAGATATACTTAAATCATATGAAACATGACTATATTGGCTAATGCACTTTAAGATTGACATTGACAAAGAAATACAAATATTAAGTTGGGAACAAATGTTTCCCATTATCTAATGTAATAAAATAATGATTTATTAGTGTATGTTGAGATGATAATTTGTTTTCATAATTAAAAGTTCTCCATCCTTATGGCAATTCTCCTCTTGTGGCATCTCTTGAGTAGGAAGTAATCAAGTATGAGGATTTCTTCAAGAGAAAAAAAATTATTTGCAATTTTCTAAACCTATGACCTTCTCGCTAAGATGCATCAACATATTTTTTCTCATTGACCTCCTTTGATTGAGACTAGGATACTAATTTACCTTTTCCCTAGAGGTTTCTTTGTGTCTTATTTTGATTCTTCTAATGATAGAGAAGTTGTAATAGTTGATAGTTTGGATGTGGGATATGAATCCTCTCTTGGCTCTCCCTTGGCCTCCTTGCTTCAATCCTTTGAAGGATTCTACTGACATAGTGCATGTTTGGATGAGGTTATCTTATATTCCCTTACAATATGATGTACTTCTATTTGTGAGACCATTGGTAATGTTCAAGGTTGATTCCTAAGGCTGGATCTAGCTTCTAAGAACTTTTTTGTGCCTCATTAAACATTGATTAGACTTGATCTTTGGATTAAACACTATTTAATACTTGATCTTTGGATTAAACACTGATTAGACTTGATCTGTCTTTTCATATTTTTCCTTGAACAACTTGTTTGCTTTGCATTATGTTTCCGTTTGTATACTAATAACTAGATTTGAACCCTATCCAAAATTCAACTTAAACCTAAGGCCCCGTTTGTTTGTAGAATTGGAATTTGATTCAAAGCCTGATTATCTCAAAATAAGGTTTTGAAATTCCGGTTTTGTGTATCTGAAAGACTGTTTGCTAGTTATTTTATCACATGAAATGATGAGTATGCAACCCTATCCAACCAGCTTGAAACTCATTTTATCTGCATTTTTAGTGAAAAATGTCGACACACAACTTTCGGATCCCCACGTCGTTTTATATATCATTTTCACCTTCTATTGCTTCAAATTATGGAGCAAAGGTTGGATCTTAGTCACCTTGCACTAGAATCTCTGTTTCTGCCACATATCCCCATTATCAACACTTGGGTCATCTTCTCTATAAATACCTGCCATATCTTCTAGTTGGATACACACAACACAGTTGTTGAATATATTGAATTTAGTAATGGCTGGACGTGCGCTTTTTTCGTTAGTTGCTGCGCTGTGCATCTTAAATATTGCTTTAGCAGCAAATACCAACGCTCCGAAGGTCACAGATATCCTAGCAGACAAGGATGTTCAAGAAGCGCTAGCTACCGTGTGGAAGGAAAGTTTTGCTCAGAACCCTAAATCCACCCAAGTGAGAGGAGGGTGGATTTACGCCGACTCCAACTATCCCGACGACCATAAATATATCCTTGTCCAGCACGCCTCAAAAGACCGCTCACCTCAAGGTTTGTATATCATATTTAACTGCTACTTCATAAGTATAATTTACTATGTTTTAGAATTGACAGTGAAATGGGTTCTGCAGGAGCAGATGAAGATATTCAGCTGGACAATCCGGAGAAGGACGCTGTGTTGAGCAGCGATCATTACAAATTGGTGGCAGACTTCCATACCCATCCATTTGCTGCAAAGACACAGAAGAGGGCGGAGTCAGACGAGATCAAAAGGGCATACGAGAGAGGGGTGCCCGGAATAGTAGTTTCATGCTCTGGTGTGTTCTACTATGGCCCTGAGCGCCGGGCATCGATGGATGGACCCACTGGCTACCCTCAATCTTCTGGTGAAGCGTACGCTGGCCAGAAGGATGTCAGATTTGGTGATAATAAAAATATCGTCCCAGGCCAATGCAGCCCATAAATCAACTCCCACTACCCATTCGTACTAGTACGCCGTATTATCTCACTCTGTCGTTCTCCGCCATCATCGTCATGTTATGTGCATATTAGATGTTTGTATGAATTCCCACTATAACTAAGGAAATGGCGATTTCAGTCTGGAGTCTGGATATCCTTGCATGTTGCTCTGCAATATAGCTTGTACGTCATTACCCTCTTGCATGGACCTTACGTATGTATTTGGATTCCCACCATAAATAGAAGTTGATTTCAGAGTGAATTTGTTTTCGTGTGGTGTATGAAATTACAGGCAATTTTGTCTGCTGCAACTTTCACAATATCCATGCTATATTTCATTTAATTCTGTCTATTTTGGAATATTTTAAATGCAATAATATTCATTTGATTTAATTTAATTTGTTTTGTGATCTCTATATTATTTTTTTGTTTTGATTTGAATTCAAGCTGTATGTCTTGACAACATCATCATAATAATAATAAAGCATGCAAGAATGAATATATATTACAAAATAAACAATTTAATTTTTTACTTTTTGACTGCTTTATTAGTCATTATGACATCTTATTATTTCATAATATTTAAAGAAATTAAATGAATACTTAATTTCAAATGAGATTATAAGAAGAAAATCATTAGATCACACTTCACTTTTCTGAAAGGAAAATATTTTGTAGTATCATAATATTGTTGGTCATTTGCATGGTTTTGTATGTTTTGATTAAAGTGGAATAAAGGTTTTGTAATATTATAATATTGACCATTTGCATGGTTGTATATGTTACTTTCAATATTTCTTACCATTTTTAATTTTAATCAATAAGAAGGTTTACCTAGGAGAAATCATTCTAGTACCAAGTCAACAATCTTTTGAATCATGTTTGTAGAGACCATATTAACAAACTTCAATATTAAAAAGTTGAAGGAAAATAGAGTTGCTTTAGGATTCAATGATATTACATCAATGTAATACCCCTCCCATAGTTTTCTTTTTAGTTTATGAGGGAAAACTCTTTTAGATCACTGTTCATGTTGATTATCTGCATACCATGATGTTATTTATATTGATGGTTTTACTGACCCCATACTTGCATGTGTATGGTTATCGTTTATATTTTACTTTTCTATTTTACATGTTTGATGTGGTTGAGGGACAAAGTCGTAGTTGCTTGCGAGATTCACATGATCGATGGATCCCCGCCATTGTTTGTTATATATTTATACATATATGTACATGCTCATTTTTTTATGTAAGATTTCAAGTACCGGGCATCGAATTCCCTAAATTACCAGATGAGTTTTTCCTATCGCACTATCTCAATGGTAAAAGAGGGGAGACAATAGAAAGGTCTAAATCCTAACATAAGCCATTTATTGTCCTAAATTAGTGAACAAGTATCTTATTTATTATCCTCTAAATTCATCAAGGTGACATCATTCGGGAACCATTCCTTTGAGTTTGATTTAGTATTTTTGATGTAGTCAGTTTCTTTAGATTTGCATGCCTAGAGGTTTGGTGTGAATTTTGTGTTCAAATAGATAAATGATTTAATTAAAGTTAATTATGTGATTGATTACTTATTTCTTATAAAAAATTGGAATATTAAAATATAAGGTTATTTAATTAATGTGAATTAATTAAATTTATATATATATTAAAAATAATTAATTAACAAGTCTAGTTATGGAAAGTGGAAATTTAATCAAATACTAAGTCTAAATTAGAATTTAAATGCATAATTAAAATATAAAATAATATTTATTATTAAATTTCATATTTCAAATATGCTAAGAATTTTAAATTAATTAAAAATAATTTATATCTAAATGCAAAAAGGAGTTAAATGATTTTAATGTTGAGTTGCATATTTAGAAAACACTTTATTAAGAAATTAGAACTTTGCCTTTACAATTCAAGTTGGGTGAATTAAAAAAAATAAGAAATATTTATTAAATAAATTATTTTAACTCAATTTAAGCTTGAGTTCCTTTTTGATTCTACATAAGTTTTGGAAAACCCTAGGTTGCTTAGTTTTCCTTTATTAGGAGGATTTTGGCCATTATTCTAGATACATATTTGCAAATTTTGGCTCTGAGGTTGAATTGGAGGATTTTGAAAGCTTTAAAAATTTTAAGGGTTGTTGGATTGTTTTTTGTGGTTTCCGTCGATTGGTGGTTTAGGGTAGTATTTGAAACCCTCATAGATTTGATTCTTTTTAAAGAAAGTTTTTTTCCTTCGTGCCTACCAATTTTTGTTGATATTTGTTTTATAATTCTTCTCTTGCTTAGATTTCTATTTTGAAGCTTTTGGTGGAAAAAATCTTGTATTGTGCTTACTTGGTAATTTAGGAACATTGTAGAAATATCTTTCATTGAATCATGTAGGCTTTGTAAAATTTTGATGTTGAAAACCTTAGGGTTTAAATCAAATAAAAATATTTAAATAAGTTTTGCAAATGACTATAATTACCTTGTAGATCTAAGAAGTTTGCTTCCTAGTAGGAATCAACCTTTAAATTTCTCATCAATTAATCCTATGAGAAAAATACAATTGTGTGTGTGTGTGGATGTTTTTCTAAAATATATATACAAAAAATGAGGTTTTGTGGTTTCGGATCACATAAATCTCTAATAGAGAATTTCTTTTTAAAAAAAAAGATATTTTATGGGTGGGTGTTTTATTTCCCCACCCTATGGCCTTGACTTCCATCGTAATAGTCATTGTGGCTAGCAACACGATTGTTGCTGCAATCAGTGTTGTGGTCAACAACACGACAACTGCCACAACCAGTGCTATGGATAGCACCATGGCTATTGTCGTAGCCAGCTGTGATGATCAGCAACATGACTGTTGTCGTAGCCACTACTATGGTCAATAGCCTATGTGGGATGGTCGGGCCCCTCACACAAAGATTTTATTTTAAAAACAAAAAAAAAATAAAAATTAATTCATTAAAATTTAAAATTATTCAATTAATTTTTCTAATTAATTGATATTTAATAATTAATTTTATTAATATTGAAATTTATTAATTAATGATGTTAATTAATAATTGATATATATTTTATGTTATTTTTTAATTAATGTTATTATTTGTATAGTAATGTTAGTTAATTTAGTGTTTTCATTTAGTTATAATATGAATATGTATTTGTGTTGGTATATACATGCGAGGTATGCATGTATAATGTGAATTATTTTTATATGAACACATGGTTAAATTGATTAATTTTAAATAAATATTAAATTTCAACTCAAGAAATTTTATTTTTTTCTTATGTATTTGATTTTGTAAATTAATGGGTCATTAATTGAACCTAGTTATTATTGGTTGTTTGAGGGTTTTAAGTTGGCTTTAGGAGTTGGAATACCAGAAGTTTGGGAATTGATTTCTTTATGACTTCGAATTAAAAGTATCTTTTTTGTTAGATCATTCATCAATAGTCTTTTCTTGAGTTAAAAATTTGAAATTATATCTAGTACATTTTATAGGAGAATCTATACGTTTTAAATCATTGCTTTGATTTTCCAAGACCTTGTCCACTTCATCTTTGTTTACATATAATGTCATAAGTTATATCATAATACATCTTTTTTTTTTTAATCAAGGTGGTATTGCCACTTAATATATTATATAATTTTTATCATTTTTACATAAACCTGGTTCTAAAATAAGGGGCTCCTGAAGAAAAGAACTAGTGAAAAAAAAAACTCTGTTCATGACCCCATCACGAAAAATAAACCAAAATTGATGGATCATTGTGGGCTGAAGCTTCTCAATAGTGATGCCACCTTACATCATAATGTATCTAGAGAGAGCTGAGTTTAGCTAGTACAGATATTTACATAATTGATGGATAATTGTGGGCTAAAGCTTCTCAATAGTGATGCCACCTTACATCATAGCGTATCCACAAAGTGCTAGATTTAACTAGTACATATATTTACACCTCATATGGACTACACAGAAATCCCAAATGACTCATCCACAATAGATGATGAGATTACAAAATGGCTCATACCATACATACAATGAGTGAAAACTGAGCTTATCAACAAAGGGTCATGAGAAGAAAGGTGACTGCAGTAGAGAATTACATATGAAAAATTGTTGCTAAAGTTGATGATGCCAACGAACAAAGTTTGTAAAAGTACCCAAAAAATTGTAGGCCAAAATACCATGAAAAAGTGTAACGCCCCGCCAGGAGACCCAAGAGAATTACACTAAAATTATACTAAGTTATGCAACATTTTTTTTTTTGTTTACTAATGTTAACAAGCACATTGAATAAAGCATCACATTGTTCTACAAACATCAGTTTAAATGAACACTTCATATGTTTTGTTCCCAAGGGTCCCTGACGTAGTATTACTTTATCAAACTAAAACTACGCTATCACGATCGAATGTTAAAGAACTTTTAAGTACATAGTAGAATTAAATACATCACTTAAATCAATATTACATTACAACACATGATCACCTACATCCGCTACACATGTTGTAGGGTATGCGGTGATATTTAATACAAATACAAGTATCAAAATACATCATGAATCCACGTAGGGATCATTACTAATCAAATGAAACCTCTTACAAGTACAAGATAATATCTTCTAGCAACTGGGTACATAAATCTGCAACAAAAGAGATAGACTGATCCAAGTGTACAATCAAGTGACGAAGGGTAATCCGCAACAGTCTCAATGGAGAAGTACACTACCTCCCGACCATGTGGAACCCAGAGGTCCACCCCACTGTGCTAGGGAGATAACACCAGGCCCACACACACACTAAGGACCAATCCACAAGTGTCACCTAGGAAGATATCTCTAGAACAAGAGGGTTTACAGGTTACCAGAGGCACTGACCTTCGTAGGTTATCTACAATGTGAGTAGGGAGGTGTCATCACGTAGATCCACCCTTGAGTTTAGTCCTAAAGGTTCCTCACTGAATCGACGGTACTCAAGCGATCATACGTGGCACCAATATCTCTCATGAAGACAAGTATATCGATGATGCATCTAGCATCTTCCCGCATCCATCCTTAGTCTTAACTAGCACTCAAGGCATGGGCGAGGTATCTCACAAATTATCTTTTTAATGTTCTCCTATCTAGATCAATTTTTATAATGTTATCACTGGAATTAAGAAACTTGTCAATGGATGATCCGTCAGCCACTTGCGGGCCTCGGCGATCCATTGCAAGCCACCCCCTACATCACACCTAGATAACCTACCCTAGTATCCAATCAACTCCCATCCTGGTTTGTGGCCACATAGACCAAGATAAGCCCCAATAAATAGATAACCAAATAATTCATACTTACAAATCAAAACAATTGCTCACTTGGCCACTAACTCAAATTAATCCACCAGGAGGTAATAATCAAAGGATCAAAAGGATATCTCAACCTTGATCTCACATTTATACATGCATTTGAAACATCATATAAAATCCATCATTGCTAGATTTAACCATCACATAAAGTTTTGTTTCGGGTTCAAACATGACAATTAACATCCAAACTATAATTGTTTAATCACACACCACAATATGAATATAACATATGATATATGTCTGATCTAATCAACCCAGATAAAATAGTATCAGACTAAACATAGTCTCAACAATAATCAGATGCGAGGGGTATTACATCCTCCCCCCCTAGGACTAGGCTTACTCCTGGAAGCCTCCAAACAAATAAGGATAGGCATCCCGCAATCGAGATGCATCCTCCCAATTAGCTGTGGTCTCATCATTTGGGTCCCATTGGACCCTGGCCTGAGGAATAATACGGCCTCTGAGTGTGATATCCTGAAGTTCTAGAATGTGCATGGGCTCTAGAGCCAGCTGCTCGTCCTCGACCTGTAATGCATTCCAATCAAGAACATGTGTCACATCTGGAATATATTTCCTAAGAACAGAAACATGGAATACATCATGTATGCGAGATAGGCTAGGTGGCAATGCAAGACGGTAAGCAACTGGACCTATCCTCTCCAAAATCTCAAATGGGCCAACAAATCGAGGTGCCAATTTAGAACCCTTTCCATAACGGATTGGACTCTTCCTTGGATGCACTCTCAAGAACACCTTATCCCCGACTGAAAACTGAATATCTATCCTATGAGCATCTGCATATTTCTTTTGTCTATCCTGTGCAGTGGTCAAATGCTCCCGAATGTGCTCAACCTGCTGCTCCATATCACGAAGCATCTCTGGCCCCAAAAGAATCCTATCATCTAATCTATCCCAACTAAGGGGTGTACAACAAGGACGTCCATATAATGCCTGAAATGGTGACATGCCAATGGAACTATGGTATCCATTATTATATGCAAACTCCACCAGGTATAGATAATCCTCCCAATGTGTCTGCCTGTCCATGACATACATCCTCAACATATCCTCTAGGACCTGATTCACACGCTTTGTCTGCCCATCTGTCTGAGGGTGATAGGCTGTGCTAAAGTTCAACTGAGCACCCAAATCATGATGCAAAGAAGTCCAAAATGCAAAAGTAAATAGTGGATCCCTATCAGAAATAATCTTTCGAGGAATACCGTGCAATCTCACTATGTCCTGCATAAAGACTCTAGCTACTGATGAAGCTGTATAAGAGGATCTCATGGGGGAAAAATGAGCTACTTTAGTCAACTGATCAACAGTGACCATGATAGCATCATGTCTACAGGGTGTCAAAGGCAAACCCACAATAAAATCCATCGATATAACATCCCATTTCCAGGAGGGAATACTGTGTGACTGTAACAGTCCTGCTGGATGCTGATGTTCTGCCTTAACCCTCTGACACTCTAAGCACCTAGCAACAAAATCAGCAATATCCCTCTTCATTCCTGACCAATGATATAGCTGTCGAAGATCTACGTGCAACTTCTTGACACCAGGATGTGCCGAGTAAGGTGCACAATGAGCCTCAGATAAGATCAATGATCGAAGATCATCCAATGGTGGTACATAGATCTAGCTCGCATGACGCAAAAAACCATCAGACTCCAACACATACCCCTCAAATCTACCTACTAGAGGTCTCCCAAACTCAATCTTTGCCTTCACCTCCTGATAAAAAGTATCTCGAGGAAGTGCCTGCAAGATCCTACTCCTCAAATCAACACCAAGTGTAGTCATAGCTACAACTCACCTCTTCCTACTCAGAGCATCAGCTACCACATTCTCTTTCCCCTGGATATACTTGACCTCAAAATCGTACTCACAAAGGAACTCCATCCATCTCCTCTGTCTAGCATTCAGATTAGGCTGAGTGAAAATGTACTGTAGACTGCGATGATTAGTATGAAGCTCAATCGGTGTCCCAATAAAAAGTGTCTCCATTGGACCAAAGCATGGACTACCGCTACTAGCTCAAGATCATGCGTGGGATAGTTCAACTCATGATCCTTGAGTTTGCGAGACTCATAAGCAATCACCCGTCCTCCTTGCATGAGGACTGCTCCAATACCCTCCAATGAAGCATCTGTACAAACCATAAAATCACCTGTGGGATCAGGTACTGAAAGAATAGGTGCACTAGTCAACTTATGCTTGAGGGTTCTGAATGCCTCTTCACACTTCTCAGACCAAATGAACTTCTTGCCCTTTCTCTGCAATGAGGTGATGGGATACGCAACTCTAGAGAAGTTCTCTACGAACTTACGATAGTATCCTGCCAAACCCATGAAACTGTGAACCTCTGACACATTTGTAGGTGCTGGCCAATCAACTATAGCCTGGATCTTTGCAGGATCCACTGAAATACCATCACCCGAGATCACATGACCCAAGTACTGAATCTCTGTCTTGAAGAACTCACACTTAGTTGGATTAGCATACAATTGATTCTCTCTAAGGCATTGCAATACCAACCAAAGGTGCCCTTCGTGTTCCTTCATGGATTTAGAATAAACCAAAATATCATCCAAGAAGACAACAATGAAGTGATCAAGATACCTACGAAATACCCCATTCATCAAACTCATGAATACAGATGGAGCATTCGTCAAGCCAAATGGTACCACTGTGAACTCATAGTGACCATAGCGTGTCTGAAAAGCTGTCCTATGGATGTCCTCCTCTCTAATGCGCAACTGATGATAACCTGACTTGAGATCAATCTTAGAGAACACCCTAGCACCTTTCACCTGATCAAAAAGATCATCAATCTGAGGAAAAGGATACCTATTCTTGACTGTTACTTTGTTCAACTGTCTGTAATCAATGCACAATCGTAATGAACCATCCTTCTTTTTGACAAAGAGAACTGGTGCTCCCCAAGGTGAAACACTAGGCCTGATACATCCCTTAGCCAACAATTCTTCCAATTGCAGCTTCAACTCACTCAACTCCTGTGTAGTCATCCTGTATGGAGCTCTCGATATAGGCTCTGCTCCTGGAATAAGATCAATACAAAAATTGATATCCCGCTTTGGTGGCATACCCGGGATCTCATCTGGAAAGACATCAATGAATTCCTATAGCACAGGGTGATCAAAGGACTTCTTCTCAACATCCTCATCCTCAAACTCCCTCAAAGACACTGTAAACACTTGG
Organism: Chamaecyparis obtusa; assembly: GCA_027943335.1. Taxonomy (NCBI): domain Eukaryota; kingdom Viridiplantae; phylum Streptophyta; class Pinopsida; order Cupressales; family Cupressaceae; genus Chamaecyparis; species Chamaecyparis obtusa. The sequence goes on along the minus strand of BSBK01007583.1, from coordinate 323,621 downwards.
CATCCCTTTCTCATACTTCGCTTCAACTGCATGGCAGAAATCATACGAATAGAAACAGGATGCTGAATGCCTCTAATCTCAAAGTTTTTACCTCGATCATCCCTACATTTAATGATCTTCTGCCTACAATCAATAGTAGCTCCATGGGATTCCAACCAATCCATGCCTAATACAACATCATATGACCCCAATGGAATTATGTGAAGATCAACTGAAGTGCTAATGCTACCCAAATCTATCCAGCATTGCCAGATTAAGGTGTTTGTGTTCACCTTTGCCCCGAAAGCTAGCTCCACTTGCCAACCTATGTCTTGCTTTACTGCCACTAGCCCACATCTCTCTACTACAAATGGAGATATAAAAGAGTCCGTAGATCTAGAATCAAATAATATAGAAACATCAATGCCTCGGATAGCACCTGATGACTCAATAACTGTGCCCTGGTGCTCTGCCTGATGGTGGTCTACTACTGCAAACACTCTGTGAGATCTACCTGAATCCCTAATCATAGGCTCGGATGGTGCGGGTCTCTGCCCTGAATACTGCGAACCATGCTGCGGGCAATTGACTGCAATATGCCCAAACTGTCCACATGTGAAACAACCTATGCCTCTACCATAACCCCTTCCTACTGAAGGTGCACTAGACTGATGGAAACTACCTCTACTACTACTCGGATGAGAGCTCTGCACTGACTGTGTGGGCTGAGAAGACTGGTTGCACTTGAAGCGCTGGCTATTACGAAACTTTCTGGAGTTGGAAGCTGTACCACTCTGATCATGGGATTTTGAACTCTGTTGACTTTGATTTTGATTGATTTTGGAGAAGTGTGATGGCTTCTTGAAACTGGTGTTACCTTGTGACTGTTTACCCCTGAAATCTGATGTGCCACCACCACCTGTCTGCCCACCATGCTTGCCTTGAAATTTCTTCTCTGTGAGTATAGCTTTTGTTACTGCTTCTCTAAGGGTCTTGGGTTCTAAGACCTTCACTTCCCCTCCAATATGGGCACTAAGCCCCCTAATAAAATGTTGAATCATGAGGGGTGATTCACTACTATAACCAGCATACTGTTTCAGCTCAAAAAACTTCTGCTCATACTCCTGTACGGTCACATTCCTCTATCTCAGGTAATGATACTCATCCGCACGGTCCTATCTCCACTGATCTGATAAAAACCGATCTCTAAAGCTCTCAAGGAACAACTCCCATGTAACTGTATCTATGGTGATTCCCAATTTACTCTCTTCTGTCCTCCACCATGATGATGCTGAATCTGTCAATTGCATGATAGCATATCTAGCTTTTACATTGCTAGCAAATGGGTACATGGAGAAGTACTTATCTAAACCAATGAGCCATGTGTCTGCCTCAAACCCGGTACCTATGCCATCAAATGGAAGTTTTGGCATTCTAAACAGGTCCTTCATTTGACTTGCCATAGCGGCATCATACTCTACTGGTACAACCTGTCTAAGGGGAGTCCTTTCCCTCTCTCTAGCCTGATCTCCCTGATTACCTCTATTCTACAAAGGTGGTAACCTCTCAAGAATGGCCTGTAAAATCTGTCTGGTGTCTAAATCCTCTAAGCCATCCTGGTGGCTATCACTCTGAATTCTACTATGGCTCTGTGCACTATCCTGATCAACTGAGAAAGAGGGTGTGACCACTCTACCTCTACCTCTACCTCTACCTCTACCTCTACCTAATCCACGAGCTCTAGTCACAGGAGGCATGTTTCCTGCAACCATAGCGTTAGAATAAAACATTTAAGCATATATATACATTAAGTATGTCACATTTGAAACCATAAGGCAACCACATAAGAACATAGTTTAAAGAAAGTTTCATTGTTCTAGTTTTACTTCGGTTCAAATTTTCATGAAAGTTAAAGATTTCCACAAACAAGTTGTTTTGATGTCTAAGTTTGGTTTTAACATGTTTACCTAAAAAGACCTAATGGGCGCACATATTATTCCTAGAGTTCCCAGTGTAGAACTCACACTCTGATACCAAGATGTAATGCCCCGCCAGGAGACCCAAGAGAATTACACTAAAATTATACTAAGTTATGCAACATTTTTTTTTTTTGTTTACTAATGTTAACAAGCACATTGAATAAAGCATCACATTGTTCTACAAATATCAGTTTAAATGAACACTTCATATGTTTTGTTCCCAAGGGTCCCTAATGTAGTATTACTTTATCAAACTAACACTACGCTATCATGATCGAATGTTAAAGAACTTTTAAGTACATAGTAGAATTAAATACATCACTTAAATCAATATTACATTACAACAGATGATCACCTACATCCGCTACACATGTCGTAGGGTATGCGGTGATATTTAATACAAATACAAGTATCAAAATACATCATGAATCCACGTAGGGATCATTACTAATCAAATGAAACCTCTTACAAGTACAAGATAATATCTTCTAGCAACTGGGTACATAAATCTGCAACAAAAGAGATAGACTGATCCAAGTGTACAATCAAGTGACGAAGGGTAATCCGCAACAGTCTCAATGGAGAAGTACACTACCTCCCGACCATGTGGAACCCAGAGGTCCACCCCACCGTGCTAGGGAGATAACACCAGGCCCACACACACACTAAGGACCAATCCACAAGTGTCACCTAGGAAGATATCTCTAGAACAAGAGGGTTTACAGGTTACCAGAGGCACTGACCTACGTAGGTTATCTACAATGTGAGTAGGGAGGTGTCATCACATAGATCCACCCTTGAGTTTAGTCCTAAAGGTTCCTCACTGAACCGACGGCACTCAAGCGATCATACGTGGCACCGATATCTCTCATGAAGACAAGTATATCGATGATGCATCTAGCATCTTCCCGCATCCATCCTTAGTCTTAACTAGCACTCAAGGCATGGGCGAGGTATCTCACAAATTATCTTTTTAATGTTCTCCTATCTAGATCAATTTTTATAATGTTATCACTGGAATTAAGAAACTTGTCAATGGATGATCCGTCAGCCACTTGCGGGCCTCGGTGATCCATTGCAAGCCACCCCCTACATCACACCTAGATAACCTACCCTAGTTTCCAATCAACTCCCATCCTGGTTTGTGGCCACATAGACCAAGATAAGCCCCAATAAATAGATAACCAAATAATTCATACTTACAAATCAAAACAATTGCTCACTTGGCCACTAACTCAAATTAATCCACCAGGAGGTAATAATCAAAGGATCAGAAGGATATCTCAACCTTGATCTCACATTCACACTTTCTCCATCAAGAAATAGAAAATAGAATTCCATAACACATCATAAAACATTCAACAGCATAGATAACTAATATCCACATCATATACCCGGCCTCTGGATTTCACCCCCTAATTGGTCATCTAACCCATATGCAGATCGACTACACCAATAATATAATTCACATGCACGTACAATTACACAATAAGAGAACATCGAAACACAATGAGATAACATTTCATAATGAAGGCAAAGTTACATAAATCATTTAACAAGTAAATCTTCCTTTTGCTCACAAAGGTAACAAGTTCATATAGATGTGATTTTCTAATCTACTTTATATATATATATTTTTCAATGTCCATATAATCTATTGAAAAGGGTGAAAATGGAACATTGTGATTATGAAATTTAAGACACCATGCTAATCCCGCTTAATAATTTCAATATATTATCAAATTAAAACGAACTACTTAACCCAACAATCAATTATGAAAAGCTAATACTAATATCTCCCTATTATCTATAGACATTGATTATAGAGAACGTTCATTATCCTATTAAAAGATTATATTATATCCATTAAAAGTTATAGACATACTTTAACTCCCAATGTTACAATGTAATATTAATTATATTTATTAATGTATTAATTAATTAAACTCACAATTCATAAATATATTTCTCAACTTTAAATAAAACATACATAAATTTATACATATCAATTTCCTATTCCACTAAATCCTAGATTAGCTTTTAAAATAAAGTACCTATTCAAATTCAAATAGGCTCTAATCTAATAAGCCTCTTATTAGTCAAATCCTAGCATAATGGCCTACTTGCTAAAACAAACCCCTAGGTTCCTAATCTACTATCCACCTCATCTCCATAGTGGATAAAAATAAACAATTTAAAAATGAGGGAAGTGGGTACTAGCCCCAAGGTGGCGCCCAAGTCAAAAGATTTTGAATAAGGCAATAAATTTATAAGCATGGGCTAAGGAAACCCATGCCACTTTTCATAAGGGCTGCACATATATTAAATATGATATGGGAGGTACTTTGACCAACCTAAGGCAAAGGAAGAAAGGCAGTCCAAGTGGGTGGTGCACCTAGCAAGGAGAAGGACACTTTTATGACAAAAGGGGAGATGTCAGATTTCAAATCCCCAAGTATGGTATGCATGGAAGGAGGATACAAGAAGTCAACACAAGTTATTAAGTCTTGGCAGGTCATTATTGCAAGGATTCAAGAGACCAATAAAAGGATAGTATTTTAAATCTTTTTGTTGATAATGTCACATCTCATGACCTTAAAAACCAACGTGGGGAGATGGTCTTGGCAAGATTTTAAATACAAATTTTTTTTTCAAACCCCATCACCTGCGCCTAGAGTCTTAGTGGGGCCCTCAACAAATGGAGGGTGACATAAGGGGTCTTTAAAGCATGTCAAATATAAAACATTACAAGGTGAAGACTTAAAGACTAATAGCTACTTTAGGAGATGTTATAGTTTAAATTTATTTTAGTTAATATCTATTGGTCAAAAAGAATATTCTCTGTGTAAAACTTGGGAATGTAGTAGTCTCCATATATTTTCCAGAATGTATGTTTGGCTTCAAGTTTTAAGTTTTATTTGTGCTTGTTTCTTTTCTTAAGGACTTAGTTGATTTTGTCATCCATGTAATGAAGTATGGTCTCCAAATTGGTTTCTAAAACAATATATTGGATTCTTAATTTCAAAATGATATATATATATGATCAATTTAATGAATAAATGGCAAGTAAATGGGTCTAAATACAATGATTTTCATTGAGATTATGAAGCATCAAGCTCTCTTGCTTTTCAATTTGGTTTCATCTATGGTTGAATTGAGAGGGTTTATAATTGAAACAATGTAATCTCACAAATGTAAACTAAAATTCTCATTATTTTATTTTCTCACTCCACATTTAGAGAAGGTAAATATGCTCTCTCATTAATGGAAATTTTAAAACTAAAATGGAAACATACTAAGGGAATTTGAAACCTACCTGATTCTCAAAGCAGGTTGATGAAGCCAGCCTCTCAACTGTGATCTCAATGTGCTCCACAAACTCAATCCTCCTCTTCTTGCTCTCTTCTCCTTCTCCAAGCCTTCTCTTCTTCCTCTATTTTCTTCTCCAAAAATTGCATAAAAAAAAGTGGTGACAAGTCTCTCTCTTTTGCCTCTAAATTGGCTTGGAAAGTAGGGAAGAAATATTTTATTATTTTCCCCCTACTATTCAAGTCAACTACCTAAAATGAGACAATTTAAAATTGTAGAATTTCTTTTTCTTTTTATTTCTTCTTCTTGAATTTCATTTCTTTTTATTTTCAATTTATCATTTGGTTTAAGTTATATCACTCAATATCTCAATATTATATAGTAAGCTGTGTTTATATATAATCATATATATACAATTAACGTATATATAATTAATAATAGTATAACCATAAGGGACATAGTGTAAGCATATGTATCTGATTATGTCATAACATACTAATAACATAATATTTACCAATGTGTCAACATAATTTCAATGACTATCAGAGATCAGACATGAGATCCACGAGGTCAAAAGGCGACACTAACATGGAACAACACCTAAGACAATATCATGCTCAACTGGGAAAACATATATCAGAGTCATTCTACTAGAACAAATTCGATTCAGGTAAGTCAAGTAAGGTCCCTTCCGTGGTTTTAGGATGGTTAGGTTAGGTTAGGGAATTGGCCTAGGTGCTAAGTCCCCTTCTCCGCCATTGAGACATAATGACGGCACGCTCATCCTGTCAAGCCAGGGAAGTCGATGCCCAGTACCTGTAACCTGCATAAAAACCATTGCATGTACATGTGCATATATAACATACTATCAGACAATGGTAGGGATGGCTAGGACATGTGGACCCGACTCAATGCAGGTAACTACGCCTCCTCCTCTACCATACATGCATGTCAATAGAAAAGAAAACATATATGATAACAAACATGATACCATACAAATGCGGGTATGGGGTAAGTACCAAATATAATCATCATCTAATTACTTCAATTTATACATGCATTTGAAACATCATATAAAATCCATCATTACTAGATTTAACCATCACGTAAAGTTTTGTTTCGGGTTCAAACATGACAATTAACATCCAAACTATAATTGTTTAATCACACACCACAATATGAATATAACATATGATATATGTCTGATCTAATCAACCAAGATAAAATAGTATCAGACTAAACATAGTCTCAACAATAATCAGATGCGAGGGGTATTACAAAAAGGAAGCTGTTCAAAAATCCATACGGGCCAATGAAGAGTCCCTAGAATGGAGACCAAGGTTCAAGTCTAGAATAGGGAGAGATTGTAGAGCCGAAGCCACTAGAGGAGAGGAATCTACTTCCAATAAGTTGAGCATTGCAAATACCACTAGGTGAATACTACTAATACATTCCTTGGAAAGAAAACCCCCAAACTGCTAGAGTGCAATTTTTATGGGGTGGAAAGACTACCACTCCATTGCTCTTTTGGTACTTTCATAAACCATAAAAACTAAATGCTCTCTCAACAAAGCATGGTGGTGAAAAAGACCACCCAACAGAGCAACACCACACCACAAATTGTATTTCTATAGAGAGGCACGAAGCTTATGATTCTATAGGAACATGGATTTCACATAACGACCTGCTATAGTATCTAAATGAACCATAGACTGCATAAGATCAACCAAATTAGAGAAGAAAATAGAGAGGAGATGAGATGGATAGATAATCCTTCTGCTGGAAGGAGAGAGAATTTCATGACCAATGATTCTCCTAATACCACGATGAATGTGTGGCCGTTTGCAATTAAAAAAAATAGCAAGCATTTCATCCCTAATGGGACTGAGGAAGGGTTCTTCCCAAGCTTCCACTTCCAGCAAAACCCTATAGTTCCGAGGGTAATACTCCATGTGTAGAGATGCACATATTGAATAACATTCAACATTGGAACTAGCTCCCACAATAAAATTAGGGTGACCTGACATGGATAGGAAATAGTCATGAAACAAATAGGAGACATAAAAAAGTAGGGGAAGAATGAGAGACTACCCAAAGCCAACAAAGATGAAGGAAAATAAATTGATGAAAAAGAGATATCTCATGACCCTATTTAAGAAGCCCATAGACATAACTGCAAGAGCCACCATCACCAAAAACAATGATATCAACTCACATTAAAGATTTGAGATCTAATGAAGATTTCTCAAAAATTAAGGGCGCATGAAATAACTATCAGCAGCCAAAGCCCACAAGCACTAAAGTGTGCGAACATTTCTGGTAGACAAACTGAAGCCATAGAAAATAGAATGGGATCATAGCCAGATATCGGGAAATGATAGAGAAGGATAGTTTTGAAAGAAAGTACTATGACATGTGGGAAAAAGAAAAGGAGTAAATAGAGCAAGACATCACTAATATGAAATCTTCTATAAATGACCACAGGTGGAGGCTGATGCAATGTCCAATGCAGAGGAATATCATAAATCAGCATGAGAGAGGCAGAAGCATAAGGACTCACACAAAGTTCTAGTACCAAGCAGGGACAGATACATATGAAAATTAAAATCTGCCATGTCAAATAATAATTACCAATTTGACATGCCTTTTTCCTGATGGGACATTATCGCAATGCCAGAATGCAAGCAATCATAAATAAAACCACCTACGAAATGAAATGCCAAGGTGGCATTCGACATGTCATAATATAATTCAACGCCACTAAGAAGTGCATACTTATGAGATGCCAAATGCTCTTTGCCACCTTGTAACATCTATTCCACAATAAGGTAAGATTATTTCAGAGTACTATAAGATATGTCCAATAGGAAAATGAATGGAAAATTGACATTTGGCATGTCATGACATGATTAATAGCTAGCAATGTCCATGCCCTTGCGACATAGAATAGATTATACTTTCTCTACTATAATTAGTGGCCACCACATCACTAATTGGAGGAGAGAAATATCCTATGTCACCATTAGTAAATAAAATTTAACTAAATAGATTCCTTCCCAATAATACCAAGTAGAACCGGTTACTTATTGATCTCACTCGAAGAGATGGAGGGTTCCAATGGAACTTTGTCACAATCCAGGTAGGCCAAAAAATGTGCCAGAGAATTACCCTCACGATATGTATGAGATAAAGAAAAACTATTAAAAGAATCAATGAGCCCCCAAATTTGAAGGAGAATATATTTAAGTTGCCAGTTCAAAATCCTTCTATCAATACAAGCATTAATGATGACCGATGAATCTCCTTCAATATGAAGGTTTGAGATCGACATTTTTTTTGCATGTTTAAGACCTTCCAACAAAGCAATAGCTTTGGCCATATTATTTGTACCTGGGCAGATAGATCTTGCTAATAAAGCAATAAATTTACCTGACTGATTTCTTAAATAGCATCCAATACCTGACTCACCTGCATTCCCTCTCAAAGAGCCATCAAAATTTAACTTGATGAGAGGAGGCTTCGGAGGTATCCACTTAACATCAGATCTACAAATTGGGTATTTCCTGATACGAGGGAAAATATGAGAAGGGGAAAAATATACTTCCATTTGAATAATACTAAATAATCCCAAGATGTGAATGTCGCATTTGGGTTGAAGTGAAGAGAGGACCTGCTATTGACTTGTTTAGATATTGACCATTCAATAGTGTTAAAAATTGAAGGGATGTCAAAACTAAGCTTTCTGAAGATTCTTTTATTCCTTTCCCACCAGATTGCCCAAATTACTGATGCAGGAATGATGTACAATAAGTGTGAGAATAGTGAATTTGAATATAAGGTTGGCCAAGACTAGAAGAACTCCCACAACAATTTAGGGATAGTAAATGAAATAGATAATTTACTCATAACAAAAAACCAACATGCCTGAGAAAAATGACAATGGATAAAAAGATGATCTAGGGATTCCAAATGATCATTGCATAGAACACAATTAAAAGGAACTACTATGTGAAGTCTAGTTAGTCTTTCACTGGTAAGGACCTTTCCTTGAATAGCTAGCTAGGAAAAGACTCTTGCCTTAGGAAGAATTGCTTTATCCCAATGAAAGGAAAAGCCTTGTTGGGTACAAAGATGACTGTTCATGTTTTGTAGGGAAACATAGCCCAATTTGATAGAATATGCACCATTATATCATAATACATCTTTATTTTAGAGGGTGGAAGGCTTGCATCCCATCGTTTATGAAAAGGTATTGTGTTGGGACATGTATTAGAAGGATTGATCTCTATAGAGAGATTTAAAATCATATAATTATTATTGGAATTTGATTTATTAGGTTGGAAAGAAGAAGGCTCATCCATGTCTTCATATTTTCTTAATGTTAATTTAAAAGATAGATCATGAATAAAGTGCTTAAATCAACATGTTCAACCTCTTGCACCAAGTTATCTTTGTAAGGAGAGGATCTATTGAGGATATTATTAATGGGATTATGGACTCTCTCATTATTAAAAAATATATACCCAAGGACAGGTACACATGTTTTATATTTCAATGTCAACTCTAGGATTATCATTTTTTAAACAAAATCTCTTATGAGATCCATCCATTCCATAAATTGTGTTAAGAACACTATGATATAACAACATACAAGATGGAAAAAATATTTGAGAAATTATTTTCAAGTAGGAAATATGTTTGGAAGTATAATGGTTCAATATGTAAGAGTGACATGAATGAATGTAATAAACATAAAATGAAAGAAGTCATTATTTAACACATGATTTTAATAAATATAATTCAAAGAAGAAACATAATCACATGCAAAATATCTAAAACCAATCAGACTTATTAAATTACCTAAAAAACTAATAATTTGACCCAAATCGGATCTAAAATTATAAGATGTAAGCATAGGACATTCCATGTTCACCAAAATTTAAATGTGGGGAAATACGGTTCACTAGTTTGTATGGCTAAACTAGGAAGCTTAGGTCCATTTTTCTTTAATTACCTTTGGAAGGAGAATGATCTAATCAACTAAAGGATTCTTGGGCACAAGAAGGATTCAATGATCCACCATGATGAGTTAAAAGATGAATGTACAATTGGAGAAGATGAATGAAGAATTTAGGTCAAAATAGAAAGAAGTGATGAATTTCAACATGCATGGGAAAACTAAAACATTAATAGGTGGGTTTTGATAAAATATTTAGGAAATGAAAATAGAAATTGACTTGATGTCCAAATACTTGTGAAGTTAGGGGGACTTAGTCAGTCATCTTAAGAAGGTTTCTTGAGGCATGACTGTTTGTTCCTAAAAAAACTAGCAAGTCCATAAGGTAGCCAAGTCTTTTGAAGCCCCTTACACATTAGTAACACAAAGTTCATTAGTAGGCCTAATTATTTTGATAATATTTTAGAAACTTTCCTCCTTAAATTTAGTGTATTGAATAAGAAAAAGATCCACTTTTTAATCCATAGGGGTGCTTCTAAAAATATGTTGATTAATAGATCTATTCAAGTCCCTAATAATCCATGACAACATATTCAATAAAAAATTAGATAGAGAATAATCCATAATTAAGATAAAAATGTAACCACACCTAGGAGAGGCCACCAATCCTGTTTAATTCCTTTTCTTCCTTGAATCAAAGAGGCTATCCAAGGTCTTCTACCTCTCACTTTAAACTTCCTTGGCCACATCCCTATTTTTGCATTGTCTTTGTGTAGGTATATATGGATTTCCATCCCCTCCCACATATTATTTATTTTTATTCTTACTTTTATTTCCAAATTGTGTCCACTGAACCTCAAAATTTTCTTCATTTTTGTTTTTCTTTGGTATATTGAGGTGAGGTTGAGGAAAATCCTAGACATGCCAAATTCAAGCTAAGGACTTTGAGACCATTCCACATTAGATTAATTGTTTCCTATAGTCTCAACATGGATGACAAGGGGGATCCTATTTTCTTTATTTTATTTCAACAAATTAGCTTCTTGAATAGGGGAAATAATAATATTTATCCCCTTAGGTCAATTCTTCTTGAGGCCAACTATAACTTTCTCCTTTATCCGTCCATAAATAGGGTCTATCATGTTGGTATTATGACTTGCATCCTTATCACCTTTAATATACTCTTCATGAATCACCTTCTAGCTTAGATTGGAGGTAAAGTTTATCTCCTTATCCATGCTATTTTGTAGGTAATACTCTTTTTTCTTTCTTTTATCTTGGTGAGGCCTAGAAAGCATCAAGTCTATCACTACTTCATTTTCCTTTAATAAGGGGCCTCTGGATCATTATTAGTAGTTAGAACAATATTATATTTATACTAATCATTCCACATTCATTCCTTTTTAGTTACTTCAACAAGAAAGACATCGAAGGATTGTTGGCTGCCCTCTATTGCCTTAGTTGCAGAATCATTCTAATTAGCTAACTTCTTAAGAGCATAAGGCTTTGTTAGGGGTTGTTTTTAATAGTCATTTCTTAGGTGGCCATACATCTTACATAGTCTAAAATAGGTTTAAGAATTTTTGTATTCAATATGAAGTTATTAAGAGCCAAAATTAGAGTTCACCATAACAAAGGTAGGTAGGAAGGAAATAACAACCTTATTAATATAGATTTTGGAAAAGACCAATCTAGATTTTTGTTGGATGACCTTTTCAACTATGAGAAAATTTCCAAACAAAGTAGCAATTCCTCTAAAAACTACAAAGTTTGAAATTTCTAAAGGAAGCACAAGCAAACACATCAAGGTAGGAGGCATAGACACAAGATTCATGGAAGCGTCTAACCCTAGTTTCTATTTATACATAAATAAATTTTTTTAAATTTTTTTTTCCATAGGTCCATGGACCTTCATTAAGAACCTTAATAAAGATTTCATCATTATAAAAATTAAATGGAAAAAAACACATTATCAAAACTACTAATTCTAATACTACTCTTTAACTTCCAATGATCATCAACCCATATTCTCACCTGGTAAATTTTACGTGTGAAGGAAAGAAACTTACTAACTAAGGAAAGCCTTAACTTGGCAATAGATGCATTCATAAACTCATCTAGCACACCCACCTAAAGACCAATTTCCATACAAGGAGTTTCAAAATCTACCAATGAATTCCCTCGATCCATTTAAGCAAATATTTCACCCAAGATTTTGTCCAAGAAACTACTAGGTTCTTCCTTTGAGAAAAGATACCAAATTGTATGATAAAAAAATAGAAGGGAGTTCAATAGATTTTTCAATGTGGCTAGAATAAGCGACCAATTTTAAGGAATTAAAAATTATAGAAAAATATTTATTGCCCTCTACATTATATTATTTTAGAACTATGAGTACGAATATAACTCGTATAGTTCACAATATTGAGTAATCTTAGGAATGAAAATTTATGTTTGACCTATTATATATTTTTTGTGCTTGTTACTTGAATTATATTTAAGATTTTAGAATTGATTTTTAAAATATATTTTTAAAATAATTTTTTAGAATTAAATTAATTTATGTGTTTCATTTCGAATACTATATTTAAGTTTATTATTAAATTTGAGATAATATTATTAAATTATTGATTTTTTCAATATAAAAATATTAAATTGTATTAAAATTATTATAAAACTTTACCATATCAAAATTTGATAATATAATTTATTAGAAGAAATTGAACGATAGACTAAGTTTTTTACTAACATATAAGTGTTAGATATAGTAAGTTAACATTAGTTTAAGAAATTCATATGCAATTCAGCTTGGAATCAAAATGGCTCATGAACATGGGGTTGATAAAATTTGGGTTAAATTTTACTCATTAAACACTATAAATTATTTAAATGGAACCACCACCCCTTCTTAGACTATAAGGTTGATAATTGATGATTTCAAATCTCTTCTATTCATTTCAAAGCTCACAAAATTTTAGATGTGTTTTGTGAAGGGAATTGCATTATTTCCAAGTTGGCCAATCTAGGTGTGAAATCTAATCGGTTAATTTCTTGGGATAATGATGATCATAACCCAATTGAGATTGAAATGTTATTGCATATTGATGTTGAGAAGTGCTTCAATAAGTGTTGCCTTGGTTTTGATAGAATTGTACATAAAAATTGATTTTCATTTAAGGGCTTTTTTAATGATGACCATGGCTTTGGTAATGGTGTTTTTCTTTGGGTTTTATTTTGTGTGCCCTACTTCTCCAAGATGTGGAAATTGGTTTGTGAATGTGATGGGGGGTGATTGAAAAATGTTAGAGTCAATTGTGAGTGACAAATCAAAGAAGGAGGAAGTTGTTTGGTTGGAGCTTTTGGACAATGACCTTAGTCCTTATGGAAAAGTTTCATAGAGTGGATATGCAAGTAATATATGCCTTTTTTAATAGCCATGAGAAATGGATTTTGAAGGGTTATGGGCTAGATTTAGAAATAAAAGAGGACTTGATTGATAAGGTTTTTGATACTATGATAGAGGGGAGGAAATTTTCTGAGAAAACAAGATTGTAAATGAGGTGTTGGATATGTTTTTCCTTCTTGGGGAAAGAGATAAGGTTGCCAAAATATCAGATAAAAGGCATGATAGATCTTCCCTCAAGCTCCTTTAGGATGATGTTACTAAAGTGATTATGAGATATATGACTCTGGATGGTAAGTTTGCTAGTTTATTTAGTTATCATGTTATTATTTTAAACCATTTATACCATGACAAATGCATATATGTTTCATATTGTCTTTTGGTTTCCTTGAATCATAGTTTTAGGTCCCATAGTAAAAACCCTTCATCCCCTACTTTACATGAAGGCCTTATCCTTTTGATTATGGAACATGCCTATGATCTACATATTGAAAGAAAATCCCCACCCAAAATTGACATAGAGTTTTAGAAGAATGTTAGTCTTTACTATGGCGATGAGGGTTTGTTGGAACAATATGATTTTGATTCACTTGGGGACAAAATTTTCCATTTGAATACTAGAAAGTGACCTAATTCCTCTACCCATAAAAGGATTCTTATTTCTTTAGATGATGGGTCAAAATATACTCCCTAGATAATGATTTTATTCTTGATTCTCTTGACTCTAGTTCCTCTAAGAATACTAAAGGGAAATCTAACGTCTCGATTGCAAATTTGAAAATCATTTCAGATGAAAAAACCTAAACATTCCTAGGATTCCACCGATGTTTCCCTTGAGATTCCCTCAAAAGTTAGTATTGGGAAGGAGCATATGGATATCCATGTGGAGATGAGGAAGGCCATTTAGAAAAGGGTTCCTCTGTGCTTGAAAAAATGAATATTTGAAGTTTGATAAAGAAGTTGATGGACAATAAACAAGTTGTGTTTAATTGGATTATTGAAGAGGTTACTACCATTAAAGAAAAATCCTCATTGACCAATCCCAAGGTGGATAGTATTATGGAGAGCACTCAAACCCTAGCCCAAGGCATAAGCGAGCTAAAGGAGGATCACGAGACTCACATTAATAGTTTGGAAGGAACTCTTAATAGTTTGTGGGAGAGGGTTAGGGATATGGTTACTGGGAGAAAGAAAGCAATGGGAATTTAACTAAAGGGCTTATGAAACTTAATGAACAGGTGGAGGTGTTACAATTTTTCCTTAGGGTTGATTATGCTTCCCCTTTTGTTAGTGTCAATTCTTGCAGAATGGGACACCGTAAAGAAGTTTGATACTCTATGGAGGTGGCTACTTCTATTAGTAATCTAGACAAAGCCACTCTTCGAGGCCCCACAACTGAACTCTAGAGCAAAGATAAGGGTATTACTCCAGTAGATTGTATAGTTCATACATTTAAGAGTATTCATGAGGATCTCACTAGAAAAATGTAGAGTTAGTTAAGTCTATGTAGTTTGTTGGGGCCTTGTTCCCCTACTTTAGCTCTTTTCTCTATCGGTTAGCTTGCATCTATTTTGTTGTTGGTTGTAGATTGTTCCATTTTCGATACTTTGATCTTTAGGATATTGGCTTCTGATTCCTGTAAAACCAATTTACCTTTAATAAAAATATCATTTTAAGTAATTATATAGTGATTAAATATTAGTTTAAATAGAGTTTTCTTTTTATAGGTTTATTTATAGTAATTAAAAAAATGTCATGTTAAGTATATATTATTTTATGTAAAAAATGATGTAACTTATTAAAATATTATTATTAATTTTTATTAAAAGTTAGTTCTAGGTGATAGTTGTTCTAATTATTAATAATATAAATGGTGAAAGTAAGAGTTTGATGTAGCATAGAATTAGATAAATTTTTATAATAAAATTATGGTTCATTTTATATTTGATTTTATACAATTTTGTATAGAATTATACTTATCCTCTGGTAGATTCTAGCTATGTTGATTGATTTCACATAATGTAAATTTAATATTATTCCATAGATCTATTCTAGCTAAGTTTGGATATCTACTAGTTGATTCATATAGAGATCTTCTCTTTGTTTATTGTTGATGATAAGTAGTTCTTTCAAATTCCTTGGGGGATATCGAGATCGCTAGTGTCAACATTTCCTAAGCCTCCCACTTTTTAGACTAGCCTTTATAGTGGCAAAAAATATTTGCAAATATTTAATATTAATGTAGGAAATCTTAAAATTGATTCTACACAATATTTGAATTCTTATCAATGATCCAAATGAAGTGTTTTGAAAATTCTAGAAATAAGAATTAATAGATGTTTTCATTTCCTTGGATTTAAAATAATCTGCATTAATTTCCTTTTAATACAATTAGACATACTTAAATCATATGATACATGACCATATTGGCAAATGCACTTTAAGATTGACCTTGACAAATAAATACAAATATTGAGTTGGGAAAAAATATTTC
>BSBK01007583.1:170000-302500 GCA_027943335.1 Chamaecyparis obtusa | reverse complement strand
GAAATTTTCAGGGTTGTTGAATTGTTTTCATGGTTTTTAATGATTAGTGGTTTAAGGTAGGGTTTGAAACCCTCATATATTTGATTCTTTTAAAAGAAAGTTTGTTTTCTTCATGCCTGCCACTTTTTGTTGATATTTATTTCATAATTCTTCTCTTGCGTAGAATTCTATTTTGAAGCTTTTGGTGGAAAAAATCTTGTACTATGAATACCTACTAATTTAGGAACATTGTAGGAAGATCTTGCATTGAATCAAATAGGGTTTCTTAAATTTTGTTGTTGAAAACCTTAGGGTTTGAATCAAATTAAAATATTTAAATAATTTTTGCAAATGGCTATAATTACATTGTATATCTAAGAAGGTTTTGCTTCCTGGTAGGAATCATCCTTTAAATTTCTCATTGATTAATCCTACAGGAAAATTAAAATTATATATATATATATATATATATATATATATATATATATATATATATATATATATATATATATATATATATATATATATATATATATATACATATATATATATATACATATATATATATATACATATATATATATATACATATATATATATATACATATATATATAGATATATACATATATATATACATATATATATACATATATATATACATATACATATATACATACATATATACATATATATATATATATATATATATATATACATATATATATATACATATATATACATATATACATATATACATATATACATACATATATATATATATATATATATATATATATATATATATATATATATATATATATATATATATATATATATATATATATATATATAAAGAGGGTTTATTTTTTTGGATCAAAGAAAATCTCTAACAGAAAAAAAAAATTTTAATTTTCTTTTTGGGCGTAGGGGTTTTATTTCCCCCGCCCTAGGGCCTTGACTGCCACCACAGTAGTAGTTACAACTAGCAACATGATTTCTGCATAGCTAGTGGTGTGGTCAACAACATGGCTTCTTCCACAACCAGTACTACTGCTAGCAACATTGATGTTGCTGCAGGTAGTGCTACAGTCAGTAACATGATTGTTGTCGTAGCCACTATTGTGGTGAACAACCTATATGGGAGGGTTGGGCCCTCACACAAGGCTTTTATTTTAAAAACAAAATAAATAGTAAATAAAATAATAAAATTTTATTTATTAAAATTTAAAATTATTAAACATAAGTTTTTTAATTACTTAATATTTAATAATTAAGTTTATTAATATTAATATTTATTAATTAATGATATTAATTAATAATTGATACATTTTATGTCATTGGTTAATTAATGTTATTATTTGAACAGTAATGTTAATTAATTTAGTATTTCCATTTAGTTATATTATGAATATGTATTTGTGTTGGTATATACATGTG
This sequence comes from Chamaecyparis obtusa, assembly GCA_027943335.1. Classification (NCBI taxonomy): domain Eukaryota; kingdom Viridiplantae; phylum Streptophyta; class Pinopsida; order Cupressales; family Cupressaceae; genus Chamaecyparis; species Chamaecyparis obtusa. Next base: position 301,083 of record BSBK01007583.1, on the reverse strand, counting down.
AGGAATGGGTGCACCAAATGTTCCAGATTACTAAAGTACACACAGACCCAAGATCCATGGAAGGGTCAAACCCTAGTTTCTCTTTATAAAGAAACAAATTTTTCTAATTTTTTTTTTTCCATAGGTCCAAGGACCTCCATTAAGGACCTCTTCATCATTAGAAAACTTAAAAGACAAAAAAACCCATTATCCAAACTATTAATTCTAATACTACGCGTTAACTTATAATAATCATCAACCCATTTTTTGACCTGGTCAATGTTAGGTGTGAAGGCAAGAAAATTACCAACAAAGGAAAGCCTTAACTTGGCAATATATGAATTCATCAACTCATCTATCACATCCACCTAAAGACCAATATCCATAGAAGAAGTTTCAAAATCTACCAATGAAATTATTTAATCCATTTGAGAAAATATTTTACCCAAGAGTTTGTCCAAGAAACTAAAAAGTTCCTCCTTTGAGAAAAGATCCCAAATTGTATGATAGAAAAATAGAAGGGAGGTCAATAGATTTTTCAATGTGGCTAGAATAAGTGACCAATTTTAAGGAATTAAAACATATAGATAAATAGTTATTACCCTCTCTATTATATTATTCTAGAGCTATACGTAAGAATATAACTCTTATAGTCCACAATATTGAGTGGTCTTAGGAATGATAATTTATGTTTAACCTATTAAATATTTTTTTATGCTTGTTTTAGATTAAAGTAAAATTGGGTTTTGAAGGGTCCCCACAACCCTTTACAACAAAACTAAAGATAATGCATTAAAGAGACCAAAAAAAAAGAGTCAACAAAAACCATAGACGCCGAACAAAAAAGCTAGCATCTCCCTCGAACAGAGCCAACATGGAAGCCAACACAACCCCCCAAACAATACCACCCCAAGACAAAAAAAGCCCAGCACCAGCTAAATCATATTCTTGATAATTTCACCTACCTCTTGAGCTACTTCACCCATATTTTTTGTGCTTGTTACTTGAATTATATTTAAGATTTTAGAATTAATTTTTAAATATATTTTTAAAATAAACTTTCAAAATTAAATTAAATTATGTGATTTAATTTCAATACTATATTTAATTTTATTATTAATTTTGAGATAATATTATTAAATTATTAATTTTTTCAATATAAAATATTAAATTATATTAAAATTATTATCAAACTTTAACATATCAAAATTTGAGAAGGGACTTTATTAGAAGAAATTGAATGATAGAATAAGGTTTTGAGTAACATATAAGTGGTAGATATAGTACTAACATCATTTTAAGAAATTCATATACAACTTACCTTGGAATCAAAATGGGTCATGAATGTGGGGTTGACAAAATTTAGGTTGAATGTGACTCATTAAACATTAAATAAATTATTTAAATGGAATCACCACCCCTTCTTGGACTATAAGGTCGATAATTGATGATTTGAAATCTCTAATTAATCATTTCAATTATCACAACATTTTACATGTGTAATGTGAAGGGAATTGCATTTCTGACAATTTGGCCAATCTAGGTGTGAAATCTAATAGGTTAGTTTCTTGGGATAATGGTGACCTTAACCCAATTTGAGATCTGAATGTTATTACGTATTTATGTTGAGAAGTATTTCAATAATCCTTTGCCTTGGTTTTGACAAGATTGTACATGAAAATTGATTTTCATTTAAGGGAATTTTAAATGATGACCATGGCTTTGGTAATGGTGTTTTTCTTTGGGTTTTATTTTGTGTTCCCTACTTCTTTGAGTTGTGGAAATTGGCCGACAAATATGATTGGGGGTGATCAAACACATTAGAGCCAATTGTGAATGAGAAAGTGTAGAAGGAGGAAGCTATTTGGTTGGAGCTTTTGGACAATGGCCTCACTCCTTACATGGAAAAGTTGCATGGAGTGGATATTTAAGTCACATAAGCCTTTGTTAATGGCTAGGAGGAAGGGATTTAGAAGTATTATGGGATGGATTTAGAAATAAAAGAGGACTTGATTGATAAGGTTTTTGATACTATGATAGAGGGGAGGAAATTTACAAGATACAAATATTGTAAATGAGGCGTTATATATCTTTTTCCTTCCTAGTGAAAGAGATAAGGTCACCAAAATATCAGTTAAAGGGCATGATAAATCTTCCCTCAAGCTCCCTTGGGCTGATGTTTTTGAAGTGATTATGAGATATATGACTCAGGATGGTAATTTTCCTAGTTTATTCAGTTATCACTTTATTATTTTAAACCATTTGTACCATAAAAAGTACATATATATTACATATTGTCTTTTAGTTTTCATGAATCATAGTTTTACGTCCCATAGGAAAAACCCTTCATCCCCTACTTTGCGTGAAGGCCTTATCCTTTTCATTAAAGAACATGCCTATGATCTATATATTGAAATAAAGACCCCATCCAAAATTGGCCTAGATTTTCAAAAGAATGTTAGACTTCACTATGGTGATGATGGTCCAGTGTACCAATAGGATTTAGATTCACTTGGGGAAAATATTTTCCATTTGAATACTAGAAAGTGACCTATTACTTCTACCCATAAAATGATTATTATTTCTTTAGATGATGGGTCAGAATATACCTCCTCTAATAATTTTGTTCCTTATTCCGTTGACCCTATTTCCTCTAAGAATCCTAAAGGAACATCTAAGGTCTCAGCTACAAATTTTAAAATTATGAGGGACCCAACTGGGTCCCTTCCCCCTATGGATAAAAGGAAATCAGCTGGGATGAAAAACCCTAAACATTTATAGGATTCCACCTATGTTTACCTTAAGATTCCCTCAGAAGGTAGTATTGAGAAGGTGCACATGGTTATTCACGTGGAGATTCTAGTGGTGATGGGGAAGGATACCCCTCTAGAAAATAGTTCCTATGTGCGTGAAAACTTGACTATTGCCAGCGTGATAAAGAAATTGATGGACAATAAGCAAGCTGTGTTTAATTGGATTATTGAAGAGGTTACTGTCCTAAAAGAAAAATCCTCATCGACCAACCCCAAGTTGGATAGTATTATGGAAATAACTCAAAACCAAGACCAAGGCATAAGTGAGCTAAAGGAGGATCACGAGACTCACATTAACAGTTTGGAAGGCACTCTTAATAGTTCATGGGATAGGGTTAGCGATATAGTTACTGTGAGAAAGACATCAATGATAATTCAACTAAAGGGATTATGACACTTAATGAATAGGCGGAGGCGTTACAAGTTTTATCTAGGAGTGCTTATATTTCTCCTTATGTTAGTGTCAATTGCCAAAATGGGACACCGTAATGATGTTGGATCCTCTATGGAGGTGGCTACTACTGTTGTTAATCTAGACAAAGTCACTCTTCTAGGCCCCACAACCAAAATTTGGAGCAATGATAAGGGTATTACTCTAGTAGATAGTATAATGATTACGGTTTGGAGTATTCATGAGGATGTCATTAGGAAAATATAGAGTTAGTTAGGTCTCTATAGTTTGTTGGGGCCTTGTTCTCCTATTTTGGCTCATTTTTCTTTCAGTTGGAGTGCGTCTATTTTGTTGTTGGTTGCAGATTTTTCCTTTTTTGATACTTGTATCTTTTGGATATTAGTTTCTAGTCCTTGTAAAACCAATTTATCTTTAATCTAAAACATTATTTTAAGTAATTAAATAATGATTAAATATTCATTTAAATAATTTTTTCTTGTTATAGGTTTGTTTATAGTAATTAGAAAATGTTATAATTTAAGTATATATTATTTTATATAAAAGATTATGTAACTTATTAAAATAATATTATTATTTTTTGTATTAAAAGTTAGTTGTAAGTGATAGTTGTTCTAATTATCAATGATATAAGTGGTGAAAGTAAGAGTTAGACATAGCATAGAATTAGATAAATTTTTATAATAAAATTATAGTTAATTTTATATTTGATCTTATATAATTTGTATAGAATTATACTTATCTTTTGGTAGATTCTGCATATGTTGATCGATTGCACATAAAGTAAATTTAGTATTACTCAATAGATCTAGTCTATCTAAGCTTGGATATCTACTAGTTGATTCATATACAGATCTTCTCTTTGTTAATTGTTGATGATAAGTAGTTCTTTCAAATTCCTTGGGAGATTTCTTAGATCACTAGTGTGAACTTTTCCTAAGCATTCCACTTTTTAGACTAGCTTTTATGGTTGCAAAAAATATTTGCAAATATTTAATATTAATGTAAGAAATCTAAAAATTGATTCTACACAATATTTGAATTCTTATCAATGATCCAAATGAAGTGTTTTGAAAATGCTTGAAATAAGAATTAATAGATGTTTTCATTATGTTGGATTTAAAATAATCTATATTGATTAGATATACTTAAATCATATGAAACATGACCATATTGGCTAATGCACTTTAAGATTAACATTGACAAAGAAATACAAATATTAAGTTGGGAACAAATGTTTACCATTATCTAATGTAATAAAATAATGATTTATTAGTGTATGTTGAGATGATAATTTTTTTTCATAATTAATAGTTCTCCATCCTTATGGCAATTCTCCTCTTGGGGCATCTCTTGGCTCTCCCCTGGCCTCCTTGCTTCAATCCTTTGAAGGATTCTATTGACATAGTGCATGTTTGGATGAGGTTATCTTATATTCCCTTAGAATATGATGTACTTCTACTTGTGAGGCCATTGGTAATGTTCATGGTTGATTCCTAAGGCTGGATCTAGCTTCTAAGAACTTTTCTATGCCTCATTTTCTTGCATTTTAGTGAAAGTTGATATGCTGGAAGTTCCACTCGGTTAGGTCATGTAACAAGTTAATGATCCAACTCAGTCTTAGTTAGTGGAATATGAGGGCCATCCTTTTCATTGTAATTTTTATTTTGTTGATGGGCGTTTTATTTCCAAGGTTCTTATAACATGTTTTCTTCAGCTTGGTTAAAAAATGGTCTTGCTAAGATCTTATGGTATATCATAAAGATTCAATTACCGTTTCTAAATATTTAAAGTGGTTCTCAGCCATTTTGAAAACTCTTTGTTCTCGACTTGATGAGACTTCTAATTAATTGATTAATAATTTTAAAACTCAATGATCTATTAAAATTTTGTTTTAATTTTGCCTTCAATTTTTTATTGTACTTGAGATGATAGTTTTTCAATTGATAATCTCATGCAGTTCCTTAGATTGTGTATTGTCATTAGGTGGGCCATCGAAGGGAGCTTCTTATCCCTTTTCTTTTAATTCTATAGATTTATATGTAAACTCTTCATGAATAGTTGTATAACAAAAAGGGAAGGTTTTTTATCTTATCTACAAGCCAAACCTTTGAAGATACATAGATTTGGATTAAACACTGATTAGACTTGATCTTTGGATTAAACACTGATTAGACTTGATCTTTCTTTTCATATTTTCCCTTGAACAACTTGTTTGCTTTGCCTTATGTTTCCATTCGTATACTAATAACCAGATTTGAACCCTATCCAAAATTCAACTTAAACCTAAGGCCCCGTTTGTTTGTAAAATTGGAATTTGATTCAAAACCTGATTATCTCAAAATAATGTTTTGAAATTCCGGTGTTGTGTATCCGGAAGATAGTTTGGACCGTTTGGTTGACCTGGAAGATGACTGAGACAATCCATCTTCTGTGTTTGGTTGCCATTTTCAAAATTGAAATTAGAATGAGAAATTCCTATTTCTATGTTTGGTTCTACACATTATATTTTAAAAGGAAAAGAGGAATTCTTTTTAATTTATTATTTTAAACAAATAAATTTATTTGAAATTTAAAAAATACAAAAAAAGAAATTCCATGTCCATTAATTAATACTATTTTAATTTAATTACCAAAAACTCAAACTAAAAGAAATAAAAAGAAACCTTAAAATCAAACTCAAAAAGATTAAAACTCAACATCATAACAATAATACATAAGACTACGCTAATAAAATAGTTTTTCCTAGAATTTAAAATATTCAAGTTTTCAATCTATTTAATCATCTGGATCATGACTAGAAATGACAATAGGCTATAGCCATAACATGTATTGGTTTTCTTGTTTAACTTTAAATGTCAGAAACAGTAGATTTCTTGAAACGTCTGGGAATTTGATGCGTTGTTTTTTATTCTCATTTTTCGTAAAGCTCTGCGATCTTCAGTCTTGATCTATTTTTACCATATAATATGTGTACATTATCCCTTTCTTCCTCGTGAAAGGGGGAACCAGCTTGCAATGAGTAAGAAATTTTACATTTTGTCCCTATTTGATCTATGAAAGATTGACTTCCAACATTTATTTGTTGTTAATGTGTAGGAGCCTTAAACTTTTTGCACAAGCAGTAGCAAATCCAATCGCCCGACTGTCAAAATTTTGAAGATTAAGCTCCAGGTTTTGCTATTGCGATGGCAATAGGCTATGGCTATTGAACCGCGATTGGAAATGGATCACGGATGCTGCCGGTTTTGGAATGGAGAAGTCACCGGATCTGACACCATATAAAATGCAACTTATAAAAGACAAAATCTGGTTTTATAATTTGAATTCCACCTATTTTAGTGGAAGTGGAACTTCTAGAAGTTCATCGAAAATGAGAATTCAAAACCACAAACCAGGATTTGAATTTTGCAACCCAAACAATGGATTCACCTCAAAACCTGGAAATCCACTGCCAATTCCAGTCATCTTCCTGCAACCAAACGGGGTCTAATAGAAAATAGCACGAAACATTTGATATAATGATTTCCAACTATTTTATATTGATTGACGAACAAAATATATCAACCGAGCAACAGATATCTGATAATAAGAACGATCGTCGAACAACAACTTATCATAACAAAATGTCTCTTAAATTTATAACAAAAAAATGACGACGAGGCGAAATAATTGACGTTACGTGATTTAAGTAGCCATGCCAATCTTAAACAGCTCATTTTACAATCAATTTGATTAGATTCTCCATTATTGATTTTAATTATTAACCTGTCATTATACGAAGAGAGGTAATCAAACTGTTTGCTAGGTATTTTATCACATGAAATGATGAGTATGCAACCCTATCCAACCAGCTTGAAACTCATTTTATCTGCATTTTTAGTGAAAAATGTCGACACACAACTTTCGGATCCCCACGTCGTTTTATATATCATTTTCACCTTCTATTGCTTCAAATTATGGAGCAAAGGTTGAATCTTAGTCACCTTGCACTAGAATCTCTGTTTCTGCCACATATCCCCATTATCAACACTTGGGTCATCTTCTGTATAAATACCTGCCATATCTTCTAGTTGGATACACACAACACAGTTGTTGAATATATTGAATTTAGTAATGGCTGGACGTGCGCTTTTTTCGTTAGTTGCTGCGCTGTGCATCTTAAATATTGCTTCAGCAGCAAATACCAACGCTCCGAAGGTCACAGATATCCTAGCAGACAAGGATGTTCAAGAAGCGCTAGCTACCGTGTGGAAGGAAAGTTTTGCTCAGAACCCTAAATCCACCCAAGTGAGAGGAGGGTGGATTTACGCCGACTCCAACTATCCCGACGACCATAAATATATCCTTGTCCAGCACGCCTCAAAAGACCGCTCACCTCAAGGTTTGTATATCATATTTAACTGCTACTTCATAAGTATACTTTACTATGTTTTAGAATTGACAGTGAAATGGGTTCTGCAGGAGCAGATGAAGATATTCAGCTGGACAATCCGGAGAAGGACGCTGTGTTGAGCAGCGATCATTACAAATTGGTGGCAGACTTCCATACCCATCCATTTGCTGCAAAGACACAGCAGAGGGCGGAGTCAGACGAGATCAAAAGAGCATACGAGAGAGGGGTGTCCGGAATAGTAGTTTCATGCTCTGGTGTGTTCTACTATGGCCCTGAGCGCCGGGCATCGATGGATGGACCCACTGGCTACCCTCAATCTTCTGGTGAAGCGTACGCTGGCCAGAAGGATGTCAGATTTGGTGATAATAAAAATATCGTCCCAGGCCAATGCAGCCCATAAATCAACTCCCACTACCCATTAGTACTAGTACGCCGTATTATCTCACTCTGTCCTTCTCCGCCCTCATCGTCATGTTATGTGCATATTAGATGTTTGTAGGAATTCCCACTATAAACAAGGAATTGGTGATTTCAGTCTGGATATCCTTGCATGTTGCTCTGCGATATAGCTTGTACGTCATCACCCTCTTGCATGGACCTTACGTATGTATTTGAATTCCCACCATAAATAGAAGTTGATTTCAGAGTGCATTTGTTTTGGTGTGGTGTATGGAATTACAGACAATTTTGTCTGCTGCAGCTTTCGCAATAAATAGGATTGATATTTGATGAATATTTGTGATTGTGAAATATGCATATCTATGTAATATTTCATTTAATTCTGTCTATTTTGGAATGTTTTAAATGTAATTAAATATTAATTTAATTTGTGATATCTTTATATTATTTACTTGTTTTGATTTCAACCCCCGTGTTTTGATATACTAATAATAATAAAAAATGCATGCAAGAATGAATATATATTACAAAATAAATAGATTAATTTTTAACTTTTAGACTGTTTTATTAGTCATTATGAGGTGTTTTAGTATAATATTAATTCAACATGTTATTATGTCGTAGCATTAAAGATACTAAATGTATACTTAATTTCAAATGAGAATATAAGAAGAAAAATATTATATCACACTTCATTTTTATGAAAGGAAAACACTTTGTAGTATCATAATATTGGCCATTTGCATGGTTGTGTATGTTTTGATTAAAGAGGAAAACAAGATTTGTAGTATCATAATGTTGGCCATTTGCATGGTTGTGTATGTTATTTTTAACATTTCTCACTATTATTAATTTCATTCAATATGAAGATTTATCTAGAAGAAACCATTTTAGTATCAAGTCAACATCTTTTGAATCATGCTTGTAAGGACCATATTAACAAACCTCAATATTAAAAAGTTGAAGGAAAATAGAGCCTTTTTGGGATTCAATTATATTACATCAATCTCATGCAAAATTAGGCTCTAGGATTGAACTACACAAATTTTAGGAGCAACATAGTTTAAATTTCATTTTTATACAACTTCTAACACATACAAAAGGTTGCAATTCTATATTATACCTCAAAAAGTTTACTAATTAGTAATGAACAACATCCAAATAAATGACCTCAAAAATTTATTCCAAAGGTGTTTCATGAGGTACAACCTCAAGTAGTCCTGATGTTGTTTTGACTTTGCAAGATTTTGATAGTTCCTGTGACTAACTAGAAAATTTTCCCTATTTGGGATTTTGTAGAGAGGGTTCCGTCTGGAAGCATGTCGTGTGATTGGATTGCCAAATCAGGGGCCCCTCACATGGTCCATCTTTATGGTGTCCAAAATCTCACCAAGAGTTCCTTTTTGTTTCATTTTTCTAATGCTTCCCATGTTGATTGTATCCTAAAATGTGGGCCCTAGTTTGTTCAATCTTCCTTCATGTTTTCTAGCCATGGTCACAAGAATTTACAATATTAGATGAGAAAAATATTAAAATCGTCATTTGGATAGTCTTCCTTCTCGATGTTTGCCATTCTTGCAAACTATCATACAAATCCTTGGCAAGGTGGTTTGCATGCAACTAGGCCATTTTTTTAATGATCACCCCCCAAAAAGGGCTTGTGTTGAAGTTAATTTATCTCACAAACTCAATGAGACCATTTCTACTCAAGTGGGTGGTCAATGTTTCTCTAAAAAACTTCTCTATTTGAATTTACCCGACAACTACTATTGGTATCAATCATCTAAGCACAATATTAGGGATCTCTCTCTTGGTAGTCCTAGGATGAAGTCTCCATAGGAGGAGTCTACCCCTCAGTTTTTCAAGGGTGATAAAATTGATGAAGGATGTACTGTAATGGTTCACAAAGGTAAACATGCCCTACATTTTTCTCAAAAGAAGCGACTGTAGCTACTTCATAGCCATCATCTCAAGAAACAACCAAACCTAAGTCACACATAAAGAAACAACCAACTGACTCTAAGGTTTCAAACACTGAGGTTCAAGGGAAAAGTTCAAATGAGAGTGGTACCTGTTCTATGCAGATTCACATTTCATGAGCTACTTTGATGGTTTCTACTTAGTCCTCTTCTTTGCGCTTCTCTTTTTTCCCACCTATATTGGAGGAATTTGGTGATGGAGGTCTAGAAAAACACCATGTAATTTTAGGGGAATCTTACCTTAGTTTTCAACCACCCTTAATTTTTTTGCAAAATGATTTCTCCTCTCTTAGGGATGAAGATGATATGCAATCATTTAACTCATGAATTATATCTCATGGAATGTTCAAGGTCTAATTGACCTTTCCAAGAATTATTTCATTAGTGATACTCACCAAATATATCCTTGTATTCATGTTTTCTGTCTTCAAGAAGTGAAAATCATAACTTTCATGTTAACTACTGCATGTCATGTTATATGACCAGATAGCCTTTTTTTATGCCTTTCAAAATGAAAATGGTAGAGGAGTTGTTACTCTCATTTCTCCATGATCACATTCTTCTATTGTTGATCATGGGTCATATTCTGTGCAGAGTAGTCTATGCACTTATCTCACTCACTAATCATTATTTTAGGATCATTAGTGTTTATATTCCCAATTATGTTGAAAGATATCAGTTGTGTTGATGGATAGATAATACATTTCCACTAGAAAGTTGGGTTATGTGTGGGGATTCAATATGGTTAAGATGGCTTATGACAAAGACCTAATTTTGTCCTTTTGATAGACAACTGGAGAACGCGAGGCCTAATTTTATATGCATACCAAATTAGGCATTTTCAACCCCAATGTCAATTGTGATCATTCCCATTTTGTCTTACACACCTAATGTAATTTTAGAGCTGGTCTTGATAGAGTTTTAAGAAGCTTGATCATGCCATGATCTCAGCTCAATATTTTTTCTCATTTGGAAAAATTCAAGAATTGCCAATTTTACCTCTTTTTCAAGACACTTCGTCAGACTACTATCCCATCAAGCTCAACATCGAATGGAAGATAATTTAGATATGTTGCTCTAAAATAAAATTTATTTTTACTACATCATTGTTGAATCATTACCCCACAATGGTGCATATTCAACAAATTTCGAATCTTGAGGCTAGGCTCACTCAACCAACTAGCTAGATTGCATGGTAAAATGATGCTATTTATCACATTATGCAATTTATTTACATTAATTTGTTAGGAAACTAACCATGTATCATCAATGGTCCTAAGATGTAACTACCAAAGATCTATGTGTTGTCTTTGAAGCTTTGGCTTCGAACCCTTTTTGCACTGACTTGCAGGTTAGGGTTGCTAACTTTTCCATGAAAAGAAAATAGTAGATCATTATACCACTAGAGGAGCTTAGGTTAAGGCTAGAAATCATTGGCTCAAGGTGGGTGACTAAGATTCTAAAGAGCTTTTACTTTCTCTTATAGCTTGTCATCCCTCTCTTGGCATCAAACTAATCAAAGAAGGTCAACTGGTTCTCTTTGAGCTGCCATAAATTCTTCAATCCTTTAGCAAACATTATGAAAAGGTGTTCACTATGTAGAGAAATTACCTTGCTAGAGAAAAATCCCTAAAGGAGTGTCTTGTAGTTGTTCATTCTCATCTTTTAGATTTTGAGAAAGTGTTTTATGATAAACTATTAACCATTGATCCTCTTAAGGAATTTGTTTCCTCCATGGAAGACGGCAAGGTTCCTAGTTGTGATGGCTTCTTATGTGGATTCTATGAAACCTTATGCCCTTGTGTTGGTTATGATCTTCACAAGGTCTAGCTAGAGGCTTTTCATTCTTAATCTTTTAGACAATTAATCAATAAAGGCAATATCAAATTTATACCTAAAGCTAGATATATAGAGGATATCTACAAATAGAGGTCTATCACCTTAGTTAATGTTTCTTGTAAAGATTATTGCCAAAGCCCTTGCACTTTAGATTCACCATCTTCTTCCCCAAATTATTTGTCTCGAACAAACTTGGTTTATCAAATTGAGATTCATCCTCAAAAATATTATTGCTATCCGAGAAGGAAAAGAATGAGCTCATCACTCTAAAAAATTGTAATTTTTGTTAAAATTGATTTTGCTAATTCTTATGATTGTATCGAATGACCTTTTTAATTTGGTGATGCTCAAAGCCCTTAGGTTTGGGCCTCACTTCATTTAGTCTATGCTGATTTTTATTGGAGATGCCTTGAATTGTATTACTAGAAATGACTTATAGTATAATACTTTTAGCCTCTTCAAATCTATTTGCCAGGGTTGTCCTTTGGCTCCCTTGCTTTATGTTCTTCCTACTGAAGGCTTTGGTTATCTTCTGGCCTCTTCCATTTCAGCGGGCTGAGTTAGAAGAATTTTCTTCTCAAGTCACCTTCTCAACTTGTCAATGGTCACTGTACTGATGATTCTTTCCCCATGTTTATTGAGAATGAAAAAAATGTCAAGGTTTCTCTCTAATGCCTTCACACACTTTGTTAGGGTTTTGAGTTGACAATTTATTTCCTTCCCACCCCTCCCTAATTTCTCTAGTATGGGTGGAAGTGGATTCAATATGGTGAGATCTTTAGATTCTTGGGAATCCCTATTTCTTTCTAGGGTTTTGTTGTTGACATATGAAACATAGCATTAATCCAAATAGACAAAAAACATGCTTACTAGATCACTAGACCTCTTCCTTTGGCTAGTAAATTTTAGATCTATTTAAAAGTGTTGACTACTACCCATGTGTACACCACTCTTTGTGTTTAGCTATCTCAAAAGCCTCTTATAATATATTATAAAAAAATTCTATGTGATTGCTTATGGGATTCTAGAGGTAACTAACCATCATGGATTTCATAGACTTTCTTGGAAATATTGTTTTCTCTCAAGGGAGTCTAAATGCTTTGGCCTTTTATTTTCCTAGAAAAAAGGTCTATCTCTGTGTGCTAAATGGGTTATTCATGCCATTTCTAGTGATGAAGCCTAGAAAATTCTTTTCACGCATTTCATTTCTTCAAGTTACCTAGTTCATAGACAAACCTAGAAGGAGATTGGCTTTTATACCCTTCTTATTATGAAAGTAGTAGTGTAGATCTAGAGGACTTTTGTTGCCAAAAGATTTTGACATATATAAGAAGCCATAAAACCTTATCTTTATTGGGATGGGGCTGGTATTTGTGATGGTCTTTCTCTTAACCAAAAAAATATTTGGTGGTCTTTGCTTATCTAAACCTAAGGACTCCCTTTAGCTAGAGTTCCTATAATTCATACTCTATGTTTTACAAACACAACATTCAAACTCCTCAAGATATATTTTATCATGTTGTACTATGAATCTTTGCACTTGGGAAGATATGTAGACCTAGTTCCACCTAACTCACCTAGATCGATAGGCTTTCAACTTGGTGGTCTCAATATTACCTCTGAATATGCTACACAAGCTTGACATCTATTCTATCAATCCATGGTTGAAGATTTGACAATGGTTTCCATGTACTTAATTTTACAACTACAAGCCTAGGATGGGGTACCATTGGTTGGTTCCTTAGCTACCTATGATTCCCACTGTGAAGTAGCATTGGCACTCGTAGTCTTCTTAGTCCACATAGCAATGCACATTTCTCACTGTCTTGTCTGTCATTGCTAAGCCTAAAGTGGCTCATTTTTCCTAGTGTATTCTTTCCTAGGGCTTGCCTTTGGGGTCTCTCCTTCAACACCAGGGTGTGCCAAACCCTCGTAGTCACTATTGTGGACAACCAAAGACTTTCATTCATATTTTTTGGTATTGTAGTAAGGCCCAATAGTTGTGGGTTTGGATTCATGACTTTTTTGGCGTTTTAGGCTTGAAATTTTCTCTTGACATATGATCTTTCTAGGAGATTTGCCTAAACTTCTCTTTAAATTCTTGCAAATATAGAATTATTGAAGGATGTACATCCTCTTTAGTCTATGGAAAGAGATAAATTTAGTGTTATTTACTCATGACTTTCTTGATATTAATGTTTCTTTATACGCTAAATAAAGTATATGTAATAATGTCATGACACAATTTTAAGTGCAAGCCAACAAGGTGGCCCACTTGCAAGAATTACTTCAGCATTGGGGCAATGCTCTTTGTATAGTTGCTAGGGTGTCGTAGGGTATTGCTTCCTTTTGCAAGCAATCTCTACCCCATGGCCATTGGTGTGGCCATAGTTTCTCCGCTTGACACTCTCATATGCCATGCTCGTAGACCCCACAACATCAGTTTGGTAAGGGAAGATATTTTTAGTGTTGCCACTCAGCCTCACCACCCCATGGTGGCTCTACTTCAAATGCTCTACTGATAGTGCAATCCCCTCTGCTCTTGGTTGTTCTAGCTAATTGAAAGCTAAGAGAGATTTTCGGTGACCTGCTCTTCCAAGTCCCTACCTTGACTTTCATTGGCTATTTCTCTGGTTAGAAAGAAGAATGAAGAAGAAGAGAACATAGAGGATGGATGGTCCCTTCTGGACTCCAATCTTGACCATGCTGATGTTTGGAAGGATAATCATGACCCTCCACCTTCCACGAGCACTACATTAACTACTTAGTGCCATGTTTATTTGTTTTTTTCCTTCTGGACTATGCTCTTGCTTTGGTTTTCAGTTGGCCTTCCAGATGTTTTTCATAGCATGACTTTCATAGAGTGATTTCATATCCTCTAATTTAATATCCTCCAACGTTTTTTTGTAAATAGTGTATTTGTACTTAATTAAATATTAATAGGAATGACCTATTCAACCAAAAAAATTTCTAAATAATCCGAAAGCAAATGTAGAGGAAAATAATCGTCATGAAAATAGATCGTGGAACTTCAAATGAAAATACAATAAACATGATACCTTAACATAGAAACAGTCAACTTCTAGCCTATGTCAAGCACTCCGATAACTATCTTTGATTTATGGCCTTCACGAACATCTAAGGTTTCCCAAATATAATATGGCTGATGCCATTTACTGTGTTTAGTATCTGATGAAATGAATCCTATTCCACGTCAAAACTACTTACTGCATTTGGTTCTTTAAATCTGTTGAACTAAATCGCAGCCCTCACCAAAATAAATTCAACACATCAATAAAAACAATCATAAAAAATAACCTCTAATAATAACCGAAAGTGACTTACTGTGTCTATCTCATATATTTACATCTCAGAGATAAGAAGATACTTCAATTATATTTGTCAATTAATTTAAGAAAACACATACAAAACACAATTTAATTAAACAAAACAAGACACCACATATAATACATTGATTAACAAACAAAATATATTCAACCGACGAACCTATATCTGATAAGTCGGACGATCATCGAATAGCTCCTTATCATAACAAAAAAAACACCCTCCTAAATTCATATTAAAAAAATGACGAAGAGACGAGACAAATGATCTTGCATGACTCGAGTAGCACTGCCAATCTTAAACAGCGCATTTACAATTCGATTTGATAGGATTCTCTATTATTATTTTTAATTATTAACCTGTCATCATACTAACAGAGGCAATAAAACTGTTTGCTGTGTATTTTATCTCATGAAATGATGCAACCATATCCAACCAGTTTGAAATTCATTCAATCTGCATTTTTTAGTGGTAAATATCGACGCACAACTTAAGGATTACACGTCGTTTTACATCTCATTGTCACCTTCCATTTATTTAAATTATGGAGCGATTCTTGATTCTGAGTCACTTTGCACTAGAAGCCACAGATCACCATTATTACCACTTGGGCCATCTTCACCATAAATAGCTGCCACATCTTCTCATTTGATGTAGACAACACAGACGTTCAATAAATTGGGCTTCGCAATGGCTGGGCGTGTGCTTTTTTCATTAGTTGCTGCGCTGTGTATCTTAAGTATTGCAGGGCGTGCGCTATTTTCATTAGTTGCGGCGTTGTGTATCTTAAATATTGCTTTAGCAGGAAATACAAAAGCTCCAAAGATCACAGATATCCTAGCAGACAAGGATGTTCAAGAAGCGGTGCGGACCACGTGGAAGGAAAGTTTTGTACATAATCCCAATTCTAACCAAGTGAGAGGAGGGTGGATTTATGCCGATTCCAACTATCCCGACGACCACAAACATCTCCTTGTTCAGCACGCCTCAAAAGACCGGTCACCCCAAGGTTTGTATATCATTTTTAAATGCCACTTCATAAGTATAATTTACTATGTCTTAGAATTGACAGTGAAATTCAGATATTCAGCAGGACAATCCGGAGCAGGACGCTGTTCTGAGCAGCGATCATTACAAACTGGTGGCACACTTCCATACCCATCCATTTGCTGGCAAGACACAGCAGAGGGCAGACTCAGACGAGATCAAAAGAGCATTTGAGAGAGGGGTACCCGGAATAGTAGTTTCATGCTCTGGTGTGTTCTACTATGGCCCTGGGCGCCGGGCATCCATGGATGGACCCACTGGCTACCCTCAATCTTCTGATGAAGCTTATACTGGCCAGAAGGATGTCAGATTTGGTGATAACAAAAATATCGTTCCAGGCCAATGCAGCCAATAAATCAACTCACACTGCCCATTAGTACTAGTACGCCGTATTATCTCATTCTGACCTTCACCATCATCGTCATGGTATGTGCATATTAGATGTTTGTATGAATTCCCACTATAAATAAGGAATTGGCGATTTCAATCTGGGTATACTTGCATGTGCTCTGCAATATAGCCTGTACGTCATCACCATCTTGTATAGACCTTACGTATGTACTTGTATTCCCGTCATAAATAGAAGTTGATTTCACAGTGAACTTGTTTTGGTGTTGTGTATGAAATTAAAGGCAATTTTGTCTGCTACAGCTTTCGCAATAAAACAGGATTGATATTTGTTGAATATTTGTGATGCGTAATATGCATATCCATGCTATATTTTATTTAATTCTGTCTATTTTGGAATGATTTAAATGTAATAATATATTAATTTAATTTAGTTTAGTTTAGTTTAGTTTAGTTTGTGATTTATTTTTATTTGTTTTGATTTGAATACATTTGAGCTCACGCTTTGTGGTTTGACATAATAATAATCATAAAGTATGTAAAAGTGAACACAAATTATAAAATACCTAAATTTGATTTTTAACTTTTTCATTGTTTTTTAGTTATAATGAGGTGAATTGGTATAATATTAATCTATTATGTTACTATGTTGTTATTATTGCGATAACGAGGTTATTGCAACTTCCCTGCTTTGCAACTTCCCGCCCAAAATGATTTCAAATTGCAGGCTCCCATGCACACCTCCTCTGGGGGAGATGCTATCCCCCTGGCTGACCCGCCTGCTAGTCCTGATGGATCCCAGACCACTCCCGTGATTTCCTCTGTCACGGGCCTAGCCGTTGAGTCAACAGGGGAATCTCAAAAAGATGTCCCGTTGTCTCCTCCAAAACCCAAATGGAAAGGAACCCTTGTTGGAGAAATTCATCAATCTTTGGAGGCTTTGCTGGTGGATTTCATTCAGACTGAGGAAGGTGTTGAACTGTCGCTTCTGGACTCAATGGTGAATCGAACAATGGCGGACTTTCAGCTGTCCCTGGTCAGTCATTTCTTCAATTTTTGACCCACCATTGAAATGGTTAGGAAATGGGTTTCTAATTAGTGGAAGATCAAGGGTTCTGTCTTGGTTTCAGCTATGCTAGGGGGACTATTTTTGTTTAAGTTTACCACTCTTGAGGACTTGTCCTATGTGCTAGCGGGGTCATGGGTTTATGGGAAGCACTTCCTAGCCCTCGCAAAATGGAAACCTGGATTCAATCCGACGATGAACTTAACAAGAATGGCCTCGGTTTGGGTCTGCCTCCTTGGCCTCCCTCTCGATTACTGGGATGAACAAGTCTTCAAATGGATAGGCGACTCCTTCAGCTCATTCATCACAACAGACTAGGTGACTCGTTCAAAGTCCAGGCTTGTTTTTGCTAGATTTTGTGTGAATGTTACTCTAAACAAAACCCTACCCAACTTTATCATTTCAAAATCTAAATTGGGTAGATGGACCCAAGCTTTGGTGTATGAGAATGCTACCTTATTTTGCCAAAACTGTGATAGCAGGGGCCATTCTAGTGACACTTGTAAGTCCTCCAAGCTGGGACAAAAAAAAGGGAACAAGGACAAAGGAGTGGCTGAGGGTCCTCCCCCCTTAGGTGAAGAAGATAAGGTGGAATCTAGGCCCCCCTGGTGACTAAGGAAATAGAAATTCTAGCTTTTGAAGATCTGGCCTTGGAAGAAGGTGAGATCGTTCCCCCTCGAGAGATGAAAGTTGGGTGCCCTGATCTGGGTCCTCCTGAGCCCGTGGAGGAACCAGTTCTCCAGTAGATGGCGGAGCCATTAAAAACCTCCTCGACGCCCCCCCCCCCTTAGGAGGAGATGAAGACTAGCCCTACTGAGGTAGAACAACCTGCCATTATGGTGGCTCTAGAGGTGCTATCCCCAAAGTTGGATGCTAAACCCCCCCCAAGGCTTGTGAAGAAGAGCCCATCTAGCTCCCTTGATGGCTTGGAGGATGATGAAGGGGAATGGAAAACGTAGAGAAAGAAAACCAAGCCTAAAAAGGCTTATGTGGGAATGGAAACACCTAGGGGAAGGCCTTCAGACAGGGCAAGGAGATCACGGGGGACCACAAGGGATGTTGCAGCAAACCCTAGAATCTAGTTTCAAAAGTAAGAAATGAATTGCCTTTCTTGGAATGTGAGGGGATTGAATAACTCCCTCAAGAAAAGTGTTGTCAAACACTACATTTTTTACCTTAAGCTTGATGTTCTGCTCCTCCAAGAGGTTAAGATGTCAGCTAGTAATTTCGCTACCTTGGCACCCAATCTATGGCCGGGTGCTACCTTCCTTTATTCTGAAGCTACAGGGGCGTCTGGTGGTATTGCTACACTCTGGAACCCCAATAGGATAACTGGTTAGCTTTCTGATTCTTCTCCCAACTTCCTTGCTGTCACCTTCAGGAAGAATGGTACTGAATGGACTATTTTTAATATTTATGCTCCTAATACCCAGGCGGGTAGAGCTTCCCTATGGGGTTGATCTTGGCCATTGGCTAGACTTGGACTGCTCTGGGAATTTCCTTCTAGCAGGTGACTTTAATACCCCTCTTTATGCCTTGGAAAAGTGTGGTGGTCTCATGGATTACTTGGATAGTATTGGGGAGCTGGCTCATTTTATCTCCTTCACAAGCCTTACTGACCTCACCCTGAAGGAGAACCCCTTCACTTGGTCTAACAATAGGAAAGGTTCCCACCTCATCCAGATGAGACTGGATCTAGCCCTGGCCACCTCTTCATGGAACCTTTGCCTGAACTCCTCCCTATCTTTCCTCCCTTGAACTACGTCAGATCATAACCCCCTCCTTCTCAACTGGCTTGATGCCCCCAAGGTCAGCCCGATGCCCTTCAGATTTGAAATTATGTGGTGCTCTCACCCATCCTTCAGGGACCAAGTGGAATTCTAGTGGAAGACTAACATCAGGGGTATTGCTATGTTCAGAATGAGAAGATGGAACTGTGTGAAGTTTTAGACTCCCTCCAGGCCCAGTTGGCTGCTGGAAACTACCCACCCTTGGTTCAGGTGGAGGAGGAGGTGACTAGACACAAGTGGCAAGAAAATCTAAATAAAGAAGAAATCTATTAGAAGCAGAGATCCAGAGTCCAGTGGCTTGCTGAAGGGGACAAGAACATAGCCTTCTTTCATAGGTTTGCCAACATCCATAAAATAAGAAACACTATTGCTGCTATTAAGGATGAAGGAGGGAATGAAGTCAAGGAGAAGGATAAGATCAATCAGGTGGTGGTCAACTACTTTAGGAGACTGTACTCTAGTGAGGGTTTGATATGCCCAGATAGCATCCAAAACCAAATTTTGGACCAAATCCAAAGTGCTATAACACTTAGTGACAATAACATGCTTACGGAGCGGGTCTCTGATGAAGAGGTAAAGAATGCAGTCTTTGTCATGGGAGCTTACAAAGCCCCCAGACTGAACGGATTTCCCTCGGCGTTCTTTCAGGATTACTGGGACATTGTGGGGACCGATGTTACCTAGGTTGCTAGAGACTTCTTTAGGACTAGGCGCATCCTCAAACAACATAATCAAATCTACATTGTGTTGGTTCCAAAGCATGACAATCCTACCACTATGATGGATTTCAGGGCCATCAGTCTATGCAATACCTTTTACAAGATCCTTACCAAGATCCTGGTGGGCAGAATCAAACCTCTGCTGGAAAAGATTATTAGCACTACTCATAAATGTTTTGTGCCGGGTAGACAGATCCTAGATGTGGCCATTGCCACCCATGAAATCATCCATTCTATGGACAGAAGCAAGGCTCTAGGTATAACATTTAAACTGGATATATCCAAAGCTTATGACAAAGTTAATTGGTCATTTCTAATTAAAATTCTTCCTAAAATGGGGTTTAATGAGAAGGTTATCTAGATTATACAAGAATATACTCAAACTGTTAGCTTTTCTATTCTGGTCAATGGCTCCCCTGGTGGTTATTTTAAACCTGAGAAGGGTCTTAGATAGGGAGACCCCCTCTCCCCCTACCTCTTTATTATGGTGGATGATGTGCTTAGCAGGAATCTTTGTATGCTATCTTCCATGGGAAGAATAAAAGGCATCAAACCTACTTCTACCTTTTCGCAAGTGGTGTTAGAATAGTTTGTGGATGACACCTTCCTTTTTGGGTATTATTCTGTGATTGAGGCTAGGTAGTGGAAACAAATTCTGGAAAGTTATGCTTGGGCTTCTGGACAGTGTATCAACTATCAGAAGAGTAGGCTATTCTTTTTCAATACCCCCATGGAGCTACAAAATAAGGTGCTTTAAATCATGGGTTGTCTGGCAGCCTCGCTCCCTTCTACTTACCTGGGCCTCCCCCTTACGGTTAAAGAGGTGTCCCATGATTTTTGGAATTCCATCCTTGAAAGAACCCAGAGGAAACTTGCTGGCTGGAAGGGGAAGTTTTTAAGCAATGCTGGAAAACTTCAGCTTGTGGCCTCCACACTCCAAGGGATCCTTGTTTACTTCCTACCCCTCTTTAAAATTAGAGGCTACATGGCAGACAAACTTGAAAGGATCCAGAGAACCTTTATGTGGGCAGGATCTGAAGAAAAGAAGAGGATGTCTCTTGTGAATTGGGATATTGTCTGCCTCCTGAAAAGAATGGGTGGCTTGGGGCTAAGAAAAATTAGACTGATGAATAAAGCCCTTACCACGAAAGTGGCTTGGAAGCTTATAGAAGGGAAGGTGGATTGGTGCAGACTTATGGAAGCCAAGTATCTCCAAGGACACCCCTATAGGTAGATGTACCATGATGGCGATCTCCCAAGTGGATCCAAACTTTGGACGAACATATGTAAATGTAAGACACTTCTATCTAAATAAGCTTTCTAGAAAATTGGAAATGGGAGATCTATCAAATTTTGGAATGACCATTGGATTGTGAACCAACTTAACCTAGGCTACAGATTCAAACCTCTTATGGACTACCTCAGACCTATCCTGGGTAACTGGGTCTCCAACTATATCACTGGTAGGGATTGAGAGGATAGACCTAATTAGGTAAGAAACAAACCGGACCTCCAACACTTAGCCAAGGATCTCATGGAAATTATGGCTAATGTCAAAATTTTTGGGCTTGAGGACTCTATTATCTAGGCTCCCACCTAGACTGGTACCTTCTCTATTAAGTCCGCTTACAATCTACTTCTAAAGGAGGAGAGTAACTCGTGGGACTGGAAGAAGGTGTGGATCCCCCAGCTCACACCGAAAATAAATTTTTTCTTGTGGACTTTAATGCATGGTAAGGTCCTAACCTAGGATAACCTAATAAAGAGGGGAATCCCCATGGTGAAGAGATGTATCCTATGTAAGAAGGAGGAGGAAATGGTGAATCACTTGTTCATCCATTGTGATTATGCCTCCAGAATATGGTAAGAGGTTATTGGCAATTTGGGTATTTCATGGGCCTTGGATAGAGAAGTGCATCAATTTAAGAACTAGAAATCCCCCTCCAATCACTCCCTGCTCCAACTCCTCTAGCGTATGCTACCCTCTCACATCTATTGGGCCATTTGGAAGGAAAGGAGCAACAAGATCTTTAGAGAAGAGAGTAACCATTTTGTGACATGTCTCCATATTGGTACTAAGCTCCTATGTGAGAATGCTAGGATGGCTAAATGGAAGCTTCCCCCATGTCCTCCTGCTGCTTGGGAAGTGAGAATTGCCGACAGATGAAATATCCTTGATGGGTTCTCCAAATTTGATGATGCTAAAAAGATAGCTAGAAAGGCTACTAGATTGTCTGCCCTCCCCAGAGGATGGACTAAATTAAACTTTGATGGGGCAGAAAATAATATGAGCCAAGGTTGGGGTGGTGTTCTAAGAGATCATAGAGGCAATTGCCCGCTGGCTTATGCTAGCAATATCAATAGCTGCACTATCACCTAGGTAGAAGGAATGGCCCTTCTCTGGGGGATTAAATTCACAAAACAAATGAATGTCAGGCAGCTAGAAATTGAGGGGGATTCCAAAGTGGTTGTTGAGGCTGTCAAAAGTGGTGCTAGTGTGGGGTGGCAGGCTAGACCTATTATTATGGAGATCGGTGAATTGATTAATAGCTTCCAGAACACCACTATAGCCCACACGTACAGAGAAGGGAATTTAGTTGCTGACTCAATGGTGGCAATGGGCCTAAAACAAACTAAACTCAATAGTTGGAGGGTGGTTAGTGATTTACCTCTAGTGAGTCAGCAAATCATTGGGGGAGAAATGAATATCAATGTTTAAATGTGCCACGCCATATTATTCATTGCAAATCCTTACTAGATTACGTGCTGGCATGTTCTGATTATTTTTGTGATTATGGAAAGGAGAACCCAAATTCCCATAAAAAATCATAATTACCCTTTAAACATGTGGGGTAGGCACTATCCAAATAAGAGGGCTTACTTGGCTAATGAGGACAACAAGTGTGTCCCTGGTATTATTACTATTTATGGCACCTGGAGATCCATTAGATCTGGCAGTACAGAGCTTGGTTTCCAAAACTTTTTGGCAAGCCAACATTTTAAATATAAACCTTTCTCAGAAAGGCTTTGCAAAATCAAAGGGTTTTTTAAGTTCTACAAAAACACTTGGCTCCTTGTTTTCCAGGATATTCTGGCATAGGAGGGTTTGAACTTTAAAATGGGTGGCAACACTCTTCGCGTTGAGCCTAATAAAATTGATGAGGCCTTCACCTCTAATGTGCTGGTGACACATTATTGCAAGGAGAGTGACATTTGGGGTTTTATGGAGAGAATGAAGGGTGGGCATGACGAAGGAATCTCCAAACTATTTGTGTTGTCTTGGAACAACAGGAGTGTCTCTGGTGGAGGCATCCACTTTCAGTTGAATGAGGAGGTCATAGCCAAGGTGATTGGGCTTTCTATGATGGGGAGAAAATACAAAAAACCAGTCACTCTTCACCTTGCCAGCCTCAACCAGTTCTTCAAGCACAGAGAGCTACTAGTGAAAAAGCAAGGGGGCTTCAACAGGGAGGAGCTGCCAGATTTCTAGCCAAAAATCTGCCTCATAGCGATGAAATACTTCACGTTGGAAGGTAAGTTTACTATTTTTTACTACTACCACTTACTGTTCCTAAACCATGTTAGAAACAAAGATTTAATTTCCATCCCTTTCTATCTTCTGTACTCCATAGAAAGTAATATCCTTGACATTAAGGATAACCTAGATAAGCCTATACCTATCCTCCATCAGGGCCTCCTTCTCTGCATCTACTAGTTCCACAAAGTTATCTACCCGGCACCACAATCCCCTCGATTATCCAAGAGTTTCCCTAGGAGGATTCCCCATCCAAAACTAAAAATCCCACCCAATCCTCCTCCCAGTCCATCCGTGTCATCCAGGAGCCCGAGTCAGGTGGAAAAGAGGGCGAGAACCGCAAAAAATGTGTCAAAAAGTCATTCAATAGGAAGGATGGCCAGGAGGTGTCCTATGTCTCTGAGTTTGAGGAAATTAAAGATAGGAAGGAGGATGACAATACTCTAGAGACTGAATGTAGGCCCAAAAAAAGGAAAATAATGGAGAGCCATGTTAGTCTGGAGGTGGATTTGAGTGGCTCGGGTCGCAGGAGGTCAAACAGTCTAGCCAAGGAGCAATGTAAAACTAAGCCACTAGAAATGGCATCTAAAGAACATTCCATGACTAGGAAAGACTCCCAAACCATCAAGTCCATGAATGATTCCTCAGATGATCATATGAGTCCCCCTAGGACTAGTAAAAACTCTGTTCCCGACCCCAAGCATGCCATGGTAACCCCCAATATTCCTACCCACCCCTAAGTCCTACTCAAGATCCCCAAGATAAGCCCCCTACCCCTATTTACAATACCGAGGCCCTAGAGGACAGTCTCAAAGGTACTCTTAAAAGGAGGTTTGCGAACTTGGATAGAGATATTGCGGAGATCAAGAAAAATATGAAGGAGATGATGAACCAATGTATGCTGACCATCAAATTTGGCTTGAAGGTTATGCACGCTTTGGCTACTACTCTCTGTCATGTGCAAGAAAAGTTGGCGGGTGGTACTTTGGAAGCGAATGAGGACAACAAGGATCTTTTCATGTTTTTGTAGGAAGAGTGGGTGAGGACCTTGCTGTCTAAGTAGTTGGGTGGGAAAAATTAATTCTGGTTTCCATGTGCTGGTTAATTTTGACTGGGCCTAGCCATAGGACCCCCTATTTTGTTGTTGGGGTTAATGTTAGTTTTTACAGCTTCCTGTTCAGCCCTGTGTGGCTTTTAAAAGATACTTTACATGCTACTGCTCGGTCTAGATACTCTATTTTAATTTAGTTGATTAGTATTGTGGTTTATGTTTTTGATAGGGGCATATTTAGACTGGTGATTATACTGTTAAACTGTTATATCTGCTTTGATTGGTTACATTAATGTGCTACTAGTCCTTTGTTCTTCGGGCCAGCACCCTCTTGCTACTTTATCTATCAAAAACATTTAAAAACATTAAATATAGACTTAATAAATTATTAGATTATTTAAAAAACAAAAACTATGAGATCACACTTCACTTTTTCGAAAAGGAAAACAATTTGTAGTATCATAATTTTGGTCATTTGCATGGTTGTGTATATTATTTTGATATTTCTAATTATTGTTAATTTTAATCAATAACAAGGTTTATTTAGGAGAAACCATTCTAGTATCAAATCAACAATCCTCTAAATCGTGCTTGTAGAAACCATATTAACAAACTTTAATAATAAAAAATTGAAGGCAAATAGAGTTTTTTTGCGATTCAATTATATTCCAACAATCTTATATAAAAGTATGCTCTAGGATGGAGCTAGATAAATTCTAAGAGAAACATAGTTTTAATTTCATCATTGTATAATTTCCAACACACATGAGAGATTGTAATTCTATATTATAGCTCAAAAGTTATGTTCAAAATAATAGACAATTATATATCAACCATAAAATATATTTATGTTCTTATTTATACTATTTTTTTATGTCAATATTTTATTATATGATCCGTGTCAACTCTAAATTAGGTTAGCAATTTTCTCATAAACTTAAATATATTCTAATAGAATAATATATTACTTGTTTGCAATAGTTGACAAATCTAATCTAGGATATTCTCCTCAAACTTTATTCTCCATATAAATCTAATTTCATTTTTTATCATCTATCTTAATTTCATATTTCATTAGTTTCTTCCCCCTTACCATATTTACTTTGATTACTTTATTTCATAGAAAGGATTTCTAATTTGTCATATGATTTATTTCCAATAGTCTACCACACCACCCATGATTTAGTGTTTAGGATTGACACTTAATTCATATTTTTTATATGATTACTAATTAATTTTTAAATTTATATCTACCTTAGTTCACTCTTAAATTATTTTCTCTATTCTATAAATGTAGGCAAATGGTGAGAATAGTTGCATATTAAATCTGAATTCAGCTACAAATCTGAAGTTAATTTTTCTCAATTGTTGAAATATCATAAAAGATTAAAATTCTTTATAACGATAAAATCAGCTACCTTTAGCATGCTTAAACAACAAACTTATATAAACATAAAATCAACAATATAATATTATAATCATCACAAGAATAGAGTAGCAAAAAAGAGACAAATATCAACAACCATAAGAAATTGTGAAACAAAAGAGAAAACACATAACAAAATGTTTTAGAAAAAAAATTCCATCGAGAAAATAGCTCTATGGTTGTATTATCTTCATTAAGAAAATATTACTTACAACCATTCCTTACTTATCCTCTTCAACCTTCAATCTAATATCACCGATGTACACAAAAGATATCTCTTATTGTCTCTATTTTAAGCCCTCAATTTAAAAAATGAAAAAGGATAACTTGGTATTTAAGAATGAATATATATGTATGTATATATATATATATATATATATATATATATATATATATATATATATATATATATATATATATATATATATATATATATATATATATATATATATATATATATATATATATATATATATATATATATATATATATATATATATATATATATAGGAACTCCCACAATATAGGTAATATCAAATCTATAAATAAGATCAAAGAATAACAAGTCCCTCAATAGTACTTCTCATAGAGAATGTGGCTAAATCCTTCATCATATAGTGTCAAAGAAATGTCTAATGGAAAAAAAAACTTCTCCTTACCAATCCAAATAAATCTTCGAAGTCCTCCCAACTAATAATAAAACACATCAACTCCATAAACATAAGAAACTAAAAGAATAAGTTAATATACCAAGAAAAAGAAGAAATATAAATTAAACTGTGTTCTTGTACCACACTAACATGAAAAGTATGTGGCTAACTCTTGGCATAAGGGTAATGTGGCTATTGGCAACATTAAATTTTGTATGATGCCAAAGGTAATTTTTGAGGAAATGGAGAATGAATGTGATGGGGACAAGGTTGAAAGGAAGAGTGCATGGGATTATAAGGGTTATATGAAGAAAGTTTTTCAGAAGGGCCAAAAACTAGTGATTGTGGTGATTAGTAATGGGTATGAATGATCTTCCTTTCCCCCTTTGTATGCTCTAGTTTTTCCTTATTTGATGAATTACTTTATTCTTGAGGGTTATTTCATCACTTTTCATAGGTACCACTTTCCCATTTTGATTCATATAAGACATGATGAAAAAATTAACGTTCCTTACATTTTGTTTTCATTGCTCAGTAATAGCATTGATAAGTTGAATCTCCTCTCATGCACCAAGAATTGATCTATTTTTTATATCAATATCCATTTAGTAATTCTCCTCTAAGTAGTAGGTGTATTAATTATCCCCAATAGGAAGTCCATATTTCTGAGGAACCCCCGAAGAGTATGGTTAAAATTGAGCTTGTCAGTAGTGGATCTCTCCGCAAATGTTCAAATAGTAAAGCTAAAAGAAATAAAATTAGTAAAATTTCCCAGTCGTATACTTAATAAAATCCCTCCGTTGGTATTTATTTTGAAGAAAACCTCCTTGATACTACTCTTTTTAAAAGGAAAGCCCTTGAAAAGAAGTCTAGTCTTGCTAAGGTTAGGAAGACTAAACTTGGTACTTAAAAGAACTTCATTAATGTTGAAGATGAGGACTTGGGATAAGGTACTAACTCTCAAGAAGGTTGGAAGATGGATAGTTCATGTGAGAAAAAGTATTATATTAGTTTTGGTGAAGGTAGGTCGACCATGTTGAGAAATAGGCAAGATATTAAGGGGAAAAATCTTGAAGAGGAGGTGATCCTTGAAATGGATCTTGACTATGAACCAGAAGAAAGTGAGGGAATAAACAACTTAGATGATGAAGATTAGAAAAAAGAGACTAAAGAGTTAGAATAAACTGAAGAAGAGAAATCCCTAGAGATCACTATTTTTGATAGTGGAAAATAAGTTTTGAAGGGACCTGAAACCCTTTACAAGAAGGTCAAAAATGATATTCAAGGACAACCCACTTAGACAAAACTGGTCAAGACCTATACGAGGGTTTTTCTAAAAGGCTCCCATAACCTAAAACAAACAACTCAGACAAGGCCCCAAGAGTACCTAGCCAAAAAAAAATCCCAAAAAATTAGGATTTTCTGTTAGCCCCCTTTTGATGGGATCGAAGGGTCATGTCGAAAGAGGACAAAGATCACTTAGAATGTTTTCCTTTTACCTTGATCCCATTGGAGTAATATTGTTTCATCAATTTACTCCTTATTTAAGTTTACTTAGGTCAACCCATAAATGAGTTAGATATCTTTGAGTCCAATTTGGACTCTATCATATCCTAGAGAATATTGTAGAGTTCTATCAGAACTCTACCTCCTCTTGATTGAGACACTTGTCTCAACCCTATCCTTTCTTTCTACTAGCTCTTGGCTATTTATGTAGAGCCCTTGAATGTTTATTGTCACCTTAGTTTAATCCATTATAGTGTTGAATACTTCTCTCTTCTAGTGGATGTCTGAGGATTGGGTTCTAGGTATAGGATAGTTTATCCTAACATGTTATCATAGACTAAGTCTTACAGCTCTTTCTAGTTTAGAGGGTTTTCATTTTTTTTTTAGTTTTTGAGGTCCTATATATATATATGGTAACTTTATGGTATATATTAGTTATGCCAGAGATATTGTGCTAGTCACATCTTTAATGGTGATTGATCATTTCATGCTCATTCTCTTTGTTGGGGTTGATTAGGGCATAGCTTATGTTTTGATGTTTGTGGCTATCGAATGCTTCCTAGTCAACCTTTATTCTGCTAAATGTTGACTAGTATGTGTTTAGCTACTTGACGAAGCTAGAGACTCCACGTGGGAGATGCCCATTGTATGGTGAAAATGTGACCACACTTCTATGAATCCTTACATGCAAGAAAACTCAAGAATGAGCTCTCACAAATCGATCCATAGCTCTTTATGCATGGAGTTGCAAGACACTATGATAAAATTGCCCTCAGCTAGAGCTACAAACTTGTGACCTTGCTAGTCAACTACACAATGAGAGATTCCAAATCAAAGACAAGGGCAACAATGCCAATATCTCCAATGAAATCCAAATGAATGAAATTCAATACAAAATTAATCTAAGATAAGCATGCAAGTATGCAAATTAGGCTATGAAAATGGAAATGAAAGAGTTACAAACCTTCTAATTAAATTATGTGAGATTAATCTAAAACATAAAAAGAAATGATACCATGATGATGCAACTATAATGCAAGCTAGGATGTGATGTAGATGCAAGATGAATGTCAATGATGCTCCAAATCTTCAAAACTTGATGCAAGAATGTCTCCAAAAGCTTCAAGATGACTTAGAAAACCTGTAGCATGACAATAGCATAAAATTCAAGTGTATGCAAAATGAAGAAGAGAGCTCTTCTTTTATAGAGAATGAGAATCAATGGACAATCAAGATTAAGAGGCAAAAGACTTAATCAATGATGGAGAAAAATAGAAGCTTGATCCTTGTGCACAAATATCCTCCAATGAGAAAATTAGAGTTGACTTTTGTGTCCATATGAGACAAAAAGTGTTTTTTCTTTTTTTATAAAATAAGAATAATGCTTTATTTGTGCAACTTAGGATAAGAGGAAAAGTGAAGATTTTTTATTTAAATAAAAGGGGAGAAAATTTCTTTTAATTAAATAAAAGCTTAGGATAAAGTGATTTTATTATTTAATCAAAAGAGATTTTTAATTAATTAAAAGAGAGCATGTTCTCTTAATTAAATAAGATTTTTATTTTTATTTTTTTCTCTTTTAAATTAAATAAGGCTCAAACCTTTGGAAATATTGAATTGATTATGATTTGATCAAGGAAATTGATATAATTGATATTGTTGATATTTGAAAATATTGATCCAGGTATTTGACAAATTGCTGAATGGAGGCCCAAAGTGTAGGCGACCATTTTAGGGTGCATACATTTTCCCCTCTTTGACTAATGTGAGATCAATTTGGGATCACATGCAGTCAAAGAATGAAGTTGAAATGTGAGATCGATTTGAGATCACAAAACAACTTAGATGTGAGGTCAATTCGGGATCACATCCAGATAAAACATAAATAAAGGATTTTGGACATGAGGTTGATTCGGGATCATATCTAAAATAAGAGATAAGAATCTCAAGCTTGAGAAAAAGCTCACAGAAAAATAGCTGAATCAAGAAAATCAAGGAATCAAGGATTAAAATCCAATAGGTACTGCCCCCTCAGAATCAAAAGCGAAATCAGATAGAGAGGAATAACAAACTGATAAAGATTTGATCAAATCATAATGAATCACAATCAAGAATAAAGGTCAAATAGATTAACCATTAAGAAGTGAAGACATGCCCCAGTGATGAATTAGAAGAAAAGAAGCGGGGTGAATAAAAGACTAGAATTTAGAAAGACATGAAAAAGGATGAAATCCATCAAAGATCAAAAAATTATGCCTCAAAAGGTCAGTCAACTGTACAGAAGAGAATGAAATGTGATTTTGATGATCAAGGTGAATGCGGATTTTAGTTTTGATCCTGAAATGAATAGAAAATGACGTGATATGAAAGACCAGAAATGAAAGATATGATCAAGAAGAATCAGAAAATGAGCACAGTTGACCAACTAGTCCATAGATGATAAAAAGAAGAGCTCTCTCCATATGCAAGATGCAAAGAAATAATCTAATCACGAACCTAAGAATACAAGCTACTATGAAAGTGGTTGACGTGCAAGGTCACAATGCCTATAAACATCTAATTATCATCATTGAGCATTAGGTAGCACCGTAAGATCATACAATGCACACTAGCATAACTATGTGGATATGAATATGATCTTTATCAGATAGAAATGTGGGAATCTCACCTAGGCATCAAAGACATGTAGGTCCAGATGACTAATGCAGTGAGATCACCTAAATTTTGATATGACGAGATTATTCTTGTATCAAGACACATGAAAGTCAAGATAACTAGAAGCATGCACTCACAAAACAGTCAAAGATAATATCTTGTCAATCCATAGTGTCAAGTAAGACCAGCATAAAATGCTCATGACAATTAGGACCAACAAAATATACCCACAAGCAGATAAAAAAATAAAACATGTTCTCATACCCTTAGTCTTCTAGCTGTGTATCATCAAAAAATTCTCAGGGAGAGACCACTCATCAAAGAAATCCTCATAGACAGCACACAAAAAAAAATAAAGTCAACATATCTCAAGTGAGTTGATTGTCTAAGTGTGTGTGTGTGTTGGTCATAGAGTCAAACTTTGAGGATCAAATTTGCTAATGAGCGATATCAGATCATACTTAGACTAGTGGGTAAGACATCTGATAAGTGTTGAGAAACACTCGACGCTAGGGTAGTGTTGAAAAACACTATCTGGTGTGGTGTTGAAAAACACCTGTTGTGAAATGCCCCAAGAGACAAATGCATCTAAAGGACCTATGCGAATAGTTATGCTCCCTAGACAAAAATAAAGACCAATTCCAGACCAAGTCAAATAAGGTCAAGGTATGATGGAGAAAGGCTCAGTGTCGAGGATGCATGCTTAAAAAATAGGAGTGCAAAGGCCTCAAGTAGCACCCGTTTCCAAGTTTTCACCACTTGGATTTATTGCAATTTTTTTAAATTTTTTTTTATAATATTTTTTCTACCAAGGCGCCTGTTTTCAGATTTTCACCAAGGCACTTTTTCTATTTTTTTGAATTTTTTGCATTTTTTGAATTTTTTGTATTTTTTGAGGACTTTTTATACTTTTAAGGATTTTTTCAGCATCATATATCAATTTTTTTGATATTTTTTCAGGATCATAAAATATGTACAAAGGATGCCCCCAGACTGAATAGGCATCAAACTTCCAAGAAAGATCACATTGTGCACTCGCAATGTCTAGCAAGGTGGAGGACAAGAGGGATGAACAAGCTGGTGGAAGAAATGTAAGATAAGAGAATGGAAGCAAACTCCTCAAGAGTACCCAAGCTAGGGAAAATTTTTCATGTAAAGCACATTTGGATAAGAAATGAAAGGCCAACATAGGATAAGCCTCAAAAGTATAATGCAAGAGTAGGAAAGGATGCAGTCCAAAGGAGTAGACATGTCAAGAGGCTTCATAGCATCATGTTTACTTTTTTTTATATTAGATCAAGACCAAAGGGGAAAAGGATAGCGAAAGACTAGAATGAATGAAGGAAAATGAATATGAAGGCTAAACATGAAATGAATGAAAGTAAGATCATTGTAAGATAGCTCACAAGATAGCCAAATATTCAAGTATAGGTCAACATTGTCAAGATCAAAGAGAGAAGATGGAATGGATGAAATATGTAGAAGAACTATGCATGATTCCTGATTGCCAGGTTTTCATCATAGTACTTATCCAAGGCGCCACAAGGGAGTGGTTTTCACCATAGGAAAAATTTATTTCTCTTTACTTTTTCTACCAAAGCGCCTGTTTCCAGGTTTTCACAATGACACATTTTCAATTTTTTTTTTCTTTCTTTCCTTTTTTTTTTTTGGAAGAAGGCAAGCTTTTTAGATAATGCTCCTTGAAAGGATAAACCATAATATGCCAAGGATTCAAAATGATATGCTCAAAGATGTTGATAGGGAAAGGAAGATGGAAGAGAAAAATGTAGGATAAGGTTTTATGTAAAGCGAGTGAGGTTAGAAGATAGGATGAATAGGAAAATGAAGAAAAATGATAGAAGGTAGAAGGATTGTGAAAGGGTAGATAGAAAGAAAGGTAAGATCAACGTCAATACACACCTTAAAGGGTGGTGGGAAAAATGGAGGAAACGTAAACCATATTCTAGTCCAAATGCGAACCATATTCTGGTTCATTATTGCTATTTGACTCTTCGAAGAGAGGATTGGTGTACTTGTTATAATTCTCAAATGTGAATGGAGGAATACAAGAAGGAATATGGAAAATGTGTAGTAGAGGTTGTGGTTTAGGCGCATGGAATAGAAGAATGTTTTTGGAAAAAGATGAAGTGGAAGCCTTTGGAAGCTTGAATGTCAACTTCACTTTTTGCTCAACATGAGACTTTTTCAAGAGAGACTTTGGATTCCATATAGCTTTAAACTTTTTATTTTCTTTTGATTTGTTAGAGAGAATATCTTCAATGATAGATTTTGGAACCCATACTTGTCTTGTAGTTTTCTTCTTAGATATCTCTTTTGACTTTATGCCCCCATGTCGATTAGAGAAGACATGGTGATCTTATTTTTTTGATGGATTCTTGTATTGCTTCTTTTTCTTGTATTGAACATTCAAGTTACTTGCAAAATACTTGGGACTTATGGAAGAAGGAGGATATGACTGGTTAAGATGGGTAGGTGGATGAAAAGGATTCAAGGGTATGCATCTATGTTGATCTTGAGGGAAGATAAGAGATGGAGGGACGTAAGGACCCAAAATGGATGATGAATTAGGAGAGTTAGGAGGGGAAAGTGAAGGGAGATAAGGGCCCAAGATGGAAGGAAGATGTGAAGCCCTTAGTATTGGTGGAGGAGGTCCAAGGATCGATGTGGAAGACACAAAAGGATAATCATTAAGTTCATCAGCATCTATATCACAACCAAGCATATTAGCATCTTTAGAGAAAGCATTAGAATTTTCAACAAGATCTTGCACATCTTGAATAAGAGTGACTTTGTTGATAGGATTGTTCAAAGCTTGCAAAGACTTAGGAAGAGTAGAAAGCAAAAGTGAACATGGAGCGTTAGAACAAGAAGGTGGAAGACTTTGATCTTGACAAGGATCTTTGGATAGCATAGGTGTAGGATTTTTCTCTTGATTTTCAATAGGCTTAACATCGGAAGTAACAACACCATTTTAAATAACCTTAATGGAAGTATCATCTTCAAAAGGTGCAAGTGTAGTAAGGTTATTTTTATTTTCAATAAGCTCAGTGGTGTAAGTAGTAGCTTGATCTTGCTTAGGAGATGGTGGAATGAATGCGAAAGAGTGTAGAGGATCAAAAGAACCATGAAATGGAGGAGATACATCATGAAGAGAATTGGATGATGTGGAGGGTTCCTGATCTTGTTCTTTATTTATATTCTTTTCTTTATCATCTTTAAAATCTTTTTGACATGGAGCCACTTCTAAGGACAAGGAAGCATGTTGGGATTGTATGGAAGACTTTGGAAGAGATGGTGAAGGACTAGCTAAAGTAGGCATTATAGCGCATAAAGGCTTAGGCTCTCTAGGTGTAGCATTATTGGAAGTATTTGCAGCCAAGTGAAGGTTAGCTTAAGTTTCTTTAAGAGGTAGCCCTTGAGGATAACTATAGGGAACCACATGAAAAGCCTTACGATCTTTGTTGGATGAAGGATTTATGAAAGATTTGGAAGACTCAGAAGCTTTAGGAAGTGTGTGGGTATTGGAGGAAGTAGAGGATGGAAGGGAACCATCACAAGACAAAGGTTCAACATTAATATGATCTCACTTGAGAGCGCAACCTTTATTTTTAGCATGAGAACTTTTAGAGGAGAGATTCTTTTGACATTTGAAATCAGTGTGGTAGATTTTCTCTTCCTCAGTAGGAATATTGTATTGTTCACAAAAATCATCAAAGAATTCTTCAAATTTAGTCATATGGATCACCATCACAGTCTACCCAATATGACTCCCCCTTAGAAATCACAAGTGTACCATGAGGATGATGCTTAGGGATAGAAGTTTCATGGGCATCACTACATTGTCCATCATCATAGTCATCATATTCATCATAGGTGGGTGTGTCACTCTTTGTGGAAGAGACATCACAAGGACTATCATGTTTCTCTTTACGGTATGTCTTCTGAAGAGAAGTAAGACTCTTGGGAAAAGTAGAAGAAGAATGAGATCGTGAAGAAGAGGAAGTTGAAGACTTAGTGGAAGAAGAAGACTTGGATAATGAAGAATGTGAATAATGTTTAGAAGAGTCATGGTAAGATTTGGAAGATGAGGAAGAATGAGAAAACTTAGATGATGAAGAACATTTAGAAGAAGGAGGTTGTGATATGATCATGTTTATGATCCTAGCAAAGGCATCCGATTTAATCATCTTTTCTTTTATTTTTTCCATAAGTTTATCACCCATGAGATATTTGGAAGGACTATTGGAGGAATAAATATACTCTTCAAATTGAGAAATGAGTTCAAGATCATCTATTCTCAAGAGAGGTTCTTTAACAAGATAGTTGAAATTCATGGTTCTAGAAGAGGAGGAATCAATCATGGACGAAATGAATAAATGAATAGAAGAAAGTAGACTAGATAATAAGAGGAAAGAAATCAAGAAGAAGAAGAAGAATTTCTCATGGGAATAGAAGACTTTAGAAGAACATGGAAAATGGAGAGGAAAAAAGAAAACTACGAGTCATCTTGTGTAATTGATACCATAATGTTCATTGAGATGTTGAGCAACATGACAACACCTAGGATCTAACAATTGGAGGTCGTTTCCCTTAACTAACTTGGCATCTTGTTGTAACTGACATGAAAGAGAGAAACTCTAGGTGATAAGGTAATCTCTCAAAGTGTCAATTCCAACCTATGATAATTGAGATTCTCTATTGTCCAAAGAGAAAATGAAAAGATAGAAAATAAAAGGCGTCACCAACACTATCAAAGAGGTGCTTCAAATCAAAGGGTGAATACCCTTGCACTTTTGAATCAGGAGGTTGGACTTAGCCAAAATTCAAATTGAAATTGAGATATATGAAAAATGATTTGGACAATAGTAGGATCAGAATTCCCCAAGGGTGTAATCAACAATTCTAAAGACAAACTGTTCACTAGGAATATCTCTCTAACTTGATAAATTGTTTTCAAGGTAACCTTATAAATCAATTAAGATGATCCCTAGAAGGCTAAAATCAGAAATTTGCAGTCAAGACAAGTCTCTAATGACAAGGTATGAAATCAAGCAAGTTGTGAAAAGTTGGTGTTTCAAATTAGGAACTCAGTTTGTTTTAAAAGATCAAGTAAGTACATCAATAGATTTTCATCATTGAACAAGCACATAAGACAACAATCAAGGAGTTCAAGCAAATAGTCTTCAAACAATGGGCAAGGGACAAATCAACCTTGTGCATGAATGGAGATAGTGACTTAGTATTCCTACTCCTTAAAGGTTCTACTTGTGTATGTTCTTGAAGATGTTTTAGCAGACACTTAAAACAAAACACCTTATTAAGCTATCTACAAGGATATACATGGATTTTCTAAAGAGTCCTCGATATACACAAGGTACGTGAGGCTCAAATCCATAGATGAGAAGAATCCAAAATCACATAGCCAGGGGGAGACGGTAACCCAAATCTCCTCCTTCACTTCTCAAAGGTATAAAGTTCTTTGAGGCTTAGCCAAGAGTGATATCAAACTCAATTCCCAAGAGAGGTGTCTTTCAATTCACCTCCCGCTATTTATACTCCGCCGAAACATAGGAGTTAAGGTCATCCCTTGAGGTGATGTGTCTACAAGTAGGCCTTCTAAAAATAAGAAGTAAGTAATTCACTATCAAAAGTATTTAAAACACTAAAGGTGGAACACTTAACTATTAAAATAAAAGTGAAGTGAGTCCAAAAGTGGAACATTTAACTCTTCAAGTGAATGTAAAGTGAGTCCAAAAGTGGAACATTTAACCGTTCAAGTGAATGTGAAGTGAGTCCACAAGGTGGAACATTTAACTCCTCACACAAACTCAAAGTGAGTCCAAAAGTGAAACATTTAACTCCTCACACAAACTCAAAGTGAGTCCAAAAGTGGAACATTTAACTCTTCATACAAACTCAAAGTGAGTCCACACCTTAGAAAACTAATGAGATCAAGAAAGAATAAAAAGGGGGAAAATTTGTGGAACACTTAATGCTCTTTTCAAGTAGACCCCTCCCTTATGTATGAATGCTGATATTGCATTGAAAGGGTGGAAACAAAGGGTGATTAGAAATAAGCAAGTCTAACAACCCAATTTAGCCAACAAGATCAATAAAAAGTACTCTAAAGTTTCTTATCAATACTACTCACAAATGAAAAAGGGTTGAATCAATGGAATATTTAACTTTCCAAGCAAACATAGAATGAGTCCACAAAGTGGTACATTTAACTCCCCATGTAAACAAGGAATGAATCCATGCCCTCAATCACTCAATGATATATTTGATATTGGAACCAAGAATTACTTAAGGTTTAAACATAAGCATTCACTCACACAAACTTGTAAAAACAAATCTTTATTCTTTCATTTCTTATTAAGAGCATCGATTGAAATGTGTTCTTATGAAAGCATGTAAACACTCAAGCCAAACACATGAGAGGTTCAATTTTAATCCCAAGATCCAAATTTTGTAGAGATGTAATAGAATACCTCAAGTCCAACACAATGTGCTTAGTAGATTTCACCTTTTTTTTGTTTGTTTTAAGCATTTTCCATGAAAGCAAGCCATGCACCTTCAAATGAACAAGACAATCAAACAAGCAAACAAGATATGCAATGTATATTCAACTTATGCAAACCCTAAGGTGGTTAGATCTGAAAATAAATTGTTAGGAGCAATAATAACCAGAAAATAATCCAAATGAAAACTCACATCATGCATTGAACCATGTGAAAAATAAATGCATACTAATCATCAAATACCCTTTTTTTAATTTTGATTTTTGACCTTGTCAACAAGATTGGACTTATACCATATGAATTCAGACCCTAAAACCAAAATGCAAAAAAGAGACCTTTGTCAAAAAATAGAGAGCTTTCCAAAAATGTCAAAATTTTAACAATATCTTTTCATTTGTGCCATAGAGAGCCATTTTCCCAAAATAGACCAGTTTTTATAAATTGACCAAATGAGCTATGATATAACCTCTAAATTAAAAATACAATAAATGGACCCTCTGTAGAATTTAAAGACCTTTCTAGAAATATAAAAATTTCCAAAAAATATGCTGATTTGCATCAAAAATTGATTTTTTATGAAAAATAAAGAAAAAATTATAAAAAATACAAATTACCTTTGAAAATTCTGAAATTAATTTTAGAGCTTCTCTAATATTTGGGAGATATGATCAAATCTTTCAAATCTAGGATTTTTCATGTCCAAACAAATCTGCACAAGGGTTAGCTCCAAAAATAATCAAAACTAGCATGCAAGAGGTGGGTTGCCCACGGTGGGCACCAAAAATGTATGGTGAAAATGTGACCACACTTCTATGAATCATTAAATTCAAGGACACTCAACAATAAGGCCTCAAAAATTGATTCATAGCTCTCTATGCATGGAGTTGCAAGATTTGTAAAATTGCTCTCAGCTAGAGCTATAAACTCATGACCTTGCTAGTCAACCACACAATGAGAGATTCAAATCAAAGACAAGGATAACAATGCCAATATCTCCAATGAAATCCAAATGAATGCAATGCAATGAAAAATTAATCTAAGATGAGCATGCAAGTATGTAAATTAGGCTATGAAAATGGAAATGAAAGAGTTCCAAACCCTCTAATTAAACTATGTGAGATTAATCTAAAACATGAAAGAAAATGATACCATGATGATGCAACTATGATGTAAGCTAGGATGTGATGTAGATGCAAGATGAATGCCAATGATGCTCCAAATCTTCAAAACTTGATGCAAGAATGTCTCCAAAAGCTTCAAGATGACTTAGAAAACCTGTAGCATAACAATAGCATAAAATTCAAGTGTATGCAAAATGAAGAAGAGAGCTCTTCTTTTATAGAGAATGAGAATCAATGGACGATCGAGATTAAGAAGCAAAAAACTTAATCAACGATGGAGAAAAATAGAAGCTTGATCCTTGTGCACAAATATCCTCCAATGAGAAAATGAGAGTTGACTTTTGTGTCCATATGAGACAAAAAGTGCTTTTTTTTTTTAATATAAAATAAGAATAATGCTTTATTTGTGCAACTTAGGATAAGAGGAAAAGTGGGGATTTTTATTTAAATAAAAGGGGAGGAAATTCCTTTTAATTAAATAAAGGCTTAGGATAAAGTGATTTTATTATTTAATTAAAAGAGATTTTTAATTAATTAAAAGAGAGCATGTTCTCTTAATTAAATAATTTTTATTTTTTTTATTTTTTCTCTTTTAAATTAAATAAGGCTGAAACCTTAGGAAATATTGAATTGATTTTGATTTGATAAAGAAAATTGATATAATTGATATTGTTGATATTTGAAAATATTGATTCAGGGATTTGACAAATTGCTAAATGGGGGCCCAAAGTCTAGGCGACCATTTTAGAGTGCATACACCCATCTCCTCTATTGCCTTAACAAAGCTATCATGAATGACGATGTAGATGGGCGTCACACTCTGCATGTACACCACCACCATGCTTAACTTTTTAGCTAGTGGTTGATGACATGCAAGGAGAGTGAAGAGGAAGCGAGAAGGTTCTGTGTTTAAATTCACACACTGCGCTCCTTCCCCATTTTCTAGCTAGAATTTGAAAGATTTGATTATGTTCACTACAATGAGCTCCATCGTCAATAGCTCTCTCATGTGCTGAAGATTGATGAACTGGCACATCGCCACCAAATAAGTGGTAAACATGAGCTTCAATATCTGAATGGCCTGCACATTCCTTTTCTTCTTGTTGGACATTCACTTATTTTTGGTGCGGTGGTGCTCTTCCTTAGTAGCATGCATCTTTTTGCCAGTCCCTGCAGCAAACTGGACATAGCACAAACTTAGCTAAGAGATCTCATGTGTGGGTTCTTACATGGAGGCTATTTGTATTTGGAGGACCATATTAGTTGCTCCAACCTACAAGTTCCTACATCAACTCTAACACATTGGTGGAGGACCAATTTAAAGGCTACCAGTGCACTCCAAGTGCCAAAGATCAACGGCCTGGCACATCGCCACCAGATAAGTAAGCATATGGATCTTTGGCCAGTGTTGGAGCATAGATTTTTCTCAGCTTGGAGGCTCACAAATTCTTTTGACCCTATCAGCCTTTCCTCTGCATAGCAGTGTGCGTAGCCATTGCCTTAGAGGGCTTGCCATTCCTTTTTCACTATCATCCATCTACTTGATAGTCCATGATCGCACATCTACTTCACATCTACTTTGTAGCCTGATTTATTGCTTGGGCCATGAAAATACCTTGGTGAGTGTTGATTAGTGTAGAAAAATCCTTCACAGGCCCATGTGAAGAATAATGATTGTAGGCCCATTTTTACTGACTTTCATTTCTTGGGTGAGGCTGGCATTAATTTTTTTTGTGGCTTCATTAACATCAGGTTGGTGTCCCCAATATTGCTATCTTTGTCTTTACTTTAGTTGGTGATTCTCACAGTTTATTCTCATTGACAATGACCTCACTTTAGTTTTTTCTTGCTTATTCGATGAGCACCACTGGGGGCACATATCAGCCTCCCCTCACATCATTGTGAGTTAGCTAAAGCCTACCCTATATTTCATCAGTGCCTAGATTGAGGTGAATGAAGTGGTTGGGAATTCAAAGTTGGTGCGCCAGCTAGCTGCTAGCCACTACCCCACTTTGGCTGCATCAACATCTTCATGCTATTTAGTGTAAATCATGTGCATAAAGTGGGAGCTTCATTATTTTCTCACTGCAACATTGATGCCATTTTTTTTTACTTGGGTGGCTAATTTTGTATGTGGGCCCAAAGGATAGATTTTATTGGTGATTTTTTCTTGGTGTGCCTCCTCCAAGCCTCTTTATGCAAAACATCACAATAAACTTGAAGGTGGTCAGTATTTGTGGACAAAGTTATTATGAGAGTTACTATTATTCACTATCAGTGTTATGGTGCTATGCTTCAACTAGCTCATACTTGATGCAGCCTTCTTGGTGCTAGTATATTGAGATCCTATGCAACTTTTGAAACTGGAATCAATTTTAACCATGACATCACCAACAAGCTACTTTGACAGACTATGATATTGTGACAAAGGTATTTTATGAACATTTTTCCATTTCATGCCACTTTGACTATCTTGAAGTTGCAAGTTATTTTCTCTTGGCAAAATTATCATTCAGGAATTGTAAAATTAGTTTGTATCTATTTTGGGGGGTGTATCTTGCATATTTATCCATTGTGTACCCTTGTCCAACATGTCGGACCCTAGGATTGAATTTCTCACCCCACATAACTATCACACATGGAAGCTCAAAATGCTATAGTTGTTGCAATCTTGAGGCCTCTGGCAGCTATTGCAAGCTGACCAACCTGAGTTCTCAAAAGCATTTGAGTAGTTTGTTCATAGAAACAAAATGGATGAGGCAAAAGGACTCATCGGCCTTCATGTGTCAGATAATCTGTTGTTTCACATTGCTAAGTGTACAACACCAAAAGAAGTATGGGATAAGCTTGCAGGGTTGTATGGTAAGGTCAACCAATTCAAAATCTTGTAGCTTGAAGCTGATCTCAATTCTCTTTCCCTAGATGCATTTCCCTCTATTCAGGATTTCCTTGTACAGTTCAAGTCAATTTTGTCTTAGTTGAAAGGTTGTGGTCATGCCAAATAGGATAAGGAGTGTATTTTCATGATCTTGTCTAAGCTTAGAGGTCCTTTCCAAGTGTTTGGCTCTACCTTCTATTCTACTATGGATGCTATGGGAGATGATCATAAGATGCCCTCATTTGAGGACTTCTGTGATAGGTTAACTAGGGAGCAAGCCTAGTTAATTCAGATGGATGCTCTTCCTAAGAGTCATGCATTGATGGCTCAATCTCCTAAAGGAAAGGGTAAGTATAAGAAGAAGCCACAGATAGATTCATTTGGAGGAGGTAAGCCTCCTTATAGGCCTCCCTATTAGCCCAAGGTGAATAATGATTAGAAGTCTAAACCTCCTTCTCCTCCCCCTAACTTGGGAGGGTCATCTTCTAAGTATAAGAAGAGATGAGAGAATACTTCTTTTTGGGGTAAACCTAAGTCTAATGACATGCCATACTATCAGAGGCTAGCAGCATTAGAATAAGCTATGAAGATGCATAACATTAAAGTGCCTAATTCTTCTTCCTCAGGCAAAGGACAAGCCTTCTTAGCTAAGGCTTCATCATCTATAAGTTCTAGTTGGATTCTTGATTCCGGTACTTCACATCACATGACTCATTCTATTGATCTTCTTGATTCTCTTTCTGATAGTTCTACTTCACATATTACAGTTGGGAACTCATCATAGATTCCAGTTCTAGGGATGGGCTCAATTAAGATGCATGATGGTAGCATTGATGATGTTATTTTTATTCCTAATATTTCATAGAATCTTCTTTCCATCTATCAAATTTGCAAACATGGTGATGGAAAAATTGTTGATTTTTCTCCTACTAATATGACTATTATAGAGATGCAAAATCATGAAAAGGTCATTACTACAGGCATAGTTAGTCATGCAGCCCACTTGTATCAGTTTGATGGGTTTGATTCGTCATCAGGATCATCCCTTATTTCTCATGCAAATTCTACAAGAAAGCTTTGGAATGAAAGGTTTGGACACCTAAATTACAGATATCTTCA
Source organism: Chamaecyparis obtusa (assembly GCA_027943335.1). Lineage (NCBI taxonomy): Eukaryota > Viridiplantae > Streptophyta > Pinopsida > Cupressales > Cupressaceae > Chamaecyparis > Chamaecyparis obtusa. The sequence goes on along the minus strand of BSBK01007583.1, from coordinate 258,471 downwards.
ATAGATGAGCACATAGAACTTGGTGATTCATCTACCTCAGATCTCTTGTTTAGATGGAGATTTTTCAAGTTGTGTTCTTGGCAAGCATCATCAAGTTCCCTTTCCTGAGGGTATGGCCACATGAGCTTTGACTCCCCTTGAGTTGGTGCATAGTGACATCATGTCATTTCCAACTCCTTCATTTTTCAGGGGCCAAGTATGATCTCACCTTCATTGATGACTTCTCTAGGTGCACATGGGTGTGCTTTTTAAAGTACAAGAATGAGGTTCTTCAACACTTCATGAGCTTTCTTTCATTTGTGGAGAAGCAATCAGGATATTCCTTCCAAAAGATCTACATAGATAATAGGGGAGAGTATGTCAATCAAGAATTCAAAGAATTTTGTCATACTCAAGGTATTATTCATCAACATATAGTGCCATACACTCCTCAGCAAAATGGTGTGGCTGAGTGGAAGAATAGAACCTTATAGGAAATGGCTAATTACATGCTTTAGTCTCGATCCATGGCTCCAACATTTTGGGCAGAGGCTGTCAATTGTGCAAATTACATTCAAAACCATATGCCTCACAAGGGAGTACTGAATAAGACTCCTGAAGAGGCTTGGTCTCATGTCAAGCCCCGAGTATCCTATTTTAGAGTATTTGGTAGTGATGCATGGACATTCATTCCTGATAATAGGTACAAAGAAATGGAGAAGAAAAGTTAGCGATTCATATTTTTTGGCTATCATGAGGATGTGAAGGGATATCAGTTGTTTGATCATATCAATCAAGAGGTTCATTTTTGTCATAATGTTCATTTTGATGAATCCTTTACTCAGCAGGATTCTTCATCACAAGCCTCTCCATCTCTTCTTGCACATTCTTCTTCTGAGGATGTCTTTTCTTTAGATGATGATGATGATGATGTTACCAATACTCCTGGTGCTACCATTCCTGAAGATGGTATTGATCTAGTTGTTGACATTACTCCATCTTCTTTTAATCCTCCACCTACACCTAGTAGACCTTTATGGGCTTGAATAGTTGTTGAGGAAGCTGGTCCTCTTGTAGGTGATCCAATAGCTACTTGTTGCACTCATTCCCAAACTTTAGGTATTATTCTTTTGAGTCATGTAGTCTCTACTGATCCTCAAAAGTTTTCAGATCCTTCAGGTATACCCGAATGGGATAATGCTATGGATGAGGAGTATTCTTCTTTGATGAAGAATCATACTTGGGATTTGGTTCCACTCCCTAAGGGAAGAAAACTAGTTCGATGTAAATGGGTGTATCTTACTAAATTCACAGCTGATGGTTCTGTTGATAAGTATAAGGCCCATCTAGTGGCTAATGGATTTTCTTAGGTTGAAGGTATTGACTATATTGAGACCTTTTCTCCTGTTTCCAAGATGGATTCCATTCATCTTGTACTTTCTATTACTGCATCAAAGGGTTCATTAGTGTATCAGATGGATGTGAAGAGTGCTTTCTTGCATGGTGATCTTCAAGAGGAGATCTATACGGAGAAACCACTAGGTTTTGTACATAATTATTCACTTGTATGTAGGCTTCGATGTTCATTATATGGTCTCAAGAAATTTGATATGAATGACCTTGGTTTGCTGCATTATTTCCTTAGTCTTCAAATTCATCAATCTTCTGTACATATTTCAATCTTCCAGCAAAAATATGCTCTTGATTTGTTACAAAGATTTGGAATGGCTGATTGTAAGCCAGCCCCTACTCCTTTTCAATTAGGTGTTGTGTTGTCTACCAACTGCACTACTCCATCAGTGGACACTACCTTATATAGGTAGTTAGTTGGCAGCCTTTTGTAGCTAACACATAGTCATCTTGATATTTCCTTTGTAGTTAGTTTGGTCTCTTGGTTCTCTCAAGATCCTCATGAGAGACATTTTTAGGTAGCTAAGCACATTTTGCAGTACATTCAGGGCACTCTTCAGTTTGGAATTCACTACACATCAAGTGCTATTAAGATTGTGGGTTTCACTGACTCAGATTGGGCTGGTGATGTTGATGATCGAAAGTCTACCTCTGGTTTTGTTTTCTGCCTTGGTTTTGGCCCAGTTGCTTTGTCTTGTAAAAAGAAAACTGCTATTGCATTATCCTCAACTGAAGCTGAATATCAAGGAGTTGTCTTAGCTAGTCAAGAAATTCTTTGGCTTCAACAATTGATGATAGAGTTTGGCTTCCCCGCTAATCATCCCACTACTCTTTTGTGTGACAATCAAAGTGCCATACATATTTCTCGCAACCCTGTGGAACTCAATGCACCAAACACATTGAAATCCACATGCACTTCATTTGGAAACTCATTCAAGAGGGTGTTTTTATGTTTGGAGTATTTACCTATGCAATAGTAGGTTGCCGATATATTCACCAAACCTTTAGCATCTCCTCACTATCTTCAGTTGCGATTGATGTTAGGGGTCAAGGAAGTAGTCCTTGGGGGGTCTTAAGGAGTCCTCCTTTTTTTCATTGCTTTTCAACAATAATTTGTTCTCTCTTTTGGAGAGGATTTTTCTCCCACTGGTTTTTTCTCCTTTTCTCTATTTACCAGAGATTTCTTTGTAGTTGTACATGGGTACCTAATATGGCTTTGTCTACCGGGACCCATATAGACCTCTACTACATTGTTTTACTCCCTAAGTTGCACTTAAGGGGGGGTGTTGGAGTAATATTATCTCATCAATTTACTCCTTATTTAAGTTTACTTGGGTCAACTCATAAATGAGTTAGATATATTTCAGTCCAATTTGGACTCTATCATATCCTAGAGGATATTGTAGAGTTCTATCAGAACTCTACCTCCTCCTGGTTGAGACACTTGTCTCAACCCTATCCTTTCTTTCTACTAGCTCTTGGCTATTTAAGCAAAGCCCTTGTATGTTTATTCTCACCTCAGTTCAATACATTATAGTGTTGAATACTTCTCTCTTTTGGTGGATGTTTGAGGACTGGGTTCTAGGTATAGGATAGTTTATCCTATCAGATCCAACCATCTTCAACCATAGCAGAAACCTTCTGCCATTCCATTGAATCCAAACTAGAAGAAACACAGCCCCTAGAGGGGGCAAAAACCTACCCAAAGGCAAAAAGTGGTGAGCTAGGGCTAGGAAGAGGGACAAAGCCTATAGAAGGACCAATAGGGACAGAACCAGAGGTAGACCTTACTGAAGAGCGAGCAGGAACAAAGTCAGCTCCAAAAGATAGGGAGGACACCAAAGACACTGGTGGATTCCTCACACAAGCTGAAGGAGGGACAACAACACCCTCAACACCAACATCGGAGATGGGAGGAAGAGGGGATGAAATAGGGCCAACCTGCTCCACCACTTGTGAAAAACTCTGGTGAGAGGACACCTTCTCCACCATGTCCCGCTAAGAAGAGACACCCTGCCACCAGGAAGAAGTCTTTTTAAATTTCTGAAGCTCACATTGATCTAAAAGATGACCTATCTTGAAGAACCTTCTAAATCTAAAGGGGAGGCCTTCATAATCCAAGTTTTGAATCCAACAATGGCCTCTAGGGGTAGAGAGTTTGATCTCAGTAGGAAGGCCTTTAGAAGTATCCAAATCCACTAGGATGTCGGCAAAAGTTGAGTGAAGAAAATTAGAGGATTACTCATCTACCAAGATAAAATTGCCTAAAGCATCCCCCATAGTTTCGATAAAAGAATCAACCCAAAGATGGAGGGGAAGATTAGGTAGTCTAACCTAGATGGCCATTTTATGACCCTAGATATCACTATTAAACTTGATGATTTAAATGATATGGTAAATGTGGCTTGTAAGTCCCCTATTATTTTTGAGGAAGGCTTCTTGAAGAAAATTTACCCTACCCCTCACTTGGTGTGTAAATGAGATAATCACATGATGAATCAAATCAAGGACCTCCAAAAGAGAATGAGTTCTTTGGAAAATTCTAGTACCCCTACTATTACTAAAGAGGATTTCAATGTTGCTATTTATACTCTCTATAGGCTAATGAACAACATGATGAAGGAATTTTGTTTTAGAGTAGTTACAAGTAAGACTAGGATGAGGAAGAAGATGTGGAAGCTGACATAAAGGATAGGAAGAAGGATCTCAATTATCTCTCAATGGGCTGGGAGGCTATATCTAATCCTAAATGATCTTTAGTTTACCTTTTTCTTGCTTCAGCTAGAAGATTGTTATGTGAGTAGATGTGATGGTTAAACTTCATGTTATGATTATTTTCGTAATTATGTTAGTAGTAGTACAAAATGGAAGTGTGATTTATGCTACTAGGAAGAAGAAGTTTTTTTGGTTTAATTAAATGAAGTTAGACAATAGTGTCGCTAAAAGTGATGTTGATGCTAGGTTAGAGTTAGTTTTTAGAACTGGTCATTTGTTTTTGATTAATTTTTCTTTCTGATGATTTTTTGTGGATTCTAGTTGTGATGGCTTGAAGTTTAGTTTTTTGGTCTATGTTGTAACATTTAATTTTGTTAGCTGGGTCAGGCCCCTCTCCCTACCATCTTAATAAAAAATATGAAAACTATGTAAACTAAGATCTCCTTCAACACTCCTAATTGAAGCAATATCAATATTTAACATTCAAATCATGGATGAATAAATTAGTGGAAAGAAAAAAATAATGAACTACAAGAACTCAATACCAATAAGAATGATGAGAAAGGTAAGAAAATAATCAAAGATGAAGAAGGGTAAGAAGGGAGTGAATACCCCTATCTCCATAGGTAAGGATGATTTGAAGGATGGAGAACCTAATGAGGGCATTGTATGTTGTATTTTTATGGGCATAATTGGAAAGTTAGGGAGAAAGTTTCATTCTTTAGAAGTAATCCCCTTCGTCTTATTGAGTGTGAGACATATGAATCTATCTACATTGTGGATAGTGCTGGGTGTTGTTTATATTCCATTAGTAATTTATTGGGAGACTCATGACTAAGGGTTTTATCCTTATTTTAGAGGGTTCTAAATGATCTTTTGTGGGAGATATCTTTGTATCACTCCCTATTGTAGATTCTACTTTCTAGGTGGCCTCTATTAATGTTGATTATGGAGACTATGTTGATGAACCTATTGATTAGTGACCAAATTCTTGGTCTAAGGAGGGCAATTTTTCAATTGGAGGTCTCTCTTAAAAATGACCTATATTTTTCTTATGGGTCTCAGGGTTATGAAAAATAGGAGAATATTTTTCTAGTATATGAGGAAGATCTTCACTCTCTTCTTTTTAATTTTTAGTTTCTCCCCCTCTAAAGGAGTTTAGGGTACTGAATAATTTATTGATGTGGAGGATGATATCCTTTTAGACATCTTAAATGGAGTTTTTTAAAAGTATAATTAAAAATATGTAAATTTTTAAGAGATGGACCTGAATAGTGGTACGTTATCTAGGTTAATAAAGGGGTATCACTCTCCCTCTCTATGTGATCTAACTTATAATATGGTTCTTGTCTTTGCAAACATACCAAAACCTTATCACTCTACTTTTATTGGATGAGGGTGAGCATCTATGTATAGGAGTTTTTTTTGATCTCCTGGTATATTTTAACCTTTATAAAATGATGTGAATATTTTCATTGAGTATACTTTTGGGGTGACTTTCCCTGCTCATGGGGAAGAATATTTTTCCATGTCTTCTAATAAAACTATTTTGGATGTGCCACTTAAAGTCATAATGGATAGTCATGTGTTTGGATCTATTTTGCTGGAGGATGTGGTTTCTCCTTCAACTCTTCGTTATGGACCCTATGGATGTTCCTAAAGTTACCAATGAGAAAGTGATAGAAGATTAAATTTAAGTTAATATTATTAAATCTGATTACAAAGATGTTTCTGCTAATTTTTTAAGTCTCTTTTTAGCAGATTCTATGTTAACTACCCCCTCATTAACTCTATTATAAGATGGGTTATTTGGAAGTGAAATGTTTCAATTGGTGTTGAGGTAACTTAAATTTTGAATATCTTTTTCCATTTTTCTAATCTTGTGGACAAAACTAGAATTATTTTAAATATAGTCTATGGTTTATGGGATAAATGGTCCACTTATACATAAGAATATTCCCAAATTTGAACTTCTAAAGGATTCCCCTTGTATATTTTTAGTTTAGGTTTATTTTCTTGGTTTTCCCTTGGAATTTTACAGTGAAAATATATTAATTTTTGTACCCAAATCATTAGGAAATTTTGGTGTCATACATAAAATTACTAAATTGAAGGAATGACTATCTTATGCTAGAATTTGTGTATATGTAAAAAATAGTCAATTAATCCCCACCTAGAATTCCTTAGCCTCTAAACATGGATGTGAGGATAAAAGGTTAGTTATGAAGACTCTCCAATGGGTAAGTGCAAAAATTTGGGCACCTATTCAGTGTAAGTCTTGTAGAATTGCAACAATGCCACTAGAAACACACACCTATTTTCAAAAAATGGCCACCCGATTTAGGTTTAGACGCCCAATCCAAAATTCAAAAAATGGGCACCCATTTCCAAATGGGTGCCCATTTCTAAAATTTTTATATTTTTTTTAATTATAAGTAGAAATACATTTTTACACACTGATTTATTATTTTAAGAAACAAGTGCTCATTTTTAAAATTTTAAATAACAGGTACCCATTTCTTAAGACATTAGAGAGAAACACACCTTCGCCTCAGATTTTGGATCAAAATAGGCTTGGTGTAGGCTTGGAGGAACTGAGTCTATGCTTTGACCTCCAAAATTTTGGTGAAAGCACTGGAATGCCAAATTTATGCCTTGTGATTTTTTGAGGGCCTTCCTAATCATATTTTTTTACAAAACAAAAACCCATTAGAGTTATCACTGTCCCTATTTCAAAAATGTAAATTTCATAGTACTATGATTATTTATACTCTTTTTGAATTATTTATTTATCATAAGTAATACCTAAATGTAAAATAGTGAGGTTCACTAAAACTTTAATAACTTTTTTATTTTTAGTTTTTTTTAAAAATAAATTATATGATATCAATCTACATACAATTTTCTTGAAGATTAAAAAATTGAATTTTTAAAAAATATGAAATTTTTATCAAATTATGGTGGCCGTACACTAGAGGTTTTGAAAATGTACTTGATAGTCAATTAAAAATTAATTGATAAAAATATTCAAGAAAAAAATAAGAAAACTTATGTTAGTCAATATTTGGCATCTTAGGTATAGTTCTCTAGAAGGATTTGAAAAAATTCATTTATTTAGGTCAAAATATGGTTGTCATACACAGCTATGGTATGGTCCTGAAATATGTATTTTGAAAAAATGGTTTTTAAACATTCCTACTAAAAAGATATTTATACCTTGTGGGTATTTAAATAAATTTCATTTTTGTAAAGTAGACTCTGAGCACTACATTTTATATTATTGAAGTTTTCTGAGATTCAAACTCTAATTGCCTCAAATTTAGACATCAATTGAAAAGAAATTTGAAAAACAAGGAAAACACTTCCATTTTTTGCCCAAAAGTGGGACTCAACTTCTTGCATCCACCCTAATAATTTTCTATCTATATGGAAAATTAGGACATAATAATATTTCTTTCTAGATAAGAAAGAAACTCACAAAGTGTAGAAGAAAAAATATCCAAACCTAGATATTCCTTGCACACTGCCCATTAAAAATGTTCAAAAGGATGAAAATATTAATGCCAATAAAGATGGTCAGAACATGGATGCCTCAGTCAATGATATTAGGTATGAATGTGGCATTACCTATAGAACCTCTTTTCTAAAGTAAAAATGATGTGAAGAAGAAGGCAATAAGAACTACTCTATGGAGCACTTGAACATGGGTTCCTCATCGAATTTTATTAGATAGAAGGAAGGGAATACCATTATATTCTCATTTTGTCTCAAGAAAATTAGGCTAGGATATTTTGATCCTATTATGTTAGAAAAATAAACTATTTTATTTAGATTTGTTTTAAACCAAGATAATTGGCTTACTAGTTGGCTATTTTGTAGTTCCTACTCTATTTCACATTACATTGCTACTGTATGAAACTATTATTTTTATGGTTGGTATAGTTGCATTATATCTTCTCTAGTTATTTATTTCTTTCTTATTATGCTTAAAATTTTATTGCAAAGGTTCTACGACTCTTTAAAAACCCTGCTTATTCTATGGTGGTTGCTAGAGTACTCTTGAATGTTTTCTAATTGTTTCTATTTTTGATATGTTAAAGATTGAGGCCCTTTGTCACTAACCTTAATAAAAATATAAAGATAAACCCCTCACAAAAATAATATCAAGTTAACTAAACATCCCCACTACATAAGGGAATATGGCCAAATTGACATATAATTTCCTCGATTTCTCCTAACAAATCATCATAAATAACTCAACCTTATGATCACAAAGAGCATAATGGAACTCCATAAAACCATTAAGCTAATTCTTAATAAGTCCTCAAAATATCAACATTCAAGATTAATACACAAGAGAAGATAATACACATATTAAATAATGAATCAAATAATTAGGTGGGCATGACCTCTTAAATCATTTATCTACCAACTAGACCAAGAGAGGAATACAATTTATTATGCCTTATGATGGAATAACATCCATTTCCAATTATAGGGTTCTCAATATTTGTATTGATTTTTTATATGGAAAGTAACCATTTGAACACATATATCTCTAGGCACAAGAAATGTCTTTGTTAATCTAAGTCTTTCTACAATCCATAAGAATACTCTAACTAATCATTGCTCACTTACATTGAAACTTGTTAAATCATGAATATCTAAGAGAACATATTTATACTCAAAATCAAAGAGAACATAATCCTCCCCAAAGGTATAACATTAAAATCTTTATCAAAAAATTCCATGAGTCCTCCATGATACAAGATATTAGCACCTCTTCTAACATGAAGATAAAAAAAACCATTTGTTAATAGAACCAATTTTGTTAACGAACTATAATTAGAATCCAATGTCATCCATATTGTAATAAAAGAGTATCCATGGATCAATACACACAAAAAAAATATCTTAGTACAAAAATATTTTAAAAAATAAAATATAACACATTATCTAGTTGTATAAAGAAACCATTGATGTTGGAAAATTGAGAAACACAATAATATTAAGATTATAAAACTATTATATTAGATAAAAATAATGTAGAGAATATATTTATTGAATTGTTTGGGATAGTCTTACAATGCATAACATTGTCTTTGTAAAGTCAAGTATTTTTCTAGTAATAGGAATTTAACTTACCAACTCCATAAATAACTATTAACTATAAATAAAATTTTATTTTATTTATTCTAAAACTAACCAACTAATGTAAGATTTTCCTATATTTCCTGTCACTCCAGGTTATTACATTATTCTGGGTAAGAGGGTAATGTTTCAAGGTTTTATCACAACCCTTTTGGAGACTTTGAAGAAGTAGCTTCACAAATGCTACTCACTCACCTAGGAAACACCAGACTACTACATGAGTGGATCTCTTGAATGTAGAAATTGTAACCATTTACACAACATGAGAAAATCTAAAGTGTTCTCAACATCAATACACAATGCGACATATTTCCTTTGAAAATATACATTTGTGTATCATGTGTTTAATTCCACTTCTAGTGTTACACATGAAATACCTTTCCTCTATAGGTCAACATATCCTCTGAGTGTGTCTAATGCCTCCTCAAGTGCTATGTAAATAAAATACCTCATATTTTGACTAATAGGCTCCAATGAATTTTTTTTACATGAGAAACCTTTCTTGTGAAAGTCAATATCTCCTCTAAGTGTGTCTAATGCCTCCCCAAGTTCCATAAAAATCACAAACAAAATATGAATATATCGACTGGAGGTCCAAAATAAAGTTTTAGCTCCCCTTGCTCCTAGAAGGTAAAAAATATATAAAACCTCCTCTTTACTTTAGTGATACAAATAAGGTCCTTCTCATGTAATTAATCATCTATTAAAGGTTGCATCTCAAGATGAAATAAAAGACCTCCTACATCCACTACCTCCAACCCTCTATTTGATCTCACTTTACATTCTATGCTTCTAGTTCTCCAAAAGTACAAAAATGAATTCTTGAGAGGCTTAAAAATATAAGTTTGATATCATTAAGGTTATATATATGATAAGATTCAATGATCTTTACTAGAATAAAGTAATATTGATCCATTACAATGCACTTCCTATTTGTCCTTAGAAAGTTAATTCAATATTTCATTTTATAAAATTAGAAATAAAAATGTAATCCAAAATCCCATGTTTCTCCAATGCATTATTTTATCATATTAGCCTAATTTCCAAACTACAACTCTACTTCAATTTAAGATGATAAAAATGATATAAAATAAAATAATAGATTTTGGTTACGATCTTTCCTCTTTTCGAAACATTCACTATAATTTATGTTTTTTTGACCTCCTTAAATGTTTTTGGTTATGGATTTGACTATATAAACACCTTGTTACAATTTAGACACATAATGAACTTATTAAAAATGTAATGCACATATTACAACCATACATTTTGTAGGTCTATTTATTTTTATAATTATAAGGGTGTTGGTAGAAATATTTTCCTATGTCATGCATGTAGAAAATGATAAAAAGATTGATGTGAAAAATATAGCATTCCCTCCTTGAATGGCATAAATATTAATTGAAACCTCTTTTATTCCTTGCAACTACTAGATTATTGAACAATTTCAGCAACTAATCACACCTTTTTTTCCTACATTACTTTTATCTGAAATAGAAGGCCAAACTTTCAAATATGTTTCTAGTTCTAGAGGTAACTCAAATTTGACAAAAAAATATTTTCTATTTTCATAGTTATTTTTTAATAAAACTCTATCTCCTTGAAATTTTGTATCCATTTTCATACACATTTCTATGCAACAAATTCACATCAGCCAAAAACACTTATTATCAATGCATCTCATGCAAATCTTGGAGTCATTCTCATTGAAAAAAAAGAACTAGCTGCCTCAATTCTCACATGCAATATTCACATGTAAATTTAAAAAAATTAATAATGGTCTAATCATTTCAACACATAGGTACAAAGTTTCTAACCTACTCTAATACCATGTTGAAAAATAGAGGAACAAAACAATAATTTGAAGATCAAACTATTACAATAAATAAAAATAATACAGAGGATATACTATTAATTGTTTGAGATAGTTTTATAATCAATAACATTGTCTTTTTAAATCCTTAATTTTCTAGTAATGGAAATGTAACTTCCTACATCCGTAACTAACTATTAACTATAAACTAACTTTTATTTTATTATTCTCAAACTAACCAACAAATGTAATATTTTCCAATAAATAAATATGATGCTAAATACATATTTTCATGCATAATAGATTACTGATATAGATTCTAATAAATTAGTACTCCAATTTTTCTTTTTTACTATTGAGTATAATAAAATCATTAACATTTACAAAATATAACATTAGTGTTCACCATTTCAAAACAATAAGCTCCTGATAAGGAGACTAGTTTAGGGAAGCTAATGCACCATCATAATTACATGTGTCAAAACACAAAAAAAATACATAATTCACATCTTAAATATCATTTCACCTATGATCTACCCAATCAATCCATCCATATGGTTCTTTAGTCCATTTAAGAACCTTGTCATTTTGGACATTAGCTCTTGGTGGTGGAGAGACAAGAAATGAGTGCAATACAAACAATGGAGTGGCATGCACTGGTTTAACCTTCCCAAATGCAACTTTCTCCAACAAATCATGTAGTTGTTTATTTAAATGATTTAAGGCATATTCAAATGGTGGTATCTCTATCTGTGCATGGGCAATGGTGTATCCCTAAGATATTTCCTTTTTCAGAACTATAACAACTTCTTCTCATCTCACTTCATAATGATAATAACCTGCATAGCAATGTTAGGAAATATGAGCCTCCATAGAGACTCAAAAAGGTTTCTAACTCTACCATTAAAGATGTCTTCATTATGCATTTTATGAATGGAATATATAATCTCAATAGAAATAATAGATAAAAAATATTATGACTTCCTTTTAGGATCAAGAACTTTCCATATAGTACATGTAATAAATTTAAGTTATGGTGCAAATATAGGCCAAAGATACCCCAAAATTCCATGGAAAAGAAACTGTCAAAGAAAATATAGAAAATTGTCTCACAACTTTTACAAAAAGAGAAAATATTAGGGTCACTGCAAGAAGTTGGGTACTAATTCTGTGGAAGTCCTCTTGGGAAAAAATTGCAATAAAAAATGGGCCACTGATTTTTACAAATCGGGCCCCCATTTAGGTTTGGGAGATCGATCCATATTCAAAAATTTGGCACTGATTTAAAAATTGGGCACCCATTTTGGATCAGACACCCAAAGAAAAATAGGTGCTTTATTTTTACAAAATGGGCACCCGATTTGTAAAAAATGGGCCCCTGATTTGAAAATCTATTTTTATTTTTTTCACATTTTGTTTATAATTTTCACTATCAAGAACGAGATCACGTTTAGTAGAGCTCGAGTGCCCATTTCAACTTCTCCTATTGACCCCCTCTGCTATTTTTTTCATGTTCCAGGTACATACTTTTATTTTTTTAATCATTTTTTATGATTTTTTCATTAAAAATTATAATTTCAAGTTATTTTTAATTAAAAAATGTAGTTTACTGTTCTTTTAAAAATTATTGTATAAATTCAATTATATTTTATGTTTCAAGTAGTTCCTTTTAATTTAAATTTATTTTGTAAATAAGCATACCAAAGTAGAAAACTGTTAAAACTTTTAATTTAACCCTACGTAGTAAAATAAAAATGTTAACCTAAGAAAAATTAAATTGCGGAACCCTAGAAGTAGAAAACCCAAACATAAATTTATAAATGTATAAATAAAATAACAAACCATAGGTAGAATTTAAAAAAAAAAACAAAACTCTCTCTCTCTCTCTCTCTCTCTCTCTCTCTCTCTCTCTATCTCTCTCTCCACCTCCACCTACATATTTAAGAGATAATATTAGGAGAATTGTAGAGGCAATAATGAGAGATATAAATATTATTAGGAATGATTCCTATCCATCGGCCTAGCTACTACACCTTGCAGATAGCATGCAAGGCATAGTAGATTCCATAAACACATTAGACTCTAAGATTGATAGTTTTGAGTCATGGAAGAAGAGTATGCGTGTATATTATGCTCACAGAATCTCTTATAAAGAGGTTAATAATTTAAAAATTACAAAAATTGATATGGCACACTATTTTTTGAACCCTACAACGGGTGAGAAGATACTTGGCAAGAAGCCACATATTTCCATTAGATGGTGTAGACACCCCGGTATAGCATAGAATTTTTGGGAGCAGTGGTGGATGGTATTTGACCATCCACCACATGCTAACCATGAGGTCCCACTTTATTTTTTGAAAAAATTATGGGCTGAATTTGAATTGGGTAGGAAACCTAATTATTTTGACATGAGAGCATTCCAGGGGGTTGGTCGGGGCATGCCACGGGATAGGCTAGGGGCCAAATTGAGTGATAGAAGTAGAAATGATGTGCCCAATGAGCCTCTTGTTCCTCTTCCTTATCCTTTAGTTCCTGCACCCATCCATCATCGTGCAGTGTAGTCATCTCTTAGTTCTTTGAGTGCCCTTATAGGAAATTTCTTACAACACTTGACCCAGGTGAGGGCTTCCGCTAGCATAGCACATGTTTGCACGAGTTGTGGCTGTATATGCAGGGGTCCCAGACTGATCTGAATGCTTCCCATACTACCCATGATGGATATGCTGATGATGATGGTGGTGCACATGGTGATGTCAGAGATGATATCTCATCATATGTTGATTTTATCAATGCAGATGATGATCATCCCGCACAAGTAAATTTAATTATAATTTATATAGTGCAATATTCAACTTCATATTTATACAATTATAAACAATAACATGTGGATTTTTTGGTGAACAGAGGAAGGTTGACCCTCCATCATTCATTAGTCATCATCATATGACATCAACACCTTGACATCTCAGTCCTCCATTCATGGTATGCACTTTGATCTTGATATATTTAAACTTTAAACAAAATAAACTTTAATTGATAATGTGTTTGACATATTTTTGTGCTTTTGTAGGGTCTATCATGTACCGGTGAGATTGGTAGTCCTTCATTCTCTTCCCCATCAGTCACCGAGAGTCAGCTGCATATACCTATAGTAAGTTTAATTTTCTATTAATTTTAAGTGTTTATATCTTACTAATTTATGTACAACTTTGATTCACACTTATTTTTTTGCATTTGTAGGCTTTTGGATTGTCTCATGTTGCACAATCACATTTATGTCCTGACTCATCAGTGATATTAGCTACATGTCACACACAGGTGATGTACATGTTTTTATATTCCGTAAATTTATAGTCAAGTCATATATACTTTATAATTTATGTATATGTACTATAAGTTTGATTCATGCTTTATATACATGTTGTTCAGGTCGACACCACCATGAGTCTTGGCATGGCTAAAGGATTAAGCCAAATGCAACCATCGAAACTAATTTGAGGTCATGATTAAAAGTAATTTTTCAATGTCCATTGTGTATCTAGATCTTTTACACCTAATTATTAAAAATTTGTACTTTAAATGTTTTTACAGGACTTGGTTGCATCCACTTTTGATGTAGCTAAGGGAGGACCTTCATGTCCCACTGAGGATACTTAGAACCAGACATAGTGATGAAGGGTGCTCCCATTAATACCACAAACAAATAACAGAAGCAGAGAAACAACAACAATATGCAAGAACAGAAAATTGGCTTCTTATTATCTCCACAAATGTGGAATTACAAACTTTCAGAATTACAATATGCAAAGCCACATGGGCGTTCCCTTACAATATTTTGTAGGACAAAGCCTCGAATCAATACCCAGATCTACTACCCAGAACTGTCCCAAATTGCCTAGGACAATACTACAGACCTTTCTTATATAGGCAATTTCCACCACTCGAGAAGGTTCTAGAAATTTAGCCCTTTAGGCCGACTAAACATAGAATTATTTATTTTTCACAATTATTACAATAGGGTCGGCTCAAAAGAAATACAAAATATCATTTTAGGTAACCCAACTTCCAGAGGCCATAACTTTTTAACCACAACTCTGTTTTCATATTGTAACCACTTTTCAGAAATGCCATGACGAGATCTATAGTGCCTGACATGCGCTGGCGCCAGTCAGCTGGGGGTCGATCACAATCTGGAGCCTCTAAGGTCTTCAAAATTGACCCAAAAGATTTTGTACCCAAAAACCTCAATAACTTCACCAATACAAATGATGTGGCAATGAAACTCAACTGGTAGGTTGAAATGACTGAGATGAACGTCCAACTGTGAAATCAAAACATTTTGAGATCAAATGACCAACTTACTAAAAATAGTAAGTTTCCATAAATAGTAGCTCTACACAAGATAGCCCTTATTGAAAAGCAAACATAAATATTTTTGGGTGATGCAAGATTGCTCTTACACCCAGGATGCTCTTGCATTAGACACCTAGGGTAATTTGAGAAGTGACCCTGTCACGACTCAAATGTGTAGAGGAAAACCAAGATGATTAACCTCCTCCTTTGCTAGCCATGATGAATCTTCAATAGGTCATCCTTTCCATTTGACCAAATACTCTTCATATGTCTTGTTCCTTGTGCTTCTACCAACATGACTATCCAGTATGTCTTCAATCTCCTTGATATCTGAACTGGTTGCTGGAATACTCCACTGTGTTGTTGTAACCTCATCTTCAACACCTCCTTCATGATACTCTGTCAGATCTGAAACATTAAATACTAGTGAAATATTCAGCTCAGTAGGCAACTCGACCTCATATGCATTTCCTGAATCATGCTTTTTTAGTATCTTACATGGTCGAAACTTCTTCATTTTCAACTTGTTATATGTACCAACTGAAAATCTTTCCTTCCGCAAATGAACCATGACTTCATCTCCAACCTGAAATTCCTTATGCCTCCTTTTCTCATCTGCCTTAGCCTTATACTACACATTGATCTTGGTAATATGCTTCCTCACATCCTCATGGATGTTCTTTAAATGTTCTGTGAAATCCTCAGCTTCATCACTACTTATTTCTCCTTTATCTATCTTTCTCAACTTAGATGCATTTCTAGGACTACTTCCATATACAATCTATGGATGATGTGATGAACTAAACTTCAAATCTATCTTCAACTCTTCACTTTCTGCTAGTGTCATTCTATGTGCTGCCTTATTTTGAAAACTGGCTCCTAGAATCAAGTCCATTTGATGACTGATCTTTCTTACTGGTGGTAATCCATCAGGCACATTATTAGATACAATATCCTGAAACTCATTCAATAATTATGCAACTTCTATAGGTACATCTTCTACTTCCTCTTTCCCAGCCTTTGAAATTATGATAAAACACATATGCTCATGCCTCATACCATCTGAAAAATTTCTTCTATCAACAAAAGTTATTCTTGCATTACCTCATACCTTTTCTTATGTTTCCTTCAATGGCTTTAGCTTATGTCACACTCCATCCTTTGTAAAGGAATAGGTATTTGCATGACCATCATGTACAACACATCTGTCAAACTACCAAGGTCTACCCAACAACATATGAGATGCATCCATAGATATGATATCACATAGTACCTCATCTTGGTATCCGCCAATCTTGAACTTCACTACGCACTGTTCACTGACCATGACCTTGTGGTCATCCTGCACCCAGGCAACCCGATATGGATGTGGATGTTTCTGCCTCTTGAGCTTCAACTTTGTCACCATCTCTTCTGACACCAAATTATTAGTACTGCTACTATCAATAATCACATCACAACACTTACCCTCACACTTGCACCTAGTGCAAAATAGACTCCTTTGCTCAAGTTCATTTTCACCACTCAACAAGACTTCTATTAATCAACATTTCTCCTCTTTCAACATCTTCAGAATGTGATGATCTGGCATCTTCATCTACATATGCAATTCTAGCCTGGCCTTCATTCCTCCTATCCATCCATCCTTGGCATTGAGGACATTCAAATGCCCTATGACCTTCTTCGCCATAGTGAAAACATGTTCCACGGAAGCCTCCTCTTCTAGATTCTTGTCCTCTTCCTCTTCCTCTCTGATCTCTATTATTTTGATAATGGAAACGATTGGAATTATCTCCTCTTTGATTCTGACTATTACTGGCCTCATCCTGCTTTTTCAAATCTTCATTTCGATCTCCATATGACCGTCCACCAGATCTTCCATCATGACTTCTTCCACTTTGTCTACTCTCAAACTTCTTGTTCAAATTTTCCTCTACTTTTAGGGAAAACAGTATGCCTCTTCAATATTGTTCATTCAAACCAGATTCAATTCTTCCTGAATGCGCAGCCTCAACCCATTAAGGTAATGAGAAACTTTCTCCTTGTTAGCTTTTGCATGGCCTATTCTGATGAGGATTCAGTAGAACTCATTTGTATACTCCTGAACAGATCTTCCTATTTGCTTCAAACTTTACATTTTCCTCAGTAGGTCAAGCTCATAATCAATAGGAATGAATAGTCACTTCAATTTATCTACCATCTGATCCCATCTTGTGATTTTATCTTTCCCTCTTCTATTTTGCTCCAATTGAATCTCTTGCCACCAGATCTTTGCATGACCTTTTAGTCTTGCCTTCGCAAACTTGACCCGATCAGGATCCTCAATATCTTCATACTTAAAATATTCTTCACATTCATTGATCCAGTCACTCAATTCCTCTGGGTTAAGATTCCCTGAAAATGTAGGAACTTTGATCTTAGATCTTTTCCCGATCTTAGAAATGGTCCGGAAAAGCCTTTCTTCCTCATGATTCAAAACTTCAACTTCTCCTTCTTGATCTTCTTCTTTAGCTTCATCCTCGCTTTCATTTTTGACATTAAGATTCATTCCTCTGCGAATCTCCTCTTGCAATGCTCGCACTTGTCTCTACAGTTCCCTAACCTCAAGTGTTACAACACTAGCTCTTCCACCACGTTCCCTTCGTGTAGGCATTTTCACAATGTGCGCTAAAACCCTAACCATGGTCCTAGTGCAAACTACCTCACAGTCGGTGATCTATTTACACAGAAACTCTAACCCACAGTCCTGGTGCAAACTGCCTCATAGTCGGCGATCTGTTTACACACTCAGGAACTCCAGCTTTGATACCACTTGATGAAGGGTGCTCCCCTTAATACCACAAACAAATAACATAAATAGAGAAACAACAACAATATGCAAGAACAGAAAATTGGCTTCTTATTATCTCCACAAATGTGGAATTACAAACTTTCAGAATTACAATATGCAAAGCCACACGGGCATTCCCTTACAATATTCTATAGGACAAAGCGTCAAATCAATACCCAGATCTACTACCTAGAACTGTCCTAAACTGCCTAAGATAATACTATAGACCTTTCTTATATAGGCAATTTCCACCACCCGAGAAGGTTCCAGAAATTTAGCCCTTTAGGCCGACTAAACATAAAATTATTTATTTTTCACAATTATTACAATAGGGTCGGCTCAAAAGAAATACAAAATATGATTTTAGGTAACCCAACTTCTGGAGGCCATAACTTTTTAATCGCAACTATGTTTTCCTATTGTAACCACTTTTTGAAAATGCCATGATGAGATCTACAGTGCCTAACATGCGCTAGTGCCAGTCAGTCAGGGGTCGATCATGATCTGTAGCCTCTAAGGTCTTCAAAATTGACCTGAAAGATTTCATACCCAAAAACCTCAATAACTTCACCAATACAGATGATGTGGCAATGAAACTCAACTGGTAGGCTAAAATGACTGAGATGAACCTCCAACTGTGAAATCAAAACATTCTGAGATCAAATGACCAACTTACTAAAAAGAGTAAGTTTCCATAAATAGCAGCTCTGCACAAGATAGCCCTTATTGAAAAGAAAATAGAAATATTTTTGGATGATGCAAGATTGCTCTTACACCCAGGATGCTCCTGCATCATATAGTAGGATGAGGGTACTCAGGACAAGACAAACCCTTATCCATCAGCCCAGCTACTAAGCATTGCAGATAGCATGCAAGGCATAGTACATTCCGTAAACACATTAGACTCTGAGATTGATAGTTTTGAGTCATGGAGGAAGAGTATGGATGTATATTATGTTGACGAAATCTCTTATAAAGAGGTTAATAATTTAAAAATTACAAAAATTGATATGGTATGCTATTTTTTGAACCCTACAATGAGTGAGAAGATACTTGGCAAGAAGCCAAGTATTTCCATTAGATGGTGTAGACACCTTGGTATAGCAGAGCATTTTTGGGAGTGGTGGTGGATGGTATTTGACCATCCACCACATGCTAATTTCATGAGGTCGCACTTTATTTTTTGAAAAAATTATGGGCTGAATTTGAATTGGGTAGGAAACCTAATTATTTTGACATGAGAGCATTCCAGGGGGTTGGTCAGGGCATGCCACAGGATAGGCCAGGGGCCAAATTGAGTGATAGAAGTAGAAATCATGTGTGCAATGAGCCTCTTGTTTCTATTCCTTCTCCTTTAGTTCCTGCACCCATCCATCATTGAGTAGTGCATTCATCTCTCAGTTCTTTGATTGCCCTTATGGGTAATTTGTTACAACACTTGACCTAGGCAAGGGCTGCCCCTAGCATAGCACATGTTTGCACGAGTTGTGGTGGTATATGTAGGGGTCCTAGACTGATCTGAATGCTTCCCATGCTGCCCATGATGGATATGTTGATGATGATGGTGGTGCACATGGTGATGTCAGAGATGATATCTCATCATATATTGATTTTATCAATGTAGACGATGATCATCACACACAGGTAAATTTAATTATAATTTATATAGTGCAATATTCAACTTCATATTTATACAATTATGAACCATAACATGTGGATTTTTTGGTGAACAGAGGAAGGTTGACCCTCCATCATTCATTAGTTGTCATCATATGACATTGACACCTCAACATCTCGGTCCTCCATTCATGGTATTCACTTTGATCTTGATACAATTAAACTTTAAATAAATTAAACTTTAATTGATAATGTGTTTAACATATTTTTGTGATTTTGTAGGGTATTTCATGTACCAATGAGATTGGCAGTCCTTCATTCTCTTCCCCATCAGTCATCGAGAGTTAGCCGCATATAATTGTAGTGTGTTTAACTTTTTATTAATTTTAAGTGTTTATATCTTACTAATTTATGTACAACTTTGATTCACAGTTATTTTTTGGCAATTGAAGGCTTTTGGATTGTCTCATGTTGCACAATCACATTTACATCCTGACTCGTTAGTGACATTAGCTATGTGTCACACATAGGTAATGTACATGTTTTTATATTCTATAAATTTATAGTCAAGTTATATATACTTTATAATTTATGTATATGTGCTATAAGTTTGATTCATGCTTTATATACATGTTGTTCAGGTTGACACCACCATGCATCTTGGCATGGCTATAGGATTAAGCCAAATGCAGGCATTGAAACTATCCTTTGAGGTCGTGATTAAAAGTAATTTTTCAATGTCCATTGTGTATCTAGATCTTTTACACCTAATTATTAAAAATTTGTACTTTAAATGTTTTTACAGGACTTGGCTGCATCCACTTTTGATGTAGCTAAGGGAGGACCTTCATGTCCCATTGAGGGTACTCAGGACCAGACATAGTAGGATGAGGGTACTCAGGACCAGACAGAGCATGTTGATGCATCACAGTCCTCTTCATGTGGAGTGAAGAGGACTGCAGATCAACTAGATGAGTAGAGTTAGATTATGATGACTATTTGGACTTGTGTTATGATGATGATTATTTGGACTTGTGTTATGATGACTTCTTGCATATTATTTTTACTTGTTGTTAGAGTAGGAATTTCATTACACACTAGTCCACTTGTTATCATATATTATACTTGAACTTATTTTTAGAGTAGGACTTTTTTTTGTGATTGTATATATATCATGAGTTGATATGATAGAAATTATGATACATGTAAATTATTTCAAGACTTTTTATGTTATTTCTCTTATTGATGGACCTTTAATCCTATTTCATGATTTTTTCAAATAGTGGTGTGAATGTAGATGTATATAAGCTTACATGTAATCTATCTAACAATGAGATCTATTAATTCATTTGTAATTGAGAAGAGCAATATCTAGGTATATTACAAGTAATATGAACACTTTCATTAACTATAAAATAACCATCTATCTAGTTCAATGAGATCTATTAATACATGTAATTGACAAGAACAATATGGTTGTTACAAACTTAATATTGACTTTGATAATTAACTATATTAAAAACCATCTATAGATAGTTCAATGAGATCTAGATTATTTCATGTAATTTACAAGAACAATATTGATCTTACAAGTAATTTATGGATGCACAAATAAATCTATTATAATCTATTAAGTGAACATAATTTGACAAAAAATGGATACAATCATAAAAGTGAGTTTATGAACTTAAATTAAAAAACCAAAATTGGACGAATACAAGAGTGCATTGTATTGCATAAATAGTTCATCTCTATGTTCTTCCATACATCCTACATCATAAAAATAAATGTTGAAATGTTAGAATTTATACAAGTTCATTTAAAGTCAATTTTAATTTATTTCAAATCTATATCTCTAAATTATAAATTATGACACTTCAAAGAAGACATAGATATTTATATTTAGAAAAACATATATAAAATACATGACAAATTGAATAAAAACTTACATGTATAAATTTAATTCAACCTAATGTACTATCATCATCCTCTCTTTTCTGCAATGTCTCTATGATTGTCTCATGCTCTTCCATTAAAAGTGTCCATAATATTTTATTAGTAGGTCTCCCTTTGTATCTTTCCAATTTTATATTTGTTGCCACGACCAAATGGGAATAGTGCATAATCTTCTTTTTTGATTGGTAGTCTTCAAAAGCTGGTAAACCATTCCTTCTTGTTAGGCATTTGTGTAGCCATGTACCAACTACCATAACATATCCAATTGGATACTGGAAAGCATCATCATCTACTTGATGATATATCAACTTTTTCTTAGGTTTTACACATCGAGCTAACCAATACTTTGTCTACTCTTCATTATCCTCAGGTGCAACAACAACATACAAATGTCCTGCAAAACAAAATTAAGTACATGCATAAATAAAGCTTGTTTAAAGGTTTATAATTCAAATATAATCATAAATTATATGACATACACATGTAACTAATATAATTTAAAGTTTTACAATAAATTGAATTAAATTGCCAGGTTATATGAGGTCTGAAACATGATCATAATCTTTTGATGCAAAGGCATGATCCAGGTCTTCATTTACTGTATCATCTTCATCTTGTGTCTCACTAGGTGTTAAAGATTTTTCTTGCCATTCTTCAACCCATTCTATATTCTTGCATTCTTCCCATTCACCTACAACACAAAATTGACAAAAATATGCAAGCTCCCTAGTCCATATAGTCCAAGTGTTAGAATTAGAACTCCTAAATGAATGCCATTTAGTGGATCCACTTATTGTATTACAATCATATCTTAAAAGGATATTCTTCTCTTCAACTAGCCAAAAAAAATGTCTGATTGTAGAGTTTTGACTTGATCCTATAGACAAACTTATTTTACGTCTTTCAACAATTGCACGTGCATCTTTAAATTTTGATTTTTCCTCAAATTTGAGTTTCCCTCTACAAAGGGCTCTCTTAACACATGCACTAGCACCATCATGTTCTCCGTTCTTGTGTCCAGCCTAAAACAAACTCCATATATGTTGGATATTTATTTTCTTATGTGTCTTACTCAACCAATAAAATATTCTAGCATTCTTTAATTTCCTTGTGCAATTATCTGACCATATTAGATGTTGTGTTATATAAATCTCTCTCTCCCTTAAATTTTCATAAAAGGTCTTAAAGCAATACTGGACAAAATCTGATGAGTGTAACTTATTATCACTCATATAGAAATGGTACTCTCTCAATATTTTTTGATCCTCTTCTGTACTATTAGGTGCATGCCTATAGATAATATGAACAAAAAATGTTACTTACACTGAATTATAATATTGTGGTTGGATCTCATCTTATAGTGCAAGTGTGTATTTCTTTGCAAAGTCAATGACTGAAAGTATACTACCAATTGGAAATGTATTCTTGCATATGCGAAATTGTCAATTAAGCCATCTAGGATTTTGAGAGTGTTTCACAGATTTAGGTATGAGCTTACTCTTGAATTCATTCATAAAATTATTGATACTATGTTTTTCAGTTATTAGGTCGCACTATTTTCCAACATACACCAGGAAACACATGCATTCAAAAGATAAATTTTCTCATTAGGTGGGTTACAAAACAAATTTGATATAAACTCCTTTATAGTTTGAGGTGGTATATTTATACCAAATTCTTGCAACATTTCATTAGTATGCATAGTAGAATGTATAGATCAAAGAACATCATAATGATAATGAAATTGAACATGATTTTCGCAACAACAAGTGATTCTTTCTTTGTTAATCCTTACATACCATGGTTTACATTTTTCAAAATATCTTTGACTAATACTAATAGTTAACACCTTATCATCCACAAATTTTTTATACAATTCTATTTGAGTCATATCTAAAAGGTTTTTTGGATGTGGATCATGAACTTTTGAACCAACTCTTAATTTAAGAACATCTCTCGCATTAGAGGATACTCTTGTATTATCGTGCCAAAAATTTTTAATCAAAATTTTAACTTCACCAATAAGTTTCATGTCAGACCTTGGGAGTCTGCCACTGAAGGTCCATAAATGGTTTGTCGGATCACTTTCAAAGTTAACTCTTCTCTTTAAAAATCCTATTAAAGTTTTACAATGAATATTAAGATACCCACTTATGTTTGAAATCATTCTTTTATCAGTAGTAATTTTGTTTACTAAAGTTGTTATTTCTCGTCATGCCATATTACTATCTTTAGAATGACTTTTCTTTCCAGTTGTGTCAAAGGCACTAGCAACAATTGCTACAACTTGTTTTAGAGACTCATCCTTCTTATTGGATTTCACATAAATGCCTAACCTCTTCATCTCTTTTTGCATTTTAGATATTTTAATTAATTGTAACATTAATTGACATTGAAATCCAAATTTCTTATTATAAAATAATTGTCTAAACAATCTGCTCATGTGTTTCCTAATCTATCTCCATGAAACCAAACCACATAGATTGTCTAGCTCATCATTTTTTATTTAAAATTATTCATTTATTTTAGTATCAGTCAAATAAGTTTCTTTCTGAATCAATGTTTCTATGTCTACATCCACATTGTTGATTTCAATTTCAATTGGTGTTTGATTTTTAGTTTCATTCAGGGTCTAACTTTTAGTTGCTTTATCACTATGATTAACATTACTAATTTGTGGAATTTCATGTGCAATTAAATTTGTTAATCTATTTTTAAGAATAAAATTGAAATCATTTAAATTGTAACTTGCAACTAGCAATTCATGAACTTCACTACCAGAATAAGTTACATTTGGTTGTGAAGACATACTTGTATCCAATACTAGATTAGAAGATGCACCTGAATTTTTTTCTTCAACCTCTGAATCCATTATGGTGTCTTCATTGTCCTCCTCTTCTGAAACAATTGTTGAACTCGATGCTCTAACATTATTCAGTAAACGAAGTCTTTCTCTTATTTCCTGTTGTCATTTTGGCCCCTTCTCTCTATTTGTTGCAACCTCCTTAGTTGTCAAAACCTTCCTTAGCCTCTTTCTGTGTTCATTTGATCCCATTTTTGCACCAAGATTCAAGTTCAAATAATTCTTTTTGAATGTTAGATCCAAAACAAGACAAAGGAAGAGAATGTTGATCCAAATATTTTGTTTGCTTGGTATAGATAGTAAAAAAAGTGATTGAAAATTTATCAATCATTCAGATCAGACCCATAGTCCTATTTTTTGATTGTAACAACTCTTTATGAAATAGGCACCCATTATTTAAATTAAATGGGCTCTTGATATTTAAATGAAATAGACGCCCGTTTTGTAATTTCACAAAATGGGTGCCCATTTTTTGAGTTTAAAAAATGGGTGCCCGTTCTATAAAACTATAAGCAAGAACCATACCCGTTGGTTTGGTTTTTGGTTCGGGACAGGTTTGGTGGGACCAAGCCTATGCTTGGCTCTACAAAAATATGGCTAAGGCATTTTAGTATAAAATTTCTGCCTTGCCATAATTTTTTTGACACATTCTTGAATGAATTTTTTGATAACATGAAAACCCATTTTAGCTCTTATTGTGCAGATTAAAAAAATATAAATTTTATAGTGATATGATAAATTTTAATATTTTTACAATATTAATTAAGCCAACGTGGTACCTAAACTTAAAATAGTAAGGTTAACAAAAACTTTAATAACTTTTTAAATTTTACATTTTTTGAAAAATGAGTTATATGACATCAATTTACATAGAATTTCCTTCAAATTTAAAAAAAAAAATTGAAAAAAAGTGAAGTTATCATCAAAATATAGTGGTCGTACATGAGAGGTTTCAAAAATGTACTTTATAGTCAATTAAAAATTAATAAAAAAAATATTCCATGAAAAAATAAGATTAAATATTCTCATCAATCTTCAGTGTGTTAGGTACCTTTTCCTAAAAGGATTAAAAAAAATAGATTCATTTACTTCAAAAAAGGGTGGTCGTACATGAGTGAGGTATGGTCCTGAAACATGCATTTTGAAAAAGTGGTTTCTAAACATGCATACTAAAATTCAATTTATACCATGTGGGTATTGAAATAAATTACATATTTGAAAACTAGACTCTGAGCACTAAATTTTATATTGCTGAAGTTTTTCAAGATTCAATCTTTAAGTGCCTCAAATTTTTGACATCAATTGACAGATATTTTGAAAAATAGAGAAAATACTTCCACTTTTTGGCCAAAAGTGGGACTCAACTTCTTGCAGCCACCCATTAACAACCCCATTTGGTTTCTTAATAGGTAGTTTATGTAGGAAGAAGTACCACATTTAGAAGGTCTTCTTGGGTTCAATGGTTCTATGCCATAAGTCAACAAGGTGTTTTCTCCATTCCATGGGCTTAAGCTTCAAGTTCCATCGAGACTTAAGATGTTTAAATATTTCTTAGTTATCAGATAGGATTTTGTATACAAGTTTTCCTTTAGTATTGGGAAAATAGGTACCATCAAGCTATTTGAGGAAATATATTCTATCATTCTTGGTTTCATAGTCCTTTGGAAGTTTCAACTTACTGTAGGCTTCTCTCACCATAGAGTATATTCTCCAATGAGATTGAGGAATATAAAATCTATCCTGCAACTCTTGCCAACTAATAGTCCTTCCCTCTAGGATGATATCAAAAAAAATATTTATACCCTTGTTATCCTAACTCCTTGTGGAACATCCCTAAATGAGATCCAAGGGATTATAACCATGCTTGAGGTTCCACCATATTGATTTTTTTTCTATATATCTTATTATTCTAATCAATGCAGCTGTTATTTATGATTAATTTTCTAACATTTTCCCAACTCTTCCAAATTGGTTTAAAAATGTTAGGTACAGGTAATTTGATTGTGAAATTACCAGACAATAAGTCATTAATATAGATCCCCTTCCAGGATGAGGTATTAATATTATTGGCATTGGAAATATTTTTTTCTTACAAGAACCTTCCAAGGAACATTCCCTAGAGTATCTTTGCAAATCCACTTGACTGTAAGAGTAATCCCTTGTGTTCTAAGATATTTCAACCCCAAACCACCAATCTCCTTTCCCATAGTGCACCAATGACACTTCATAGCATGTTTCTTTTGTATTCCTATCCCATTTGACGACAAGAAATATATAATTTTTTTCTAGATATAATTTAATTGAGCCCACTTACATAACCAAGCCAAGTCATAATAGATGGTGTAGGAGGAAAGCATCTTTTGGAAAACTTGGTCTCTCTCTACCCAAGAGATATAATTAGTATTTCATTTCCTATATTCCCTCTCAATTTTATCCTTAATCCAATTCCATATTTATCCCAAGTTGGCATTTACTGAAAAATGGGATACCCACGTACTTTTCTTGATGATTGGGTCCTCCTCAAGAAATTTGAAACCTATTGCACTAGCTAGGAGGTTGATCTACCCATCCTAGCATAATGGACTTACATAGTGATACCTTGCTTCCCAAAGTTGCATAGAATAAGCCAATATTGTTCATTAAGTTGCAAACATTATCCTTAACAAGATCAATGGTGATTTTTAGCTCATAAAAAAATGGACATTAGATATTTCCTCTCCATTAGGAATCTCTATACCCTTAACTCTTGTGGATAGAGAGTTATCCCTAAGAATATAGTACATAACATCTACAATGATGAAAAATAGTGTTTGTGCCAATAGGTAACCTTTCCTTATTGACCTAGACAAATCAAAAGAATTAGATCTCACTCCATTCACCTCCACCCTTGCAATTGTCACCATTCAAGAGAGTTAGGATCATCTAAAAGAATAATTTAGGGAACCCTAGGATTCTAAACATCATAGAGATAAACATCCATTCAATTTTATCGTATGCCTTCTCATAATCTAGGAGAAACATGTAGGCCTACTTCTTAGAGTCTCTAGCTTAGTTTATAGCCTCCCAACAGGTGATAAGATTCTCTCTAGGATATATTTTCCTTCCACAAACTCATTATCTTTGGGATTGATGATACAAGGAAGAACATTTTCCAGCCTTAATGCCAAGATCTTTGCCAAAATTTTGTAAGAAACATTCAATAGTGTAATAGGCCTCCAATTTTTTATCAACGTTCTATTTCCATCCTTGGGGATAAGTTTGATGAGACCAGAGTTGATGTATTCTAAGAGAGACTTGTTATCAATGGCTTTAGTATACACTTGGAGGATCTCATCAGCAATCCAACTTATTTTTTCTTTATAGAACTCTACTAGGATCCCATGTAACCCAAGGGCCTTTTCATTATTTAGCTTCCGAATAGAATTATTAATTTCATTCATAGTTATAGATCTTTTAAGAAAATCTACCTCTTCATCAATCACTTTTTTAGGAATAATTGCCACTAATTTTTCTCCTAGCATTTTCCATATTCTGACCAATATCTTTAGGGGTGAAGACTTTCTTATAGAACTCTACAAATTCCTAAATAGTCTTAGCTTGGGAGTTCATTTCTTTCCCTTCTTCCCAAATTGACTCAATATTGTCTCCAGTCTCTTTAGATTTGAGGAAGTGGAAGAAGAATCTAGAGCCCTTATCCCCATGGTTGATCCAATTAAGTTTGTATCTAGTTTTAGCACCTTGAATCTTTTAATATTGTAACCTCTTGAGGGATTCTCTAGACTAGACCACTGATCCTTTAGCAACAATATTTTTTGGGTTTCTTCATAAGTATTCTTTAGTTTGCATAGGTTATTTTGAAGTTCAGATTCCATCATTCTTAGATATCTTTGTCCACTCCCAATTTTTTATATCTTAATCTAATAATTATACTATATGACCAAGGTAGCAAAGTAGAGCGATACTAAAAAGAATGCTCATTAAATAATATATAGGATCCATGCATTTTTAATATCACAATGGAACAAAGACATAGTCAATTCTTCAATGCTAAATAAATTAAATGAATAACATGCAAAAAAATTGTAGAACAAATGTAATAAGGTATAACATATAGTTTTCATAAACTCAAAATCCACAAACAATGCTAAATTATTTTATACCAAAAAAATCACATAGGTGTAACTAAAGATCAATAAGAACCCTTCAACAAACCTTACCAATGTATAATTGTTTAATCTTGAATTCAAGTTATACGTCTAGACATTTAGAGCAAATAATAATCTCAACTAATAATTTTTTAGAGATCTAGAAAACCACAAGATTTTTGAAACATGAAAACAAAAATAAATTAAATTACTAGATTATCCAAGAATACATAAGGGAAAGGACACATTGAATGAGCATGTTCCAATGGTTGTGATAGAAGTTGTTCGTTTAATACCCACACTTGTTGATAGAATGTCCAATAGTTTTGACAATATTGCACCAATATTTGTGAGTTTAATGTTGTTATTGCTGATGATGACTACCCATAATCAAATGAAATGTATTCTTAGTTATAAAAAAGGACCAATCAATATGTGATGCTACATTTTCTACACAACTATAGGTCTCCTCTTTGCAAAACCATTGGTCTTGCCTTTTTTGTGTTTTTTGGAGTCTGGACATCTTGTAGAAAAACATGTTGATGTGTCATCATATGTGATGATGTGGAAATGAAGGCTTATTTATAATAAGGGGACTTGATAAATAGATTATATAAAAAATACGAAGTGATTTGAAATTTCTACATAATATTTTGAGAAGTGCAAAGCTAGGGTGATCAACTACTAAATCCTTTCCCCTAGATCATACAAAAAAGACCAACTCCATAGGAAACATGCAACCAATGGGAAAAATATAGTACTTTCATGTAAGAAATGATTGTAACCATGAATAAAATAGTTCAACACTCTATAATATAGTTTAGATGGAACATATCTTCCTTGTGATCAATGGATTAGTACCATGCCAACATGGACATATTTTCATTGTGTATGACCATAAAGAAAATGATCAAAACCACCATGCAAGAAGAGAGAAACTTATTGCCAAACCAAATCTCCAAATATCACCATTCAAAAAGCATACACAAGACAAAAGATATAAAATAGAAGAGCTACCACAAGCTTCAAGTGCTCAATATACATCTTATTGACAATATATATCTAAGATTCCTTAGTTTCCAAACTTACAATATGTGAAAGAAATAAAAAACTTACAAAATTCACTACAATCCACAAGCCTCTAAAAGTCTAAAATTTTCTTTAAAAATTATTAAAATAATTTTCAAATAACATTTTGATGAAAATAATTAATTATTAACATTTATCTTCATAGCCTCACAATTATCTTGACAAAGAACCATGATTATTAAATAAAATTAAAACTTGAACATGTATAGTCCATAGAGAATGAGTACACAAATAGAGGGAACATATCACTTCATTACTCTAGTAGGATTGATCACAATGGTGTTTCCCCTGATGTTTGTCCTTGACAAAAAAAAGGATATATCAGTGCCTTTGATACTATTCACAGTGATTCAGTTAGTTGTTTTCTATTTATGTTTTTGATTAAGTAAAATAGGTTTTATAGGGCTCCTGAAACCCACCACAAAATAAAATGTTGTAGCAATGAGTTCAAAGCTAAGATAAAGCATTAAAAACAAAGGAACAGGCTAGAGAAAGGCTGGCCTAAAAGCCACCACAATTAAAGAGTAGACAAAATAGAGCTAAAAGAGACAAGCACCATAATTAAGCTAGGCTCCTGAGCATAGCGGAAACATTTCATTCAAGGACCTCCATCGTCTCTGCTGCATCTTTGACATTTTGAATGTCATGGGGTCCATCGGAGCCATCATCATCCCTATTTTTCTTTGTTCTAGCTTTGGTTCTCTTGCCTGGAACTTTGTTGGGCTTCTTCTTATCTTCCTCTGTAGTCCTCTAAACTTCCCTGTAGTCCATCGTATCTTCCATGTTGTTGATTAGCAGCTTAATGTGCTCATTTGACGCTTTGAGGATGTTATAGTTTTGTTCAGCAATATGCTTTATGGTGTCCTCAAGACTCTTAATTTTATATTCCAAGTGATCTACCCTGGACTCCAAGCTACACTTTCACTCTATGGCTTTGTGATCCTTTTCATCAATGCTTTGAATTTTGTCTTTGAGATCTTTAATTTCATGGAAGAGCCATTCAAAGGACCTAAACTAGTCTAGCATTCTATTCTTAGCACTGTTAAGGAGATTCATCTCGATTTCCTTGACGTTATTGTTGAGAACCACTAGAGCGAGGTCAATCAGCTCCTCCTTATGGATTTTTCCATCAGTGTCCTCCATAATTTTAGGATTCACAGCCTCCCTTATGATCCCCATGCACACTGTGTTGACATTAAAGTTCCTCTAGACCTTTTTCCCTTTTCCAGAATCTTGACTCTGGTATTCCCCTCTAGACTTTTATTTTGAGGTCTCATGCATGATGGGAGACTAGGTAGAGGGATTACTCTTTTCATCTTTGGAGTCTTTAGAAATTGGATCTTGAGCTTCTTTGTTGGTTCCTGATAGGGGCTGAGGAGGGGGTGAGTTTTCATCGCTGATCGTGAGATCAACAGAGAGACGACCCAAGAAATCCTCCTTAGTGTTGAGGTTATCCTATTTGGTCTGTTCCTGTATTTTTGTGACTTCCTTATTTGAGTTTCCCTCATCATCTATATTCATGTCTTCCTCATTGTCATTGTACTCCTTGTCCAAGGGTATCTCCTTTCTATCCTACTTTTTCAGAGATTTTTTGATTTTAACTAAGCTCAAAAGTCTCTTCTTGGATGAGGGCCCCATTTTCAAGTTTTTCAACTCTTCTTCCTCACAATCCTCAATGCATTCCTTCACTATTACTTGACGAGATGTAGTCTGACCTTGAATCTTCACTATTACCTTTCTTATCTGCTATTTCCTTACCTAGAATTTGGGCTTTAAAGAAATCATTAACAAGCCCTCATGTAGAGTAGGGTTAGCAATGTTCTTCTCTCTAAAGCCATTAATATTCTCATTTATGGAGGAATAGAGATAAAATGAGATGGAAAGCTTTTTTCCATGCCTGAAGTGATTCAACAAGACAAAGTGGTAGGTACAAATTCTATCAAACCTGGTATCCAGAGTGACATATGAGACGAGGGCCTTGAGAAAAAACTTCCAAAGCATTTTCAATCTTGCAACTAATAGTATGCACCTATCTTGACAATGGCCTTCGTCTCCTCGTCATATCTAACAAATTCATTGACAACATTATAAAATTTTTTATGATCCCTATAAATTTTTTTACCAACGATGGGGATACCTATGACTATAGAAATAACCTCCTATGTGACAGTGAAGGACTTACCCTCTATCTCCACCATTCCTTCATTCCAACTTTTGATGAAAATATTGGTTACCACCTTCCTGCTACCATGGAGTCTTTCGATGAAGGTGGTAATTTCCCCTTTCTGTAGGGCTCTCAAAACTTTAGTGTGATTCTTCCACTTCTTGCTATCATTCGCAGGCTCCCTTCTGCGTCTTTCCCCAACCATGGCTCTTGTTTGGGTACTGGTTTCTCTTTGGTGAGGTGGAGCCTTAATACTTTCAATCTTTCTTGTTGCATTTGTTCTTGGCTCTCTTGTTTTTTTCCTTTGATGATGAATATAGTTCTTGGGAAAGGATACCCAGAAAGCATGCGGAGGGGACACGTAGTAATTATCCTTTTTGTCCCTCTAGTGCTTGTCATAATGCAATTACTACTTTGAAAATCCCCTTTTCTTTCATTATTATCTTTTATGATTCCCTCAGTACTTTGGAGTCTGTCCCCATCATGTAAATCCTTCACTCACTAGGGAGATCTTCGGCTTGGTGCCACCTCATCTTAGCTTCCTTTCTTACTACCAAGTTGGTAAACTAGTCAGCGACACTATTGGAAACCCTATACACGTGAGAAATGTGGACCACTTCAAAATTGTTTAGAATGGCCCATGTTTCATCTATCATGTTGGGAGTGGACCACGACAGGGATTGGATGAGATTTAAGCTTTTGATGATGCTCAATGGGTCACCTTCTAGCATTCATTTTCCATTTATGTTATTGACAATTATAATGTATTTTGCAAAGCTCACTAGTAAAAGTGATCATTTCACTTCTCATTCTTATTGGTCTCATGTTCAAGGGTTTAGGTATATGGTTCATTATCATTGCATTTTCTTAACATGTTAATTGTATCATGTATAATTTATTAGTGGTTGATGTTTAGAGTTCTCACCAAGAACTTGATCACAATAATGAACAAGGATGCATTTTTGTTGATATTTAAAGTGCTAACCAAGCACTTAGTGGACATAGCCACTTTATATTAATATTCTACTACATTTTAAAAGGAGACTTGTTGGGTCACCAAAAGCATTTGATGTTCATGTTTTAAGGTTTTAAATAAGTGTTAAATATTCACTTGACAAAAGGGTTTTAAAAGTTGACAACATTATAGTGATGACTGTATCGGGTCAAACAGGGTCTTGATTGGTTGTACAACTTGGCACCCATTTCTCGCGTGGGTATTGCTTGAGTATATGCCATGACTTTCCTTTCAAACTTCAACATGGCCTTTATTATGTTTCATCAATTTCAAATATCATTCATTATAATGAATGGATCTCAAATGCCAATGCATTTTAGCAAAGGACTAATCAATGGGAAAAAATGAAAGTAGGTCAACATTTACACTCATTTATTTTTAAAGAAAGGTCTAAATCCTATTGGTAGCCACCATGAAAACATGAAGTAGTTATAGGTGGGTTTTTTGTAGATTTCTTCATATGAGTTTTTATTATGTTGATATACTTGCAACAAACTTTGATGTGGTCGTTTGTTTGTTGAATTGGCAGGATTTTCTAGCAGATTTGAAGGGAAAAATTTACAAGTTTTTTTATTTCTTCATTTCAATAGGTAATTCACTTTGAATTATATCAATTTGAAAATGGTAAAAACCATGGTGAAAATGAATAAAGTTGGTTTAGTTAGATATTTTGTTTTGAATTTGTTCAAAATAGAAGGGTAAATTTTTTGTTTTCAGTTGCTCGAAAGATTTGTAAATTGGAAGCTAGTTTGAAGATGTAATTTTGTTTAACTCCTCTTAGGGTTAAATACCCTAGATTGAGAGTATCAGTGATACTTCACGCGAAATAGTTTTTAGATTTTCTTCTCTTTTGAAAACAAGAAGTTACAGTTTATTTACTAGTTCAGTCATTTTCAAAAAGTTGAGAAATATGTTTATGTAAATTAAAATATTTAATTTTTTCTTTCTGCAAACAAGGAAAGGTGAATCTATTTCAAATTAAGATAGGGTTTGATACCTTGTCTTGAGGAATATCTCAGACTTTCTATCATGGAAAATATTTTTTTTATTTGATTAACCCTTCTTAGGGTTTGGTACCCTACTACGAGGGTAACAATGTGAAGACACAATTTTTTTTGGTTAATTGGTTTCTTACTAAAAACAAATCTTTTACATGGATATGTAGACATATACAAGAGGTATATAGAGGTGTATGTGTTTACATGTGTATGAAAAAGAGAGTTGTCAGGTTGAAAAATAGAGGGAAAATAGAGAGATATAGAACAATCATATACAGTGAAAGGGTTTTGAATATACTGCAAGACATTTGTTGTGGTGTGGGAATAGTATCATGTAGTTGGAAACATTGAATATCATTCTTGTGTAACTCAACAACTAGTAACTTTATAACTACAAATCTATAATGCAATTGTAAAGTTATTAGTCTTCAGGCATATTTGATTAATTGAGAAATAGGGGTTTGGTTCTCCTTGTAGTTGGTGTTTTTAAACATATATGTACTGAGTTGGTGCTCTTTGAATTAATAAAAGGATATGGGTTTGGAGTGATTATTCTACCACTGGAGGGTTTTCCACTTGATAAATACATGTGTTATGTGATGTCACTTATGTCTCATTCTGTTATATGTTAAAATGATTTCTTTATGTTAATGCTTTGATACTTTTAGTCCATTCATAAATTTTTCATAGTTCTATATTCAAATAAGTCATCATCTTAACTTTTAAGGTTTTAGTTTTAAATCTGTTCATTGATCTCTTAAAAGCATAGACAAGATTGTTTATTTATGAATGAAACAATACTATGATGCTTTTAATATGAGGAGTTAATGTTATTTGTTTGCATATCAAATTCAAAATTAGTATTGTGTCTTCTTGTATAAACTGATTTCTTGCATCATCAAGGTCATCTTCATATATTGTGTTTCAAGTCTTTTTGTTTTAAAATGTATCACTCTGATTCGCCACCCCCCTCGACCCCCACCTCTCAGAGTCAATCCACTTCCAACAAATGGTATGA
This sequence comes from Chamaecyparis obtusa, assembly GCA_027943335.1. Classification (NCBI taxonomy): domain Eukaryota; kingdom Viridiplantae; phylum Streptophyta; class Pinopsida; order Cupressales; family Cupressaceae; genus Chamaecyparis; species Chamaecyparis obtusa. The sequence goes on along the minus strand of BSBK01007583.1, from coordinate 223,352 downwards.
CCCACATTGTAACAACACTAATACATGGAGACAATGTCTTTGATGTTTAGAAAACACATTTTTTTTGTTGGGATTAGTGTAAAATTCTTGAGCTAGATGATCCCGAGGCAAATGTGGAGGAAAAGAAGGGTCGTGAAAATAGATCATGGGCCTTCAAGTAAAAATAAAAGAAACATAAAAGCAGTCAACCTCTAGCCTATGTCAAGCAGTCCGATAATAGTCTTTGATTTATGGCCTTCACAAACACCAAATACAATATGGCCAATACCATTTAATGCATTTAATACCTGATGAAATGAATCATATTCCACGTCAAAACTACTTACTGCATTTAGTTCTTGAAATCTGCGGAACTAAATCCTAGCCCAGATCAAAATAAATTGAAAGAGTCCATAAAAATAACTATTAAAATAAACTAGGTCCCCCGGTTTTGTGAATGGGGTTTTTATTAGCTTTTACTGCTCTTTGGATAGCCCTATGTGGCTTTTTATTGATACCTTACTTGATACTGTTGATACTAGATACTCTGGGTTATTTCGTATGTTTAGTAAGGTGACTTTTGTTTTTGATAGAGGCAGATTAGAATTGCTGAACACTATTACCTGTTACTGCTGCTTGACTGGTTACATTAATATGCTATTAATGTGCTACTAGTCCTCTGTTCTACGGGCCAGCACCCTTCTGCTACTTTTATCTATCAAAAACTATTAAAATAACCTCTAATAATATCCAAAACTGACTTATTGTATCGATCTCATATGTTAAGAGTTCAGAGATAAGAGCATATTACAATTCTATTTGTCCAATTAAATTAGATAATTGAAGAAAAATTATACATAACACAATTTAATAAAAATAGCAAGACACCATATTTAGTATATTAAATTAATTATTGAACAAAATATATTCAACCGACGATCCTGTATCTGATAATGAAACAAATGATCTTACGTGACTCGAGTAGCACTGCTAATCTTCAACAGCGTATTTACTATTCGATTTGATTGGATTCTCTATAATTTTTTTAAATTATTAACCTGTCATTATACTAATAGAGGCAATAAAACTGTTTTCTGGTCATTTTATCTCATGAAATGATGAAGATGCAACCCTATCCAACCAGCTTGAAATTCATTCTATCTGCATTTTTTAGTGATAAATGTCGACATAACTTTGTGATCCACTCGTCGTTTTACATCTCATTCTCATCTTCTGTTACTTTAAATTAATGGGGCGATTGTTGATTCTGAGTCACCTTTCACTAGAAGACACAGAACTCCACTATTACCATTTGGCTCATTTTCACTATAAATACATGCAAATCTTGTCGTTCGATATAGACAACACAGACGTTCAATATATTGAGCTTCGCAATGGCTGGGCGTGCGCTTTTTTCATTAGTTGCTGCGCTGTGCATCATAAATGTCACATTAGCAGCAAATACAAACGCTCCGAAGATCACAGGTATCCTAGCAGACAAGGATGTTCAAGAAGCGCTTGGCACCGCATGGAAGGAAAGCTTTTTGCAGAACCCCAAATCTAACCAAGCGAGAGGAGGATGGATTTACGCCGACTCCAACTATCCTGACGACCACAAATATATCCTTGTCCAGCACGCCTCAAAAGATCGCTCACCCCAGGGTATGTATATCATATTTAAATGCTACTTCATAAGTGTAATTTACTATGTTTAAGAATTGACAGTGAAATGGGTTCTGCAGGAGCAGATGAAGATATTCAGCTGGACAATCCGGAGAAGGACGCTGTGTTGAGCAGCGATCATTACAAATTGGTGGCAGACTTCCATACCCATCCATTTGCTGGAAAGACCCAGCAGAGGGCAGACTCAGACGAGATCAAAAGAGCATATGAGAGAGGGGTGCCCGGAATAGTAGTTTCATGCACTGGTGTATTCTACTATGGCCCTGAGCGCCGGGCATCCATGGATGGACCCACTGGCTATCCTCAATCTTCTGCTGAAGCTTACAATGGCCAGAAGGATGTCAGATTTGGTGATAACAAAAATATCGTCCCAGACCAATGCAGCCCATAAATCAATTCCCACTACCCATTAGTACTAGTACGCCGTATTATCTCACTCTGACCTTCTCCGCCATCTTCCTCATGTTATGTGTATATTAGATGTTTGTGTGAACTCCCACTATGAATAAGTAAATGGGGATTTCAGTCTGGATATACTTGCATGTTGCTCTGCAATGTAACCTGTACGTCATCACCCTCTTGCACACCTTACGTATGTATTTGAATTTTCGCCATAAATAGAAGTTGATCTCGGAGTGAATTTGATTTTGTGTGCTATGATGTGGTATATAAAATTACAAGGCAAGTTTGTCTGCTGAAGCTTTCCTAACCCAACACCATTGATAATTGGTTTAATATTTATAATTGTGAAATCTGCGTAGCCATACTATATCCAGTTTATTTTGTAATAATATGTTAATTACTAGCACTTGCATCTTTTAGGGGTGCAAGGGTTACGTCGATAGTTTTGTATACTTTTAAAATGATGTTGTTGTATTGTTGATATCAAAAGCTTGGTTATAATATTTTTTTAATATAGTAGAACATTTGGTAGAATAATTTTATTTTTATTGTTTTTAATGGGCAAAGTAATTACATTTTGTTTGAAGTGCCATTTCATTTAGGTGAGATTCCTCTATTTTCTGTATAATTATATACGGGATATTTTGCATTTTTGAGTATTTTTGGAAAGTAAAAGCATGTTGAATATGAAGACCATCTAATGGTTTCACTTTAGATATAGTTGTAAATGTCATCCCTTGTCTCCCAATTGTGCGAATATCAATCATTTCCTTCTCTAACATGAGCCCTTGAGACTTGTGCATAGTAATAGTCCATAAAATGGTGAGTGGGAGCCATCTTCAACTTCCCAAAGTGATAGGTACTATCGGTGCACTTTTTGGATCTTCTTGTTTCCATGGCAAGCCATTATAATTATCAATTTGTACCACGACATACATGGGGACATTTGGTGGCTTGCAACCTTGTCCATAAATAATGTTAATAATCTCACCAAGAGATCCACTAACAAGTCTTTCCTCCAAATGTAAGATGTGGCCTGACAAAATACACGACTAAGAATTTTGTCCACAAATCGTTTCCAAGGATAATATAGTAGAGGGATAGATTCCTTCACTAAGGTAGACAAAATGTGCGACTACAACCTAGAATCGATACATCCAAAGAACAATATAATATCAATAAAAAGTATCCTACATGAGCATTAGTCAACAACCAGAACCACTCTAGAACGTCGTTAGACAATTACATGCAATGAATAATTATCTTGTTGGGGGGAATACAAAACCAAGTCAATAAAAAATACAACAACACAAATACATAATAAATACAGACTAAACCAAATCAATAATAAATATAAAACCAAATCTGTAGAGTAAGCTTAGACATAAAATAACTAAAATACATCAAACACCAAGCATATACCATTGCCTCAAAAGATAAACTATGTGGGTATATGAAGATTGAACATATTATAACTAAATAATTTTAAAAATATTATGCATATTAGGTCAATGACAAGAAGAGACTGGGCCAAAAATTGAATGTATTGTAAAATTTTGTAGATAATGAAAATTGACCATATACCACTGAATAATTAGTATAAGCCTATATTATATGACCATAAAATTATTTTCCTATAAAACTAACATAGTTATCTCTTAAATTGTCTGGTAAAATCAATGCAATTGACCCAGAAAAGCTTTAACAAAATGAGTGTTGTAGGCCACTATATATGCAGCTCCAACAATGTCTTCTTATCCTTTGTAATTAGGTTTGTTGTTAGTGGAGGATGAGGAGGGAACTTACCCTTTCTTCATGCTTGTCACACTTGCTAAGATTCTAATAATAACATTTTGTTTTGATCTTCAATTGATTTAGGTAAGATTCCTCTATTTTCTATCGATTATTTTTCATTTTGGAGTACCTATCGAAGGTAAAAGTGGGTTGAATATGAAGACCATCTAAAGATTTTAATCTATACATCTCCCTCTCCTCCTCCTCCTCCATAATAGCCACTATTGGAAAAAAACATTTAAACTAAGTTCCCTATCACATTCCAATAGGAAATCAATAAAAAATCAAGAACTTTCCCATCAGTTTATTCAAGGTCAATCCTATAAATAAATCCATTCCATACCAATCTAAAAGGTTCCACATCAAAGTACTTAATAATCATTTCAATATGAAAAATAGAGGAAATAATTAAAGGATCAAGTACCCCTAGGGACATCACATAATCATTCCCAACCTTGGCATCCTTGGTGGATCAAGATCAATGTTCCCCCAATAACATAATTAAAAGTAAAGAATTAGGGTAGTCACACATCTTCAATATGATGGAAAGTGTGATTCATCAAACTTCATGGATAAATTCCTAATATTATGAACAACTTCTTTATTACTGTAACACATTTTCATAAGGAGGAAAATACAAGTGTATTATAATTTGTTTAATTACCAAATGTAACTACGGTAAAAAGAAAATTAATTTATGAATGGTAACATTCAAAAAATTACCTAAATAAAACTAATCATTTATCTTTTAAGAATTTTTTTTAAAAAATTGATTAAATTGATAACAATAGTATCAACTTAATTTTTTCAAAATACAAGAAAGTGAGAAGTATATATAAAAAACATCATTAATTATTTTTACCTATTTTCTAAAGTAAATAACATATTTTTAAAATTAAAATACAAAGGAATCTAAGTTATATGAACGGGTCAAAAGCATAGAACTAAGTATTTAAAATTAGATAATAAAAGAATATAAATTAATTAATTATTCAAATTGAGTAATAAAAGAACCAAAATAAGTTAATTTGTCTATATCTAAGCTAATCATCAATTTTAAACATGTTACTTGACCATAATCCCAAAAGAAATACTAACCGGTCCTTGTAAAAGTATACCTATCCAAATTCTAAAAGTAAATTTAACTTAACATAACATAGAGCATTAATAGAGCCATTAATCTTTAAGAATTAGACAACAAATTTTAAATTAAATCTGACATTGGTAAATCTAATCATTACCCCAAATTTTCCTATGATGAGTATAGTAATCTAATTTTGTAATTTCAAATTTTAAACTAAATTTGAGATTGGTAAATCTAATCACTACTCCAAGTTTCCCTATGATGAGTATAATAATCTAATTTTGCAATCCTAGTTGAAAACTAAAGGAAAATTAGTAGAACATAGATTTAAGCATAGATCTAAACAATTAATACTATGTGTAATTAACCTTACCGAACAGATTAACATGTATTTAAATGAAAAAATTATTGGCTGTAAATAATAAAAATTTATTAATAGTAATTATGTACTATTTTACGGTCTTTTTACAAAAAATGTAATTGGATAGTAGGTGAAGCATTTAGGCTGGCAATGGTTTTCAGAGCATTTCTTAACTATGATTTATACTAAATATCCAATATAAAAAATTAAATAAAACTCAACAACATTCAAATGTTATCACATTTCTTAAGTTTAATAATAGTAAGGAAAATTTCATTGATCTATAATGATCACTAAAATGTCATTGATCTAACCTTTATTCACAAGGCGTCAATCCTATAATTTTTTTTTTTAATAAATTTAATCATTACTCATCTAGAAATTTAAATGGGCTCTTCTTTGAGAAGTGCAAGCGTTGGAGGAGAAGGTTGCAAATAATGCAGAGCTTGTCGTGCTACTCAAACAAATCAACCGCTGTCGAACATTCTCCTAGCATTACAATGAATTTTTATGGTGAAATTCAAACTAGTCAATTTTAAACCATAAAGTGTAGATGTAGAAGCCATTTGAGCATGACTTGGATGAAGCTACTGTTGTCTCCATCTGTTTCTGAGCGTATAGTATCTTAACAACCAATATCATACCTGCCTTTTGTGCACTTTCCTTAAATTATTTTCTTTGTTTTGCTGTGTAACTGGGACATCCAATACAAAGAAAATCCTTTGGATTGCTTTCATAACGATATCCTTTGGATTGCTTTCAAAAGACTTATAGAATTCTTTCATTTTCTCTATTGTCCTCTGCTCCTCTCTTGTCTCCCTGTCTAATTCAAACATTTTCTAGATTTTAATAATTTTTTAATTTCAATTTATGCAATCAATTTTATATTTAATATAAAACTAAAATATAAGAGAATAATATCTTTATTAAAATTATCACTAACAAATATTTATATTCAATGAATGGATTTTTATTATTTTTTATGTTTAATTTTAAAACAAAATTGAAATATAAATATGGTCCAGAAGGGTTACCAGCTAATTTGTACTAATATAATATTAAAATGTTAATTTAAGAACACCATCACTAAACCATAGTGTGGGAAAAATATGAGAAGAGAATGTGGTAAAAGAATGGAGAGTGGGAAAAGAAGCATAGAACAAAAAGTTGGCATGATTTCCAAACGTGGCCATAAGAAGGATAGAACAAAGTACTCTTAACAACAAGTGAGAACAACGGGACTACTTCCCGCAAAGAGTACTTAAAAACTGAGGGACATGATTACCAAATCTTGCAATTTCCTCTTTCTAACATCAGTTAAAAACATCATCTCAGTGCCGGCGTAAGAAAACAACTTCCAGCTTTTGCAGATTTCTCGGTATGTTTAGCGGCGTAAGACTACCAGGAAGTCTTAAAAAGCCGATGGACATCTCTGAAAACTTGACAAGTTGCAATGAAATCTGAAAATAGATTAAGCATAACCCAGTTATCACTGATTATCAGTGCCCAGCTCGTCAGCAATAAGTGCATTCTCCCATTGACAAATTTATTGAGCCATAAACCACCTGTGTCTGTCAGTGTTCTAGGATAACTGGAAGATTCAGATGCTCTAATGGGCTCCCTAAAATAGATCATGAAAAATAAACACTTGTTTCAGAATGTAATGCTTTGACACTGAACATGGAAAATATAAACTTGTTTGGAAATGCAAAGTTGCAAGTGTGCATTCACTGACTAGTTTTCACTTGTCAATGTTCCCTAGGTTTGAGCAAGGGTAGAAAGGAGCAAAAAAACATTTGAGGAACCACAAAGAATAGGGTGCATTACTAAGAGAATTTAATAGACTGTAATATGAGATGAAAGCAAAGGGCATTGGATGTGCTTGACTCCAATCTGGATGGCAAAAGGCATACATGCTGAAAATCGATGAACCAAAACATCAAAAGCTAAGATTCACAGAGGATAACATTAATGGGTTTTTACCATCCATGGGTGCTAGAAAATGGGGAAGTAGCGAATTTTTTCAAAATCAAAATATGAAATTCCATTACTGGAACATGATTATTTCTAGGGGTTTCTAATAAGATGAAAGGAGGTTTACCCAACAATGGGCTGAGGAGAGGAGAAGATTATTGTGCATAGAACAAGGAATACAAATGAGAAATCATACAAAGCTCAACCGCCTGAGCCAAGATACAACCCAATCTATTTAACATGACAATCCAAGTAGATAATACTGATTTTAATGGTAGAAGTAAGATTTAGTGAAGTTACCTGTTGCCCCTGATTTTGAACCAGGTCTTTGCACATTGTTTATGGGAAAAAGCTAGATTTGCCTTGCAGGCACAACCCAACACAATGTCCTAGTTTTTTTCCACACCCATATTGCATACCTTGCATTCTCTCTCTCCATCCCCACTCACACTCACACTCTTGCCCTTCTTATTCACAGCTTCTCTGCTAAAATGAAATAGAAATGCAAGTACTTGCGGACAAAGAAAACCTAAGGTTACAAGGAAGGCGTGGAAATCGAAATCCCCCTACAAGTTGTTCCCACACTATCTTGACACTTTGCATCGGCAAGCAGCTCTGTGTCAATCCTTCAGGAAGAGTTCTATAATAGTGGGCATTTTCGGCCAGTCCTTTTCTGCAGCATAAGACTGTCGGAAAGTCTAAAAAAACCGGCAGGCATCTCCCCAGGAGTAAGCCTATCAGCTTAATAAGTTGTCTAATTTATTTTGTGATCTCTTTTCAATGTTTATTTGTTCTATGTTTTGAAATAATCATCTCATCATCAAGATTCATTTTTCAATAGTTGATCTAGTTCAAATTTAAATCAACATATAAGCATTCCAATTTAAATTTGGACTTTTCTATTCTTGTACTAAACATTTTGAGAAGACTTAGTAAATATTAGTCATACATGTTATTATGTCATAATTTTAAAACCTTTAAATATACATCTAATTTTTTTTTAATAGATAAAGCAACAAGAGGGTGCTGGCCCAAGGAACAAAGGACTAGTAGCACATTAATAGCACATTAATGGAACCAGTCAAACCAGATATAATAGTTTAACAGTATAATCACCAAGTCTAAATCTACTCCAATCAAAAACATAAACCACAATACTAATCAAATGAATTAAAACAGAGTATCTAGTACGAGCAGTAGCATGTAAAGTATCAGTTAAAAGCCATGCAGGGCTGAGCATAAAGCTATAAAAACTAACATTAATCCCAGCCTCAAACTAGGGGATCATAGGGCCAGGCCCAATCCAAATTAACTAGCACATGGAAACCAGAGCTAATTCTTCCCACCTAACTGCTTAGACAATAGGGTCCTCACCCACTCTTCCTGCAGAAATAGGAAAAGATCCTTGTTGTCCTTGTTCACTTCTAGAGTGCCACCCGCCAGCTTTTCCTGCACATGACAGAGATTCGTAGCCGAAGCATGAATAACCTTCAGGCCAAATTTGTTGGTTAGCATGCATTGGTTCATTAGATCCTGCATGTTTTTCTTGATCTCTACAATATCTTTGTCCAAGTTTGTGAACCTCCTTTTAAGAGTACCTTTGAAATTGTTTTTGTCCTTTGGGGCCTTGGTATTGTAATTAGAGGTAGGGGGCTTATCCTAGGGATCTTGAGCAGGACTCAGGGGTGGGGTAGGAATATTGGGGGTTTCCATGGCTTGCTTGGGGTTGGGAATAGGGTTGTTACCAGTCCTAGGGGGACTCATATGATCATCCAAGGAATCATTCACAAACTCAATGGTTTGGGAGTCTTTTTTAGTCATGGAGTGCTCTTTAGATGTCATTTCCAGCAGCCTGGTTTTACATTACTCCTTGGCAATTATGTTTGACCTCTTGCAACCTGAGCCACTCAAATCCACCTCTAGATTAACCTAGTTCTCCATTATTTTCCTTTTTTTGGGCCTACATTCGGTCTTCGGAGTACTGTCAGCCTCCTTCCTATCTTTAATCTCCATAGACTCAGAGACATAGGGCTCCTCCTGGCCATCCTCGCTATTGAACAAGTTTTTAACACATTTTTTGTGGGTTCTGCCCTCTTTAGCACCTAGCTCAGGCTCCTGGATGACACAGACGGACTGGGAGGAGGACTGGGTGGGATTTTCAGTTTTGGCAAGGGAATCCTCCTGGGTCATCTCTTGGATAATCAGAGGGGGTTGGGGTGTCGGGCATATAGCTTTGTGGAACTGGTAAATGCAGAGGAGGCCCTGATGGAGGATAGGTATTGTCTTATTAGGGTTTTTCTTAATATCAAGGATATTACTCTCTATGGAGTGTAGGAGATAGAAAGGGATGGAAATTAAATCCTTGTTTCTAATATGGTTTAGGAACAGTAAGTGGTAGTAGTAAAAAATAGTGAACTTACCTTCGAGTGTGAAGTATTTCATCACTATGAGGTAGATTTTTAGCTACAAATCTGATAGCACCTCCCTATTGAAGCCCCCCTACTTTTTCACCGGTAGCTCTCCATCCTTGAAAAAATGGTTTAGGTTGGTAGGGTTAGGGGTCCGACTAGTTTTTTATTTATTTCCTCCCTGTCATAGAAAGCCCAGTCACCTTAGCTATGACCTCCTTGTTCAGATGGAAGTGGATGCCTCTAACAGAGACACTCTTGTTAGTCCAAGATGACACAAACTATTTGGAGATTTGTTCATTATGCCCACCCTTCATTCTCTCCATGAACCCCCAAATGTCACTCTCCTTGCAATAATGTGTCACTAGTGCATTAGAGGTGAAAGCCTCATCAATTTTATCAGGCTCAATGTAGAGAGTATTGCCTCCCATTTCAAAGTTCAGACCCTCCTGTGCTAGAATATCCTAGAAAATAAAGAGCTGAGTGTTTCTACAGAACTTAAAAAACCCTCTATTTTTTGCAAAGCCTTTCTGAGGAAGGTTTATATTTAAAATGCTGGCTTTGAGAATTTTTTTGGAAAATGGGCTCCATACCGCTAGATCTAACAAATTTATAGGTGCCATTAATAGTAATAATACCAATGACACACTTGTTGTCCTTACTAGCCAAGTAAGCCCTCTGATTTGGATAGCACCTACTCCACATGTTTAAAAGGTAATGATGATTCTTTATGGGAATTTGGGTTCTCCTTTCCATAATCGTAAAAATCATTGGAACATGCCAACACATGATCCAGTAAGGATTCATAATGAAAATGATAGCGTGGCACATTTAGACAATGATATTCATTTCTCCCCCAATGATTTGCTAAGTCACTAGAGGTAACTCACTAACCATCCTCCAACTATTGAGTTTGGTTTGTTTTAGGCCCATTGCCACCATTGACTCAGCAACCAAATTCCCTTCTCTATATGTGTGAGCTATAGTGGTGCTCTAGAAGCTATTGATCAGCTCACCGATCTTCGTAATAATAGGTCTAACCCGCCACCCCACACTAGCACCAGTTTTGATGGCCTCAACAACCACTTTGGAATCCCCCTCAATTTCTAGCTACCTGACGTTCATTTGTTTTGTGAATTTAATCATCAGAGAAAATCCATTCCTTCTTCCTGGGTGACAGTCCAATTATTGATGGGCCCAGCATAAGCCAGTAGGAAATCACATCTGTGATCTCTCAGAACACCACCCCCTCCTTGGCCCATATTATTTGCCACCCCATCAAAGTTTAATTTGGTCCATCCTCTGGGGGGTGTGGCCCATCTGGTAGATTTTCTAGCTATTTTTTTAGCATCATCAAACCTAGAGAACCCATCAAGGATGTTCCATCTATCATAAATTCTCACCTCCCAAGTAGTAGGAGGATAGGGGGAGAGCTTCCATTTAGCCATCCTAGCATTCTCACATAGGAGATTAGTACCAATATGGATGCATGTCTTAGAATGATTACTCTCCTCTCTGAAGACCCTATTGTTCCTTTCCTTCCAAATGGCCTAGTAGATGTGAGGGGGTAGCATACACCAAAGGAGTTGGAGCAGGGGGTGATTGGAGGGGGATCTCCAGTTGTTAAATTGATGCACTTCTCTACCCAAGGCCCACAAAATAACCAATTTTCCAATAACCTCTTGCCATATTCTGGAGGCATAATCACAGTGGACGAACAAGTGGTTCACCGTTTCCTCTTCCTTCTTACATAGGATACATCTTTTCACCATGGGGATGCCCCTCTTTATTAGATTATCTTGGGTTAGGACCTTACCATGCATTAAGGTCTAATTTTTTTTAAAAAAATTTCGGTGTGAGTTGAGGGATCCACACCTTCTTCCAGTCTCCTAGGTCACTCTCCTCCTTTAGAAGTAGATTGTAAGTAGATTTAACAGAGAAGGTACCAGCCTAGGTTGGGGCCTAGATAATAGAGTCATCGAGCCCCATAATTTTTACATTAGCCAAAATTTTCATGAGATCCTTGGCCAAGTGTTGTAGGTCCAGTATGTTCCTTAACCGATTGGGTATATCCTCCCAATCCCTACCAGTGATATAGTTGGAGACTTTGATACCTAGGATAGGTCTGATATAGTCCATAAGAGGTTTGAATCTGCAACCCAAGTTAGGTTGGTTCACAATCCAATGGTCAATCCAAAATCTGATGGATCTCCCATTTTCAATTTTCCAAAAAGCTCCTTTAGACAAAAGGATCTTACATTTACATATGTTCGTCTAGAGTTTGGATCCACTGGGCTGATCGCTATCATGGAATGTCCACCTATAGGGGTGTCATTGGAGGTACTTGGCTTCTATAAGTCTGCACCAGTCCACCTTCCCTTCTATAAGCTTCCAAGCCACTTTCGTGGTAAGGGCTTTATTCATTAGCCCAATTTTTCTTAGCCCCAAGCCACCCATTCTTTTCAGGAGGTAGATAGTATCCCAATTGACAAGAGACATCCTCTTCTTTTCTTTAGATCCTGCCCACATAAAAGGTTCTCTGAATCCTTTCAATTTTATCTTCCATGTTGCCTCTGATTTTAAAGAGGGATAGGAAGTAAACAAGGATTCCTTGGAGCATGGAGGCCACGAGCTGAAGTTTTTTAGCATTGCTTAAAAACTTCCCCTACCAGCTAGCAAGTTTCCTCAGGGTTCTTTCAAGGATGGAATTCCAGAAATCTTGTGACACCTCTTTAACCATAAGGGGTAGGCCAAGGTAGGTAGAAGGGAGCGAAGCCACCAGGCAACCCAAGATTTGAAGCACCTTATTTTGTAGCTCCATGGGGGTATTGAAGAAGAACAAACTACTCTTCTGATAGTTGATGCACTGTCCAGACACCCAAGCATAATTTTCTAGGATTTGTTTCCATTGCTTGGCCTCAATCACAAAAGAATACCCAAAGAGGAAGGTGTCATCCACAAACTATTCTAGCACCACCTGAGGAAGGGTAGAAGTAGGTTTGACACCTTTTATTCTTCCCGTAGCAGACAACATACAAAGATTCCTGCTAAGCACATCAGCCACCATAATAAAGAGGTAGGGGGAGAGGGGGTCTCCCTGTCTAAGACCCTTCTTAGGTTTATAACAACCACCAAGGGAGCCATTGACCAAAATAGAGAAGCTAACAATTTGAGTACATTCTTGTATAATCTGGATAACCTTCTCATTAAACCCCATTTTAGCAATAATTTTAAGTAGAAATGACCAATTAATTATGTCATAAGCTTTAGAGATATCTAGTTTAAATGCCATACCTAGAACCTTGCTTCTATCCAGAGAATAGATGATTTTATGGGTGGAAATGGCTGCATCCAGGATCTGTCTACCCGACATAAAAACCATTTTGAGTAGTGCTGATAATCTTGTCCAATAGAGGCTTGATTCTACCCACCAGGATCTTGGTAAGGATCTTGTAAAAGGTATTGCACAGGCTGATGGGCCTAAAATCCATCATAGTGGTAGGATTTTCATGCTTTGGAACTAGCACAATGTAGGTTTGATTATGCTATCTGAGAATGCACCCATTCCTAAAGAAGTCTCTGGCAGCCCAGGTAACATCAGTCCCCACAATGTCCCAATACTCCTGAAAGAACATTGGAGGAAATCCATCTGGCATGGGGGCTTTGTAAGCTCCCATAGCGAAGACCGCATTATTTACCTCTTCATCAGAGACCCACTTCATAAGCATGTTATTGTCACTAAGCATTATAGCGCTTTGGATGTGGTCCAGGAGTTAGTTTTGGATGCTGTCCGGGCATATCGAACCCTCATTAGAGTACAACGCCCTAAAGTAGTTGACTGCCACCTAATTGATGTTATCTTTCTCTTTGAATTCGTTCCCTCCTTCGTCCCTAATAGCAGCAATGGTATTTCTTCTTTTATGGATATTGGCAGATCTATGAAAGAAGGTCATGTTCCCGTCCCCTTCAACAAGCCACTGGACTTTGGATCTCTGCTTCTAGTAGATTTCTTTTTTTTTCAGAGTTTCTTGCTACTTGTGTCTAGTCAACTACTCCTCCTCCTGAACTTGGGGTGGGTAGCTTCCAGTAGCCAATTGGGCCTAGAGGGAATCTAAGACTCCAGATAGTTTCATCTTCTCTTTGCGAAAGTCTCCGAAGTTATGTTTGCTACAACCTTTAACCTCTCTTCTAATAATTTCAAGCTTTTGGGCTATTCTGAACATGGCAGTACCCCTAATATTAGTCTTCCACTAGAATTTCACTTGATCCCTAAAGGATGGGTGAGAGCACCACATAATTTCATATCTGAAGGGCACTAGGCTGACTTTAGGGGCGTCAAGCCAGTAGAGAAGGAGGGGGTTATGATCCGACATAGTTTCAGGGAGGGAAGATAAGGAAGAGTTTGGGCAAACGTTCCATGAAGAGGTGGCCAGGGCTCGATCTAGCCCCACCTGGATGAGGTGGGTACCTTTCCTATTGTTGGACCAAGTGAAGGGGTTCCCCTTCAAAGTGAGGTGAAGAAGACCTGTGGAAGAGATAAAACGAGCTAGCTCCCCCATACTATCTGAGTAATCCACAAGACCACCACACTTTTCTGAGGGGTAAAGGGGGGTATTAAAGTCACCTACCAATAGGAAATTCATAGAACCATCCTGATCCAGCTGATGGACAAGATCAACCCACAAGGAAGCTCTACCCACCCGAGTATTAGGAACATAAATATTGAAAGTAGTCCATTCGGTACCATTCTTCTTGAAGGTGATAGCAAGGAAGTTGGGAGAAGAAGTAGACAACTGACCAGTTATCCTATTAGGGTTCCAAAGTGTAGCAATACCATTGGATGCCCCCACAGATTCATAGTAAAGGAAGGCAGCACCCAGCCAAAGATTGGGTGCCAAGGTAGCGAAATTACTAGCAGACATCTTAACCTCTTGGAGGAGAAAAACATCAAGCTTAAGATAAAAGATGTAGTTTTTGACAACACTTCGCTTAAGGGATCTATTCAAGTCCCTCACATTCCAAGAAAGGCAATTCATTTCTTACTTTTGAAACTAGATTCCAGGGTTTGCTGCTTACCCACTGCAACATCCCTTATGGTCCCTCTCAATCTCCATGCCCTGTCTGAAGGCCTTCCCCTAGGTGTTTCCATTCCCTCGTCAACCTTTTTGGGCTTGGTTTTCTTTCTCTGCATTTTCCATTCCCCTTCATCATCCTCCAAACCATCAAGGGAGCTAGATGGGCTCTTCTTTATAGACTTTGGGGGGAGTTGAGCATCTAGCTTTGGGGATTGCACCTCTAGAGTCACCACAATGGCAGGTTGTTCTACCTTAGTAGGGCTAGTCATCATCCCCTCCGAGGGGGGCATCGAGGGGATTTTTAACAGCTTCACCATCGGCTAGAGAACTGGTTCCTCCATGGACTCAAGAGGACCTAGATCAGGGAACCCAAGATTCATCTCAAGGGGGGGGATGATCTCACCTTTCTCCAGGGCTAGTTCTTCAATAGAAAGAATTTTTGTTTCCTTAGTCACTGAGGGTGGCCTAGTTTCTACTTTCTCTTCTTCTCCTAAGGGGGGAGGACCCTCAGCCACACCTTTGTCCTTTTTCCCTTTTTTAGATCCCAACTTCGAGGACTTGCAAGTGTCACTAGAATGGCCTCTGCTATCATAGTTCTAGTAGAACAGGGTAACATTCTCATACACCAAAGCTTGGGTCCATCTACCTAGTTTAGATTTTAGAATGATAAAGTTGGGTAGGGTTTTATTCAGAGTGACATTCACACAAAATCTAGCAAAAACAAGCCTAGACTTTGAATGAGTCACCTGGTCTACTATGATGAATGAGCTGAAGGAGTTGCCTATCCATCTAAAGACTTTCTTGTCCCAGTACTCGAGTGGGAGGCCAGGGAGGCAGACCCAAATCAGGGCCATTCTTGTTAGGTTTGTCAACAAATTGAATCTGGGTTTCCATTTCGCTAGGGCCAGGAAGTGCTTTCCATAAATCCATGACCCCACCAGCACACAAGACAGGTCCTCAAGAGTGGTAAACTTAAATAGAAAAAGTCCCCCTAGCATAGCTGAAACTAGGACAAAACCCTTGATCTTCCACTGGTTAGACACCCATTTCCTAACCATTTCAATGGTAGGTCAAAAATTGAAGAATCGACTGACCAGGGATAGCTAGAAGTCCACCATCATTCGATTCACCACAGAGTCTGGGAGCGATAGTTCAATACCTTCCTCAATCTGAGTGAAATCCACTAGCAGAGCCTCCAAAGATTGGTGAGCTTCTCCAACAAGGGCTCCTTTCTAGTTGGGTTTTGAGGGAGACAATGGGATATCAGTAGAAGAGGATGCTTTTTGAGATTCCCCCATTGACTCAACCACTGGGCCCATGATAGAGGAAATCATGGGAGTGGCCTAGGGTCCATCAAGACTAGCAGGTGGGTCAGCCATGGGGACAACATCTCCTCCAGGGGAGGCAAGCATGGGAGCCTACAATTTGAAAATTGAGTTGGGGGGGAAGTTGTAGAGAAGGAGAAAATCTTTAGATCATATTTCACTTTTCTAAAAGAAAATTAATTTAGTATCAAATTATATTGGCCATCTATATAGTGTGTATATTATTTTTGATATTCAAAATCATGTTTTTGATTAAGATGGGAGGGAGAGGGCCCTGAACCCAAATAATAGCAAATCACATTACAACACATAAGAAAGAACCAAGCTTCAAGCCATTACAGTCGAATACCACCAAAACCCAACATTAAGAAAAAATAATCAAAAACAATAGTTTAGTGCTATCCACTTTCCCTAAGGTAAGTCTAGAATCACTATAATCTATACTACTATATTTCATCATCTGAATCAAATAGAAGAAAAACTTCTTCTACCTTATAGCAGGAGTCACGAAGTCCTAGTTTATGCTAATCAAAGCATATCAAAAAATAAACTTGAAGTAAATTGTAACGAGAGTAATTGCATACACTTTAGTATAAAAATTGAGTCCAAAGTAAACTAAATTAACTATCATTGTATTTAGAGATAGTCTCCCAGTCCTTTGAGAGACAATAGAGATCCTTCTATTAGTCTTCATTGTCATCTCCCTAAGGTTTGTCCTTGTCCCGATGTTCTTGTTTCTTCTTGTTGGCATTATTCCTCAACCTTCTCTTTCTCATGACCACACCAAAGACAATCTTCTTCGACAATGTTTCCCTTTAACCTGCAAAGAGAAGAGATAG
Source organism: Chamaecyparis obtusa (assembly GCA_027943335.1). NCBI lineage: Eukaryota > Viridiplantae > Streptophyta > Pinopsida > Cupressales > Cupressaceae > Chamaecyparis > Chamaecyparis obtusa. The sequence goes on along the minus strand of BSBK01007583.1, from coordinate 206,428 downwards.
TAGTATTAAATTGCTCTTTTGTAAGAGTAGGAGTGATAGAATTCTCCAAACTAGCCACTCTTTTCTAGAGATCTTTGATTTTATCCAGAGTGTTGTTATCTTTCCAGAATCCAAGTTCGGAGTTGGTGAATTATTTCCCATACAAGTTTCATCAGGATAAACAACGGTGTTACACATAATATTCACCATCTCCTCCAAATCATCAAGGTTCACAATAATCTCTAGGGATTTCTCATCTTCCACCTCATCCAACTCCTCTTTCTCTTTTTCATAATCCTCATCCTCTGAATTGTTGGAGGTATCACTACCTTTAAGCTCATATTCAAAGTCTATTTTTGGGACCACTTCCTCAACAAGCATTTTCCCTTTAGGATCTTTTTTATTCCTCATTCAACCCAACCTATGTTCACTAGAGCTTGTCTCATATTTCTTTACTGTAGACTAGAGTCCATTTTGTGACCTTCATAAAGTTTGGTGATCTCGTCCTTTCCCACCTCGTCAACATCAATGATTCTCTTTTTAGCACCAAAATTGACCTTCCTAGACTTGGAAGGGTAAAGTTTATTGTCAAAGGCTTTCCTTTTAGCCAGGGTATTGTTATAGAGGGCTTCTTTAAAGGATATTTTTGGAATAAGAGGAGGGGTTTTACTTTTTTTCTTCTTTTCCTTAGGGTTAGTGTTAGAGCTTTCTAGGAGAGGGCTTCTACCTAAGAGCCCAATTTGACAGAGGTTCGAGGGGGTTCAACAATTTGTTGCCCTTCCGATTGAGGGTAGGTAATGCAATGGCTACAAAAAGGAGATCTATTAAATTTATGTTGTTACAACATATAAATTAACCCCTGGTGCAGGGAAGGAGATATACCTTTAGCGATACTATTACTCAGAGAAGAGAATAGGAAAAAGGAATATTAATTTTATCACCATGCCTAATATGGTTTAAAATAGGAAAATGGTATCCATGATAGGTAGTAAAATGACCCTCTAAAGTAAATTATTTCATTACATAGAAACATACTAGAGCATAAGGAGGTTGCAAATTCTATGTTGTAGCTAAAACTTTAAGATCAAAATAATATATAATTTTGTATTGAACATAAAGAAAAAATTTGAAGTGTTCTCATTTTTATTTTTTTTGTTTGAAGATTTCCATATTTTGTCACATGATATATGTCAAATATAAATTATGTAACTAATAAAGGAACTCAATATCATGTCAAATATAAATTATGTAACTAATAAAGGAACTCAATACATCTTTACATAAAATGACAAATCAAATTGTATATATACACGAATAACTCACTAACTCAAAGCAAATCACTCAAAGAGAAGACCAAAGCATGTCTTTCTTCCATTATAGAGTCAATGCTCTTTTACTTGACCAAATGGTAATCAACTAGGGATACTGAACTAAGTAAGCCCACTCCTTTATCCACTTTTCTCACTCCTATTCCTAACTAATTCGGGGAAGGAGGGGGGCTTACATTCTAGCCAGTAGAAGTGAAGAATAATATTCCAATTTTATTAAATACAATCTAAGGTTTTCCCTTCAAATTTTACTCTCTTCATTGATTAACTTTTTATATTTTTCTTTTGATTCTCTAATTTTATTGCCCTAGGCAGTAGAAACCAAAGTAGAAATAGAAACCCTGGGTGGAAGTTAGAGTGTGGCAATTGAGGCCAAATTTGGCGACAACAATGATGGGACTAGATACTAGTGCGGTGATTCTAATGTTAGGTGGAATGGCCATGTAAATGTCATGTTTTCTCTCAAATTTTTGTAGAAACTAGTGCTTTCCATAGATGCCCTATTTTTTTAAAATAATTTCCTCTGAGAAAACAAAGGAAGGTTAAAGCCAAGCTTTGAGATTGAAGGCATCTTTAGTGAAATTTTTTTCTATTTAGTGGAGGAACATTCAAAATGAGTTAATCATTGTTGTCTCATGTGAAAATGGCAGTGATAAGAAGCTGCAACTGACATTCAAAAATTGGTAATTCGTCAAATTATTTTTTCCGACCTCGACGACCCATGATTTGGTGCTTAGGATTCACACTTAATCATTATCTTTCATTCGATTATCGGTTGTATTTTTATTATTGATTTATTTAGATCAAATAAAAGGAAAAATATAGAATAGAAGACTAAACACGTAACATTGTGATTGATCTGGAGAAATACTTTTGGGAAAAATTCAACAAAAGAATAGATTCTTTGAAGAGCAATGGAGCGTCGGTCCGCAAATTTTCCACGCTCTACAATGGGAAATTATTGCACCTCGGATTCAATCTTTCACCCCAGGCACAGGGATTAGAATGGCTACAGTCAACATAGAACTTATAAGGAGGCTTTGATCAGTCTCGTTTCTACTCCAGCAACATTCCCAAATATCATTCCTCTAAAGAGAGCTTCCTTTATTAGTTCCTGCCTACGGCAGGTAACTATTGCATACATTTGATGCACAAGACAATTAATTTAACCAATGACATTTGAGTATTTTTCAGACACTTAAGTTTGTTGTAAAGTTTATAAATTTGTATATATTTTTAAAATCTTAAAAAGTTAATTATTTGTTTTGCTATTGGCTGTTCAGAAAGTGAGTAAGGAAAAAAATAGAATTTATTAACAAAAATATTAAAAATTTAATTATGAGACGTGTAAATTTCATTTAATGAAAAGGTCTTTCATAGCTGTATGGCTATTATTTTCCAGCCGTTGTGTGCTAGTATAATCTAGAAAAATCTCTACAGTTTCTATGGAAGACAACTAGCATAATCTAGAAAATTCTCTACAGTTAGAAGACATTGGAAGTTTTTGTAACGCTGATGGACTTTCATATGCTGATTTGAGATGAAGCTTAATCATGGAGGGGGAGGTACGTTTTGTGCTTAAAAACAACCATTTCTTTTTGAAAGCTCAGATTTTTATCTATAAACCAATTTTTGAATGTCAGTTGCAGCTTCTTATCACTGCCATTTTCACATGAGACAACAATGATTAACTCATTTTGAATGTTCCTCCACTAAATAGAAAAAAATTTCACTAAAGATGCCTTCAATCTCGAAGCTTGGCTTTAACCTTCCTTTGTTTTCTCAGAGGAAATTATTTTAAAAAAATAGGGCATATATGGAAAGCACTAGTTTCTACAAAAATTTGAGAGAAAACATGACATTTACATGGCCATTCCACCTGACATTAGAATCACCGCACTAGTATCTAGTCCCATCATTGTTGTCGCCAAATTTGGCCTCAATTGCCACACTCTAACTTCCACCCAGGGTTTCTATTTCTACTTCGATTTCTACTGCCTAGGGCAATAAAATTTGCGACATAGAATCAGAGTCTACTCTGTAACCGTGAGACCTAAAAAATTGAGCAAACTTGGCTCAATATACACCAAATTCTAACCAAATTGCTACAAATTTGCTAGATCCTCTTGCTAACACAAATTCTATCAATAACAGTTGCAGACTAAATTCATAAATAAGTATGAGAGAGTTAGTAACAACTGCAAAAAAAATTCACCTCCATAAGCCCATTGTTTCTCCCGTTAACCTCTATTTTTTTCTTCTCATTTTTTTTAGTTTCTATGAAACAAACCATTCTAGAACTACTCTGTCAATTGTCAAATTGTGCCAAAAGATATTAAAAAACAAAATTCCATCTCCTCAAACTTATTGTTATTATCTTTCCTTAACCTCCTATTCAAGAAAAATAGTAATGGAAGTCACTATGGTAGCCAAATGGCTTCGAGAAGCATTGAAATCCTACCTCCTCTTCAAATCTACATGCTCCATCTTCATAGACCAAAAGTTACAGCATCCAAGCATTAACAATTGGTTCAATTTATACTACTTTTGCAATGTTTAATAGGTGGGTTTGATATACAATCAATGCTCACTAATTACTACACCACATGACAAGAGGAATCACTAAACAACAAAACCCCAAAAGAAGAATCTTTATAGCACAATAGGGTTTCACAAGAAAAGTTGCAGTAACCTCTTCAATACAAATGAATTTGCAAAAAAATGAAATCAAGGCTTTCTACATTGCCAATTTTGTGCATATCTTGCAATGATTACATTCCATGTGATGACATCTCTTTGAAGAATTTTGTGAAACAATTTAGGTTCTTTATATATGATTCCATATTTTCCATAGATCTATGATTCCATTTATTACATGCATGTCTACCAGAGCATTTCCTATTATAATATCTGAATAAAATTGCCTCCAAATTATGCTTTATGCACCCTGTTCCAAGCCTCCATGTTGGCACAGGTAGGAAGGACGCTGGCAAAGGATTTGACTTTACACCAGTCTATTGCATTTGCATGAAAGTTTCTAAATTCTTTTCAATAAATTAATTCTTGCATATTTTTCATCTTTGTAGTCCATGGAATGACATCTCTTTGAGGCATTATGCCAAATAGTCCACATGCCAAGTATACTTGACAAAATCTAGTTTCCATATTGCTTTAATGGATTTTCCCTACCCCAAAGGTCCCATTTTATCACTGGTAGGAATCTAGCTTTACACCTACCAATTTCATTTTCTTGGAAGTCTCTAAATCTTTTTCAAAAAGTTCTTTTTGTGCATATCCTATGATAATTGCAGTCCTTGACATCACATTTCTTTCAGGATACTATTGTGCCTTATCTGCTTCCACATTTTGCATATATGTCTACCAGGGGAATTGCAACTACAACATTTGACAAAAAAAACTAAACCCTCTATGCTTTGATGGATGTACGTACCTTTTGCAAAGATCCCATTTTGGCATGAATAGGGAGGATGGATGCTAGCAAAGGTTGTTAAATAACTGTTCACCTTCTAACACTTGTATGAAAGATAATACGCCACATTTAAGAGAGAGTGCAAGATATCAGAGTGTGAATAAGACACATGGACTTTTGACCAAATGCTACAGCTTCTCCTCATAAACTAAATTATAGAATGACAGATAGTAGATACCAATGACCTGGCAGACAAAGATGATTTTTTCTTAACATCCTTAGTTCCTATGTTTGGCATGCACTGAAAGAATCTTATGCCTATTATTTGACAAGCTTGAATGCACTTAGCATGCACCATGCCACATATTTTAATTCCTCTACAATGTTTTTTTTTGTGATCATAACAAATTTTTTAACATTCTATTGCATCTATCAACCGTGGATATTACATTTATTATTGAGAGGTGCCAATTATATGGTTTCAAGTTTGACCATCTTTTTCATAAGAATATACTTTCTTCTCCCCTGAAGCATGAAAAGTTTGGGTATGATGTTTATTTGATGTATGGAAACTTTGTTTGTTTGAAAAAACTACTATTTGCCAATAAAAAAGTGCTGGCTACTTCAATGTACATTTCTCATTCCTCATAATTCATTTGTTAGGACTAGACTATTTGCAAAATGGAAAGATAAAATGCATTATAAAAGCAATAAATGCTAAACTCAAGTATGTCTATGTCAAGTTTATTAATCTTTGAATTTATTGTCTTTTCTCTGAAATCTCACAATAATGGAATATATAAAATAATCATTTCTTCTTGAGAAATCTATTAGCTTCCATAGTGTTTGCAAACTTTACTCCTAACATATGTGATAAACGTCTCTAGCCCAATAATATGTTTTGAATGGTGAAGAGTGACTACTCTTATCTACTTTGATCAATCCCCTCAATGCCCACATGAGATCTAACACTAAAATACATATATGTTGAAATCCATTGTCCAACAATTAAATACAATATTATTTGATATTCGTATTGGTTAAGTACATGCCCATAGAACTCTAAATTATGTCTGACAATCCAAAAAAATTTTAAAGTATTCTCAAACTTGCTTGTGACATGGCAGCATGAACATTTGTCTGAGGTACTACACTCTATCTCTATATTCATTTCAAGTCACAGTTTCTTTTTATGACACAGCCAGACAAAATATTTCCCTCTTAAATTATGATTTGATATCCATGATATTTATTCTGATTTTAATTTGTGGGAATGCCCCTATATATTTTTGCTTGTAGACTTGTACTCAGAGATCTTCAATTTTCTAACTCGACTCTTGTCAGTACTAGCCAAATCAGCTATAAAAAATGTTAACCAAGAAAGCATTAATAGATTTGACTAAGTTTGACAAATACACCAAGTGGAAAGCAACCTAAACATCCTTACATTGTAAATCCTACAAATCTATAGCAAAAAAAATGAATCAATACCACAAAATCCTTAACGATCTAATGTATATAAGCCTTTGATGATCGATTTCCTTGATGCTTTTGAAATTTGATGAATATAACATATCAGAAATAGGGACAAGGAAAATGAAATCTTGTGTTTAAGCCTAGAACACCATGTATGCTGATAGTGAGCATTTAAACCCCGATTATATGAAGGTTAGTATTTTTCAGTTAAGAATTCTAAGGGATTGCCATTTAGTAGATTGACATACCTCTCTAAACCAGCTGAATTTTTAAAATCATGCATGCCATTGTAAGGTTGTGTAGAGATCAACCAAACTCTACTGAACTTTTGGTGTTTATTTCAATGTGTTGCATTTTATTAGAAATTGTCATGAAGGAGCATTTTAGCAGGTAATTATATTCTTGTTTTATGATAATATGAATTTCTCTAAATAAGTTTAGAAAATGTATTTTTTAAAATTAAAAACAAAATATATTATTGTATGCTTGTGAACATATTTTCTTTCAATTGAAATTATACTAAAATATTTTTAAAAAATTGATATTTTAGAGCATACTTCATATTTAGGAACAATTCAAGACAATTGAATGTAGAAAAAACATTATAAACTGTAGAAATGTCATAATTCTGATCAAAAGAAAATAATTAACAAAGAAAAGTAATAAGAAATGAAGAAATATCTCTTGTTCTCTTTGTTTTTCTTTCCATATTTTTTCTAAAATATTAATTACTTTCTTATTTTTCAATATATTTCATTTTATTTTTACTTTCTTAGATTTACTTATAAAAATTTAAATTTTTCTTATATACATTATTTTATTTTATTTTATTTTATTTTACTTAAGTAACTTTTAATTTGTAATAATTTTTGTTATTGAGTAACAATAATATTTTTTTTAATTCTATTTTATTTTATTTATACATACAATACAATCACAAATAAAAGGTTGCTTATTATAAAAAATATTTTTACATTTGATTCTATATTAATATAATATTTAAAAGTTTAATAATAAGGATGCAATTTTTTTATTATTATATATGTATTAAAAAATTTACATTCATTCTAATATTTATTTATATAAAAAATAATTCTCATCAATTTAATGGTCAAGTTGAGCTATCTTCATTCATGTTTTTCATGATTCATGTATATGCATTGGTGTTCAAATGCATTCAATACATTGGTAGTGCATCAATTTACTACATTCATCTAATCTTAACTCAAAATGCATTGTACTATAGGCAGGAACTTTGACGCTTGCGTCTCTTGTTCCAAATGACTTTCCTTCTCATTGGTCTAATCAGTCAGCTAAGCGAAAGGTAGCTTTAAGGATAAGGGTACCTTCAGTGGGAGCAAGGTTCAAATGGACATATTTGCTAGGAAGAAGCACTCCATTGCAAACCCTACTAGGCATCAGCATTGGAATCTAAAGATTAAGAATAACGTTCCCCAGCCTTCTATGCCGACTTAAGAGACTACGTCAAGGAATGGAGGGATTGGGTTTCTTTTATAGATAATGTATTAAAGGATCAAACAGAATATTTGAGGGCAAGGGCTTTAATTGGTAAGTTTCGAGAGTTTTTCTCATCACATTCAGATTTATTAATTTGGACTTTCCAAAATTGGTTGGGTGTTAATGAAATATTTAAGATTGATAATGGTAATGCGTCTTTTATTGTCATCTTTAATAGTAAAGAAGAAAGGGATTTGGCCCATAATGGAAAATATTGGTTTATGAATGGTTGTGGTTTATGTGCACTCCGATATGGTTTCCAACTTCAACCCTAGAGCTCTCTTTCCTTATTTTTATCCCTTTTGGATCTCATTTCCATCGCTACCTCTTGAGTATCATGAATTAGATCTCGTTGCAACTATGGCTAATCAGGTCGGTATTTTTATGAAGCACAGTCCCTGTTCTTTTTACAATTGTTAGTTTTCGGTTCAGTTCTATGCTTTGATAAATATTTCTCAACCCATCCCTGATTCTTTGTTTCTCCAATCTAAAAATGGGGGAATTAAACAGTCAATCCTCATAGATCCTCCAGAGCAGGTTGAAGAAAAGCAAGGTATCTTGGGACACTTCACTTCAGTCTGTAATACTCGGGGGAGTTTATCCATGTTTGTAAAGATTTTTCTTCAAATCTAGAATTATGTTCCCTTAGAAGGAAATCTGAGGAACAGGGGAAAAATAATAGAGAGCACATTGATGCTTCCCTTATTGGTTCTCCGAATCATCCATTTTCTCCTCTGGTTGATTCCAAAAAGGATACTCCACAAACTGATAGATTCGAGGTTGTAAGGGTATTCAAAACCTAAAGTCATCTATGGATCACTCAGGTTCTCAACAAGTGCCCCCCAATAACATAGCTCACGAGGTTCATTTTGATCAAGCATCGCATTCTCGGGATATAACTCCGAGAGAGAATTTAAATAAGTGTCAACTTCTTCGGCATGACCTAACTCTTAGCCCTTCTTCACTCTCTCTAATTGGATCTGCTTTAGATTTTCCATCTGTTACTTTAAATTAATGGATCGATTGTTGATTCTCAGTCACCGTGTACTAGAAGCCACATATCTCCATTATTACCATTTTTCTAATCTTCACTTTAAAATCCGCCACATCTTCTCATTCTATACACACCACACAGTCGTCCAATATATTGGGTTTACCACATCACCTATGATTTGGTGCTGAGGATTGGCACTTCATTCATATCTTTTATTTAATTATTAATTGATTTCTGAATTTTTATCTACGCTTAGTTCATTCTTAAATCATTCACTCTATCGTATAAAAGTTGGTAAATTGTGGGAACCATTACATGTTGAAATTTGAATTCAACTATATATTTGAAATTAAGTTTTCTTAATTGTTGAAATATCATAAAAGACTAATTTATTTATGATGTTAAAATCACTTTTTATAGCATGCTTAAAGAATAACCTCATGTGAACATAAAATCATTATAATCATTGCCATAAGGGAGAATACAAAAAAAGCACAAATCATAAACAATAAAAAACTATAGAACAAAAGAGAAAACACATAACAAAATATTTTGGAAAAAAAATCCACGAAGAAAAATGTCTATGCTTGTATTATCCTCATGAAACAAATATTACATACACTCCTTCCTTTCTTCTCCTCTTCAACATCAATCCAATAGCACTGACATACACAAAAAAACTCCAATAATGTCTGCATCTCAAGCCCTCAATATCAAAAAACAAAAGTGATAATCTAATAATTAAGAATGAATATATCTAGGAGCTCCCACAACATAAGTAATGTTAAATCTAAGCATAAGATCAAAGAATTAAAAAGTCCTATAGTGTTAGTGTGCACATTTATTCTATGCATAATTTCATAAGTTTACTTAGGAGGGAACATTCTTCTTGATTGGATCATCTATCCTTGTCACATGTCTTACTTGATCTTTTTTTCTACTTTATAAGAACTAGGACTGTATAGTGTAGTATATCGGACTCTCATCAATGCATTGTATACATTTACTAGTGAAATAGCTTGTGGTACACAACTGATTCTATGTCCATGAACATAGCTTCACTGACATATCTACAACATAAATATAAACACGCAAGGCTCCATTACAACCATATTGCAAATCACATACATAACTCTACTTTGGACCTGTCAGGAACACTCACTGATACAAACAACTATATTATTGTCTTCACACAGAATCAACCTCTATGTCTATAATATCATGCTGATAACTTATCTAGGAAACATATACTTAAGGCTCTCTCCATTAGGCTTCCACGTACATTGCTTAACATATGTTGTCATCAATGAAAATCATACAGTCAACACTAGGTTGCTGGAAAATCTCCAACAATGTCTTTGGTTATGATTTGGTAAGGGTGGTGTGGCCTTCGTCACAAATAAGAAATAAAAATAGTATAATCAGGTTTAAAATAATGTACATTACAAAAAAGAAGATTAGAGAAAATGGAAAGAGAATTAGCGATAAAAAAATATTTTAGTGAATGTTGATGGATACTGAGATATTTATAAAGTTATGAACTATATTCAATAGTATGTGGAAAATATTGATTTAGTTCATATAAGAATTGAATTTCTTTATAATTTTTTTGTAATTTATAAAATTTCTTGATCTATTTGGGATGTTTATTAAAGATATCCATGGATATAAAATATGATAGATACTTTGGGATTTATTGAAATTATGGACTTTAGAGGGAAAAATATGATAGAAAAATAAGGAGGAATAAAAGTAATATAAGTACAAATCTACTATAAATATGATCTAAAAATGTTTTCCATGTGGATTTTCATTTATCAAATACAAGGGAAAAACATATAGAATAGAAGATTAAACACTTAACATAGTGATTAAACTCAAGAAACCCTTTGTGAAAAATTCCAGAAAGGAAGAGATTATTTTTAGAAGATTATAGAATTGGTCCTTAAACTATGCATTCTCTGCAATGGATAATTTTCCCACCAGGGATTCAATCTTTCACACTAGACAGTGAGATTAGAATGACTATTGTCATCATAGCACTCATAAGGAGGATGCAAGCATCAAGACCATTCCTTCTTTAGCTACATTCCTAAATATCATTCCTCTAAATAGAGTCCTCTTCATTCTAAATGGATTTCCTTCCCATTCATCTCATTAGATGACTAAGAGATGGGTAGCTTTCAAGATAAGTTCACCTTTAGTGGAAGGAAGGTTCAAAAGAGAGAGATTTTCTAGGAAGAAGTAGTCTATTACAAACCCTACCAGGAACTAGTATTAGATTTTAAAGATTAAGAATAACATTTTGTAGTCTTCTATTCTACTAAAGAGAATACACTAAGGAATAGAGGGATTATGTTTTCTTTTTAAGATGATGTATTAAATGATCAAACCAAATATTTGAGAGAAAAGGGCCTTGATTGGTAAGTTTTAAAAGTCATTCCTGTCACATTCAAATTTTTCAATTTGGGATTTCCAAAATTGGTTGAGTGTTAAAAAAATATTTAATATTGATAATGGTAAATAGTTTTTAATTACCATCTTTAATAGTAAAGAAGATAAATATTTGGACCATAAATAAAAATATTGGTTTATCAATGGTTATGATGTATATATTGAGATATGGTTTCCCAACTTCAATCCTATAGATCTCTCTAATAATATTTATCCTTTTTGGATCTCATTACCGGTGTTGTCTCTTGAGTATTCTAATTTAAATATGGTTGAAAATATGGCTAATTAGGTGGATATTTTTCTAAAGCATGATCTATGTTCTTTTGATAATTGTCACTTTTTGATTGAATTTTGTGCTTTGCTAAGTATTTCCAAACACATCGCTCATTAGTTTTTCTCCAATATAAAAAATGGGAACTTAAATAGACAGTCGTTATAGATCCTCTAGAGCAGGTTGAAGAAAGATAAGGTATCCATACTTCACTTAATCTTTAATAGTTACTTGGGAGATTTTATTCGTGTTTACAAATATTTTTCTTCAAATATAGAGTTATATTCTCTTAGAAGAAAATATAAGGAATATGGGAGAGATAATAGAGATCTTGTTGGGGCTCCCCTTATTCGTTCTCTAAATTATCCATTTTCTCCTTTGGTTTATTCTAAAATGGATATTTAATGTGCTAATAGATTTAAGGAAATAATAGTATTCAAAACCTTTAGGTCACCTATGGATCACTTAGGTTCTTAACTAGTGTGACCTAATAACAATAGTCATGATTCTCATTTTGATCAACCATTACACTCTCAAGATATAACTTAGATCTAGAGACTAAATAAATATCAATTTTTTTGGCATGACCTAATTCTTAGACCTACTTCATTCCCTTCAATTTAAACTACTTTAGATCTTCAAGTGGCAAGTACCTAAATGGTTAGAACACATGAAGGATTAAATATTGGGTTCCCTTTAATCTTGTCTATTAATAGTTATCTAGTACATGAGCTTAATAATATTTAATATTATAGATCATCCCTAGATGATAACCCATTTTGAGAAATTACAAATATAACGACAGGTTCCTCTACTCCAAATGTTATTGATAATCATATTGCATCCTCTACATTGTCAAAGGAAGAGCGGAAAACTTTTTGTCAACAAGATGATTTTTAGAGTATGGTAAACAATATTTTTTTGTAGGTTTCTAAAGAGAAATTTGAATAATTGGCAGAAGAAGTTTGATGCAGGTTAGGTAAGGAGGATCCAATTAAGGACAGTCCAAACAAGCAGCCAAATATCATAATGCAGAATAACACAACAAGACAATATTTTCAACTAAATTTTCATTAACACGCCTGACTATAAGGCCTTTTGGGTTAGGACCAAATACAATCAAAAGTATTTCTACAATCTCTTAGCTAGTCCAGCTCTAAAACAATTAGCAACTGATGGAAACACTAAGGTAGATCTAAACTTGAGCTCACAAGCTTCCAAGCAATCTCCTTGTCTCCAAGCATGCAAACCACTAGCTCTACTATTACAAACTATCAGACAACAATATGATCTTCAAGATCTCACAGGATCTAGATCTAATCTTCACACTTACTTCTACTGAATTTGTCTCCTAAATAATTACCTAAACACTCCTTAAATACTAATCTTCAACCACAAGTTGGGTAGAAGAAATAATTAACCCTTAAGCCAAGTCGGCTCCTATTACAAACAAATATTAAATGTAACAACATCCGGCTCTCAAATATCCTTACAAACATTTAATTCTCCATGTCAGCCTCAAGATCTACATAGGGGAATACAAAAAAGCTACCAACAATAAATGCACCAAGTCAGCCAACCAAATCTCCAAGAATTCCAATACGCAAACCAGAACTACCAAGTGCTAGAGAAACAACCAAGCACCAGTGAAACAACTGACCATGCCAAGCATCACTAAGCAACATAGGCATTGTCGAGTACAAGTTCCACCAAGCACAAGAGGTTTCACCTAGTTGCTTTAGCAACTGAGCTTCCTTCAACAACCGAGACCGTCGGTTAAAGTTTCCATCGAGTAACACATAACCAAAACAACACACCTCCATGTAGATTCACCAAGAACCCCATAATGCCCCTGCATCTGACACCCCAAGCTCAAAAATATGTTCTCATAGGCTAGAAGAACATCTTCTGGGATTTAGCACATAAACCTCGACCTGGTTCTTCACATACAAGCTCTTCATCTCTTCATCTTGCATACTCTTCCACTTTTGTTTCCTCTATCTTTTCAAATCTTTCATGGATAACACACAAGCTTGTTCTCCATACTAATCCATCCTTTCAAAATTTCCCAACTCATCTCAGCTACCAAAGATTAGGTTTCTCCTACTGAGTGTTGTATCCAACAAAGGCATCATGGAAAGCTTCATGTTATTCTTCTCAACAGTAAACACATTCTTGACACAATCATGCATAGCTCTGCAATCATATTGCCAAGGTCTACCAAGTAATATATCACAAGTATTCATCTCCATAATATCACACAACACTAGATCCTTATATTGGTCGATTTGAAAATTAACAAAGCACTTCTCCCTCACTTATAGAGCATGAACATCTTGTAACCAGCCAATCCTATAAGGATAAGGATGATTTCTTCTCTTCAAACCAAATTTTTGAATTATGTCCTCAGAAAAAAGGTTATCAGTACTACCACTATCAACAATTACATCACAAAGTTTACCTCCTAACTTGCATCAAGTTCTAAACAAATTACTACTCTGACAAAGGTTCCTCCTTTGCATCAGGCAATGTTCTCCAAAATAGCAAGTTCTTAGATTCAGGTTCATTCTGAATGTTCTCATTTACCACAACAGTCCTTCGATCACCAAAATTATTCTATGTACACTCAAAAGAATGGTGTCCTTCTTCACCACAATTATAACAAGTACCCTTAAAGATAACCCTACATGTCTTCTTTTTCAATTCCACAAGTTTTGATTCATCTTCAATAGTGAGTTTATCCTTCATCGAGTGATCAATCTTTTCCTTCCCTGAGGAATTACTATGTTGTCTCCTTTTCAACTTATGTTCTGCCTTCATAGCATACTGATAAGCATTCTCAACTGAGTCAATTTGCAGCATACCAATCTCATACCAAATATTAAATCTTAAACTATTCACATACCAAGATACTTTTTCTTTACCAAGTTCTTTTTGTCTAGATGAAATAGTCAACTTATAGAACTCCTTGGTATAGTCATCCACAGTAAAATATTTTTTCTTCAGATTCTACAACTTCTTAAATAATTCAATCTCATAGTCAGTAGGTATGAACTTAGCTTTCAATTTAGTCACCATCAACCTCCATCAATTGATCTTCATTTCACCTTCATCTTCTCTATCTGTTTTTAATTCTTTCCACCAATGATCAGCATGTCCTTTCAACTTAGTCTATGCCAATCTTACTCTAAGAGGATTTTCAATTTCTTCAAGCTCAAAGAAGTCTTCTAATTCATCAATCCAATCAATGAAGTCCTCAGGTCTCAAAGTACCAAAGAAAGTAGAAAGTTCCATTCGGTATCTAGTACTTAACCAAGCTCCAAATCTATCTCTCCGGTCATCTCCATTAGATCTAGCAGCTTCAAAGTCTTCAAAATATTCCTCATAACCATCATTTGTACCAAGATTCCTTGACATATTAACAATAGCTCTCATGACCTTAACAATCATGTCATTCTTCATCAATTCTATCTCAGATCTAAAATCAACTTTAACTTTCTCTGTAATATTTGATTCCACAACATCATAGAGATCTTTAATCGCTCTAGGGTTCAATCTTCTTGGAGGCATCCTTCAAGATATCCAAAAACCCAAAGAAATAAATCACCAACCAAGGTCCTGGTACAAATAGCCTCAACTCGGAGATCGGTTTACACACTAAAGATATTAAAGCTCTGATACCACCTAATGCAAGACAAGTAAGGAGGATCCAATTAAGGACAGTCCAAACAAGAAGCCAAACACCATAATGAAAAATAACAAAACAAGACAATGTTTTAACTAAATTTTCATTAACATGCCCAACTATAAGGCCTTCTGGGTTAGGGCCAAATACAATTAAAAGTATTTATGCAATCTCCTAGGTAGTCTAGCTCTGAAACAATCAGCAACTGATGGAAACACTAAGGAAGATCTAAACTTGAGCTCACAAGCCTCCAAGGAATCTCCTTGTCTCCAAGAATGAAAACCACTAGCTTTGCTATTACAAACTATCAGATAACAATTTGATCTTCAAGATCTTGCAGGATCCAGATCTAATCTTCACACTTGGCTATGTGCAGGATCATGGTATGCCAAAAAGTGGCGATGTGAAAAAGAAGTCCTGATTGATAGACTATTTGAAAAACAACTATAACTTTCAAACAATATAAAAATTTTGAAATCTGAAATATACATCACATTCTATGCCTCGCCTAATACAATAACAATAAATAATTATTTCAAATTGATTAAGCTTAGACTAAGTTAAGGTGGTTATACACAAGAGTTTTTATATTTAGGAAAATTTGTAGCAGAAAATTCATAATTAATTATTTACTTGGAAAAAAATACAAAAAAATATACATCACATTCGGACACGAGTCTACTACTTTTATCCATAATCCTATAAAAACTATTATCATTTGATTTTTTTTAATGTGGTTAGACATGCACCTACTTGTTATCTTTCTAGTCTTGATTGATAGACTTATTGAAAAATAGCTATAACTTTCAAACTGTATAACATTTTTGAAATCCAAAAAATATATCACATTCTATGATTTTCCTACTACAAGAAAAAGTAAAAAAGCTTTCAATTTGATAAAGTTTAGACTAAGTTAACTGTTACCCTAATTTTCATATCCATGTAAATTTGGCTAAAATCTATTCTAAAGTCTCTGTTTTTCCCCTGCCGAGCCTCCCTAAAAATTTCATGAAGTTATGTCTTGTCTCCCGGTCTCTGCAATTATTTCAAGTTCCTGGTCTATAGGTCAAAATATTCAAAAAAGTAGCCGTTGTGTTGAAACCTTTTAAAATCCTCAAAAAACCCTATGGCCCTGTTATATTTCCTTGTTACTTTATCGGCAATTAAAATCCTCAATACCCATGTGCACTTTAATCTCATTGGCTGGTCACAGGTTCTCTAAGTTTCTCGGCGGTTACTTTTCCCATTCATCGACTTAGCGAATATAGTGATTTTCATAATCGCTAAGTATTTCTCGGTCACTATTTAAATTCTTGCAACCTAGCGAGGGTTAGCTTTTCTTCAATCGCGTATTCACGAGGAAGTCCAGCAGTCTAAATTTGTGGGGTCCCGACTAGAGGGATCCAATGGCTCGCGTATCTTCACATAGGATGGTGTCAGAACTTGAGATCTTAAGATGACCATTAGATCTTCCATGTCTGCAGTGCTTCAGTGTATCAGTGCGACCGGTGCCACCTCATCTGATTCGGCAACTTCTGATTGGTCCACATGTATGAAGTCATCTTTTTGGTAGTGGGACCAAGTCCTTGCAGTGGTTAGAGGTTTTGACAGTTGTCAAAGGATCGATGGGTGTCTTAAGTTCGCAAGGGTTTTGTCAGAGCTATAAGGGGATAAGACTAGCCGTCGATCTTGATTTTTGTCAGAGCCTTGCAGGTGGGTCCTTAGATGATGATGTGCTCATTTCTCATTGGTCCACATAGTGATGACTTGGATGCTACAGTGGGGCCATGTCAAATGTCTATGGGGATGTCAGAAGGATGAAGATCAACGGCAGGCGTATCTTTGCGAAGGGTTTTTCTGACACATGAGATTATGCGCCAGCCGTCGATTTTGCCAAATGTTCAAGATTTGTCAGTGGGTCCAGTGCCAGGTCAGGGTGATTTGCTAACTTCTTATTGGTCAAAGTGAAAGGAAAATCCATGGGACCATATTGCCAAGTGTGTTCAGGTTTTCAAACGTGATTGGTTGACAAATGCTGATAAAGATTCATAGGTGGACTAATGTGTCAGTGGGGTCCCGATCTATAATGATCTAACGGCTGGTGTAAAAAAGTAAAGAATATTTTGGGGTTATGAGATCATGCACCCGCCATTAGATTGGAATCTTGGAGATTGTGGATCTGTTGTTAGAGAACTGCAGAGGTGTATGCCTACAAAGCGGCCGAAGTGAATAAAAGATTGCCAAGTGGTGGGTCTGGGCCCAGGGTTTAAAAGAGTTCTTCGTGACTTAAAGAAGAGAAAAGTCAAGGTGGGTCCTCATGCTGATTTTCTCACGTTTCATTGGCTGTTGACTTCCACGGTGGTCTTGACCTGTCAGAAGGGGATTTTAAGTGATTTTAAGGTGCATCGCAACCGTTCATCTGCCAGGAAGGGTCTTTCATCAATAGTTGCACTTTAATTTGAGGCCCCGCTAGCCATTAACATTCAAATTTGAATTTTTGTACTAGTTTTCTGCTAGGGTTTTTCATTTTGACAGCCATGTGTGACAGTTTGGTAGCTAGAATTGATTTCTTCAGGACAAAGATGGTTGATGTTTGGAAGACGATAATGAATGATCTAATCATCGATGCCCCAGACTTTGCAGGGTACCATGTCATGTGAAATGCTCAATGGGTTGTCACCACCTTTTGTAGGGTGATTATTAAAAATAGAAATATCTATGAGATTAGATTTGAAGCCTTCATGGCTTAGTGGAGTTGCAGGTGGGTAGTTGAGTCAAGGTTGTTGTGTCTGAAGGTGATCTCAGTACAAGATGGATACATGCAAAAGAAGATATGATTTGATTGCTGATTGTTCTTAGTGAATTTGATGTTATCTTGTACTTTAGGGTTTATTATTATATTGTAAGAATTTGTAGCTCTGGGTAGGTCAGATTTGGACTCCTGCCTATGGGTTGTGAGTTTTGTATATATTGTTTTGTGGGGCCTTAGTGCTCAAGGGGGTTTCATTTTGTAAAGGAGAGAAGCCCACTTTTGCAAGGAAGTCATCTTTTCTCAGAAAGCCATCTGTGGTATTTTTTCTACCCTCTGGTTCTTCTACTCTTTGTAATCTCCCATTGATGATTAAGGTATTCTTGAGGTACTTGTGATATTTGTTCTATCCCTATCTTCATTTTCTTGATTATCTCTTATTGGATTGAAGTTGATGAATGCTGTTGATGGAAATTGGGGTTCCTAGTCCCTCTCATTTTCTATGGTTTTGTGTGTTACTATGTCTGATCTGATCTAGATGTTTTGTGGGTATACTACAACCCCTAGCAGTCTTGTCTCATTTCTACATCTAGTTGCAGAAAAGGATGTTTGCTTTCATGTCATAAGTTGTGTCTTTTGTTTAGACCCTCCTATGAAACACTTATGCAAGCCTATCTAGTGAGTTGTGACTTATTAGACATGATTTCTACATTGGTTTCATTCCTACATACTAAGATCCAAACCCTAGTTTCTGTGCATCACCTAGTAGGTAGTTTGCTTTCAAGTCATTTCCCTTACAAGCACCCCTTCTATCCCTTTCCCTCCAAAAGTTTTACTTTCATGTCAAGAAGCAAATTAAGGTGATTATCCAAGAGGAACCAGCCTAGAACCTAGAGGTCTCATCTTAGTTAGCAAATGTCCCACAACCTAGAGATGATTTCCATGTTATACTGAGTTATCAAGACCAAGAAAGCTTGAGACAAAGGCACAAACTCAGTGTATAACATTTCTAGCATGCTCGGTGGGACTAGTAAAAGATCAAATTAATGTTCAAAGGTGCTCTTGTTGGTTCATCTAAAAATGGATTAAAGAGTTCAATACACAAGGACTATCAGTATAGATTTCAGCTCAAGTACACCCCACCTTGGTGCCAGTGTATAACATTTCTAGAACACCCGGTGGGACAAGAAGCTATTCAAGTTTAAAGATATGCTATCTTTGATATGCAGATTGCATAAAATAGGCTTTCAAAAGTCATTCTACCAAGTATATATGGTGACTCCACTGTTCAAAGATTAGAGGCTACCTTGTTCAAAGTTTTATGAGAAAGATTGAGACTAGAAGCTCAAAACCTACCCAATTTTCAAAGTTACCCTCAAGAAGAAATCATAAAGGCAGGTCAACTCAAAGAATATCCCCTGCAAGGAGAGTTTAATCTACACCCCCTAGTACTTTAGAAAGGAGACCTTCTCCCTTTCATTCCAGAAGAAGAGGCAGATCTCTAACCAAAGATCTAGAAGAAGATTCCAATCAAGCAGCAAATACAACTCATATAGTTGTCAACCTTCAAATCCCAACTCCTACAATGGCTAGACAATTTTATTTTGCACCATTCAATCAAGGCAGCCCATTGAATTTTTCTCAACATCATGATGTGCCCTTGGTGGCACTTAAGAGTATACCTAATTTTACTGGCGAAGGGAAAACAACTACTTTTGAGCACATAAGAGATGTGACCACCATATGCAGCATACACAACATTACTCAAGAAGATGTGGCCACAAAGTTATTAGTAGCCTCTCTGAAAGGTAAGGCTCTAGAATGGTTTAGAACTCTAACTGTTGGTTCTATTACTTCTTGGGATGAGTTAGGGGATGCATTAAGTAAACATTTTGAGGATAAATCAGATAACTTGTCTCTAGTTGAGCAGTTAACAACTATTAAGAGAGACCCTCAAGAACAAATGACATATTACAATATTAGATTCCTTAAAACATGGAATAGAATCCCAGTCTTAGTAAGACCATTAGAAGACCATACTTTCCTTTATTATTTACAAAGTCTGAATGGTCAAATTTCTCTCATGATCCAGTCTATGGGTGGTACTTCTTTACCCCAAGCTTTTGACATAGTTGTCAAGGCTGAAAACTGTTTAATCTAGGTAGGCATGATTGCTAGAAGGCCTCCAATGCCCATTTTTCCTAGACTTCAACCCATTGCACCTGTCCAAGTACCCCCATTTACCCCTATTCCTACCATATTGGCACCCCAAGCTAGTACTAGTGGTCAAGAGTTGAGGACTAATTTCTCTCAAGAGTTACAAGAGATAAAGAGTAGCCAACATAGCAGTTAGCAAGAAATGACTAACTTGTTTAAGACATTGACTAAAGAGGTCACAAATCTAATGAAGAAAGGTCAAGGAATTAGGCCACCCTTCCAATCAAAAGGCCAATGTCCTAATCAACAATATCAAAATCAAGGATAGCCTTATCAACAAAATAGGCCACCATACCAAGGAGGCTATCAAGGAAAAAGACAAAGTTTTAATCAGAGACCATTCCAACCATATAATCCTGCACCCCTAAACTCTGCAAACCTGGTGAGGGATGTGGTTCCTAGCCAAAACAATTTGGAAATGGAGAATGAATGGTGTTTTCCTTGTAATCAACCTCGTAATCAGGCTACATGTTTAAATGGATGGATGAACCAGGCTCTAATGGTTCAAAATGCCTCACAAGCTCAATCAGAAGTTTCATCTGGTGGCTCAGTGCCTCAACTAGAATCACAAGAAAAAGAGACTGCTCTTTTCAATTGGAAGCAACTAGACTTCAATGGAGTCAATGATACATCCTCTTTTGTTGCCTATACAAGAGCAAAAAAAAGAGCTCAAGACATGGAGAGAGCAGATTCTAATGCCAAAGCTACTACATCTACAGAGCCACTGTAACAAGCTAATCCCATCACACCTAAGGAGACTCCTGTCATACCAAGCAAAGAGAGCCAGGCTCTCAAGGAGGTGGAGCCCATCATGCCAAAGACACAACAGAGAGTACACACTGTGACACCATTTAATATTGTAGACAACATGAAGAAGGTGAATATCACCATGTCCATGTGGGACTCTTTGGCTCTTCCAGGACAACTTGAAATTTTGAAGAAGGCCATGACAGAGGTAGCAACTCCTCAACCTGCAAAAGAAGATACAAAGCTAGTGATGGTTAACACTAATCAAGAAAAGGAGGCTCCAAGTAGCAAATCCAAGGGCAATGTCTCACAATGTAGGATTTCAAAGCCACCTCCCTTTTAAGTATCTTTAATCTTTGGAAAATCTTTAGTACGTAATTGTATGGTAGATAGTGGAGCTACTAGCACTATGATGCCCAAGAAAGTAGTTGACCAATTAGGACTAAGGTATGAACCCTTTCAAAAGAAGGTTACCCAACTTGATGGATCCTCAGTCAATACTATAGGTGTGGCCAAGGATACCAGTCTAAACCTGCATGCTAGTCCCAATTTCTCAATCCTCCTTGATATATATATCACAGATCTCCCTGGATTATTTTCTATATGTCTTTCAAGGGAGTTTACAGCCAAGATAGGTGGTTACCTATCTTTTGACTGGTCTCACATGCTATTTCATACAAGGTATGGGACCAAGGTCAACATGAAGTCAAAACCATTAGTAGCACACCATATAGAGCCATATGTGTCCAGTGCCATCAATGTAAACTGTCCTATATTTGATGACAGTGACTTCCAAACCATTAGTGAAGCAAGCACAAAGATAGAGAGTATCCCTACTATCCTTCTAGATGAAAGAGCAGAGGCCCAAGAAAATCTGATCTAGGATTTTGGTTTGGGAAGTTATTTAATACAATAAATTAATGCTATAGAGCCAAGCCTTCTCAAAGAGGATACTGATTCAGAAGATCAGAGCAATTAGGTTTGGGAACTATTTTTTGATGGAGCTAGAAGTAGACATGGTTTTGGTGGTGGTGCTATGTTAGTGTCCCAAAAAGGAGAAAGGTATTATACTACCTTTAGATTTAGTTTCTCCTGCACTAGCAATACTTCAGAGTATGAAAGCCTAGTCAATGGACTAGAATGGGCTAGAAAAAGAGGGCTTAAGGCCTTAAAAGTTTATGGTGACAGTGATTTATTTGTCAGTCAAGTGAGAGGGATAAGTGAAACCAAAAATGACACCATGAAAGCATAAAAATAGAGTTTGTGATGCAATTGAAGATTTCCATGCTTTCAATATTGTTGCTATCCCAAGAAAGTTAAATCAAAATGCAGATAGGTTAGCTGCTATTGGATCTCAATATGACATTCCAAATAGAATTTCAAAAGAAGTGGATCAACAGCATATCAAAGTGATTGTCAGACCATCTATTTCTGATAATGATGTCAATTGGCAAGTGTTTGACAATGATGAACAAATTCTACAGTTCTTATTTGAAGAAGATGTTTTTTCAGAACACAATCAAGATAGGCTATCACAAAATTATGGTGATCAAGTGATACAGTTGAAATCCAATAAGATGCCTACAGGTCTTGTTACTTTAGAGACTGTCTTCAACAAGAATGATGAAGTTAAGAAAAGCAAAGCTGGCCTGGTAGTTCAGCAAGAACATTGTGTTGAACTAGAGTTGGAACCAGGTAAGAGCCTACAATTTGGAAAGGTAAACACTAAACTAGAGAAGGAAGCTTACACTCAATTATTCAAAGAATTCATGGATTTTTTTTCATGGTAATATGAAGACCTCAAGGGTTTTGATCCTACCCTTTCTCAGCACACTATTGAGTTAGAACCAAATGCCAGACCAACGAGGCAAAAGCAAAGGCCTGTTAATCCTAAGCTTGAGCCACTTATGCATAAAGAAGTGCTCAAATTGATAGAAAGTGGTATCATCTACCCCATTAAGCATACTAGTTAGGTTTCCAACCTTGTTCCTATCAGGAAGAAGAATGGGAAGCTCAGGTTATGTGTTGACTTTAGGGATCTTAATAGGGCCTCATTAAAAGACTGTCATCCGCTACCCTCCATGGAACAAATCTTACAATGTGTCTCTAGATCTGAGAGATTTTCATTATTGGATGGCTATTTAGGATACAATCAGATCTTAGTTAGTGAAGAGGATCAATATAAGACTGCATTTACAACCAAGTGGGGAACCATGGCTTATCAAAAGATGCCCTTTGGTTTGTCAAATGCAGGAGCTACATTTCAAAAGGAAATGGATATGGCCTTTAAGAGCCTAATGTACAAGTTTGTGTTGGTTTTCTTAGATGACATAACTATCTATTCAAAGCATGTAGTAGACCACATCAAACATCTAAGAAAGATTTTTGAAAGGTGTAGAGAATTTGGGATATCTCTTAATCCCAAGAAATGTGTGTTTGTAGTCCATGAAGGGAAATTATTGGGATATGTAGTATCCAAAGAAGGAATTATAGTGGATCCTAAGAGAATTGTAGCTATCCTAGAGCTACCCCTACCACATCATAAGAAAAGTCTCCAATCTTTCATAGGAAAGATTAACTTTGTTAGGAGGCTCTTGCCTAACACTATAGATTTACTCAAGCCTTTGACATCCATGCTAAAAAGAGTTCAGCCATCAGTTGGACCAAAGAAGGGAAAGTCAATTTCCAAGCTATCAAAGAGGCCCTAATAGAGGCTCCTGCTCTCTTAAACTCAAATTTTAGTAAGGATTTCATCCTTTATGCTTATGGAGGTCATGATGCCATATCTACAATGCTGACTCAAGAAAATTCAGATAGATTGGAGTAGCCCATTGCTTTCTTTAGCAAAGGTTTGGAAGAGTATAAATAGAGATACTCTTTTGTAGAGAAACATGTACTTGCTATGGTAAAGAGCCTTAAAAAGTTCAGATATCTATTGACTCATAGCAAGGTACATTTAAAAGTTACTCATCCAAGTGTCAAAGAATTTTTTCTCTCCAAAGACCTAAATGAGAAAAGAGCTAGTTGGATCACCAGGGTGATGGAATATGACATTGATATTCAAATTACCAAGCTGGTTAGAGGAAGAGGTCTTTGTGAATATTTGGTAGAAGATGAAAGTTCAAAGAAATCAGAACAAATGGATGCATCTCTGGTGGTGCATTCTACAGAAGAACAAGATAAGGCAATAAGCTAGTTGCCTAATATGATCAATTATTTAAAGATAGGACAATGTCCTGCAGGTTTGGATTCAGCAAAAAGAAGGTATTATAGTTTACAATATATCCCTTTTGTGCTGATTGATGATGTTCTTTTCAGAAGGGATCACAATGGTGTCCTTTTGAGATGGATTGATTTAGAAAAGGTAGCAGACATCCTATTTGAATTTCATGATGGACCTTCTATAGGTCACTTTTCTCCTAGGACTACTGCTTTTAAGATCATGAGAGTTGGATACTATTGGCTATCTATCTTTAGGGATAGTCATGATTATGTCAGGAGATGCATCAAGTGTGCCATGTTTGCAGGAAAAGAAAGGCATGCATCCTTGCCCCTACAGCCAGTTAGAATAGAGAAACCCTTCATGAAATGGGGTATAGATTTCATTGGCATGATCAATCCTTCATTTAGTGCAGGACATAAATGGATAATTACTACAACTGACTACTTCACTGGATGGAAAAAAGCAATTGCATTGAAAGAAGCCAATGAGAGTTCTATCCTAAGATTTTATGATGATATAATCCATAGGTTTGGCACTCCTGATTCCATCATTTTAGATAATGCCTTAGCATTCATAGGCCTCAAAGTCTCAGAGTGGGTAGTCAATAATGACATCTATCTGAATACTAGTTCAAATTATTACCCCCAAGGCAATGGCTTGGCAGAATCCACCAATAAGAACTTGATTAGGATAATCAAGAAGACTCTTCAAGAGAATCAGAGAGATTGGCATACAAAGCTCAAATCTGCCTTGTGGTTAGACAGAATTACCCCAAAGAAAATCATTGGTAATTCTCCTTACATGTTAGTGTATGGTAAGGAGGCTAAATTGTCCATTTCAATAGAATTACCAACTCTGGACTTAGCTACTCAATATGCCCTATTTGATGAAAAGGATCCTTTACAGATCAGATATGCTCAATTGATGGAATTAGAAGAACTCATAAGAAAGTCAATGCAAGATATGGAGTTCCATCAGAGTAAAACAAAGAAGAGTTTTGACAAAAGAGCTAGGATAAGGAATTTCAAGGTAGGAGATGTCCTCAAATGGGATGAGTTCAGATCCAGACCTAGCAGGCACACAAAATTTGACTCCTTTTGGGGTGGGCCATTTGTAATCACAAAATGCAGGGGCTCCAATGCTTTTCAACTATTAAATATGGAAGGAGATACCTTGCCTATCTTAGTCAATGGTTTCCAATTGAAGCCCTGTTTTGAGGTTAACCCCTCTCTGTAAATTTTGTAAAGTTCCCTTGTTTTCCTGCTTGCTTTCCTGCTTTCTAGTTTAATTTCCTGCTTTTCAAGAAGTGCTCTGAGCATAGTTCTAGTTCCATCTCCCTATGAGAATTTTGAAAATTTTGATGACCCCATGCCCAATGGATTTCTCTAAGGCCACTGGTTTTCTATGTCTAGTAGGAAGACATCCACCAAAAATCACCAAAATGTTACCCTAATTTTCATATCCATCCAAATTTGGCTAAAATCTATTCTAAAGTCTCTATTTTTCCCCTGCCAAGCCTCTCTAAAAATTTCATGAAGTTATGTCTTGTCTCCCGGTCTCTGCAATTATTTCAAGTCCCTGGTCTGCAGGTCAAAATATTCAAAAAAGTAGTTGTTGTGTTGAAACCTTTTAAAATCCTCAAAAAACCCTAAGGCCCTGTTATATTTCCTTGTTACTTTATCGGCACTTAAAATCCTCAATACCCATGTGCACTTTAATCTCATTGGCTGGACGCAGGTTCTCTAAGTTTCTCAGCGGTTACTTTTCCCATTCAGCGACTTAGCGAATACAATGATTTTCATAATCACTAAGTATTTCCTGGTCACCGTTTAACTTCTTATGACCTAGCGACGGTTAGCTTTTCTTCAGTCACATATTCGTGAGGAAGTCTAGTGGTCTAAATTTTTGGGGTCCTGGCTAGAGGGATCCAATGACTGGTGTATCTTTGCATAGGCTGGTGTCAGAGCTTGAGATCTTAAGACAACTATTAGATCTCCCATGTCTGTAGCACTTCAGTGTATCAGTGGGACCGATGCCACCTCATCTAATTTGGTAGCTTCTGATTGGTCCATAGGTATCGAGTCATCTTTTTGTCAGTGGGACCAAGTTCTTGCAGCAGTCAGAGGTTCTGATAGTTATCAAAGGATTGACAAATGTCTTAAGTTTGTAAGGGTTTTGTCAAAGCTATAAGGGGATAAGACTGTCCATCGATCTTGCTTTTTGTCAGAACCTTGCAGGTGGGTCCTCAGATGATGATGTGCTCATTTCTCATGGTCCACATAGCAATGACTTGGATGCTATAGTGGGGCCATGTCAGATGTCTGCGGGGATGTCAGAAGGATGAAGATTAATGATTGGCATATCTTCGTGAATGGTTTTTCTAACACATGAGATTATGCGCCAACCATCAATTTTTCCAAATGTTCAAGATTTGTCAGTGGGTCCAGTGCCAGGTCAGGGTGATTTGCAGACTTCTTATTGGTCAAAGTGAAAGGAAAATCCATGGGACCATATTGCCAGGTGTGTTCAGGTGTTCGAATGTGATTGATTGATGCATGCTGATAAAGATTCATAGGTGGACTGATGTGTCAATAGGGTCCCAGTCTATAAGGATCTAACGGCTGGCGTAAAAGTGTAAAGAATATTCTAGGGTTATGAGATCATGCACCCGCCATTAGATTGGAATCTTGGAGATTATGGGTCCACTATCAGAGAACTACTGAGGTGTATGCCTACAAAGCGGCAAGAGTGAATAAAAGATTGCCAAGTGGCGGGTCTGGGCCCAGGGTTTAAAAGAGTTCTTCATGACTTAAAGAAGAGAAAAGTCAAGGTGGGTCCTCATGCTGATTTGCTCGCATTTCATTGGCTATTGACTTCCACAGTGGTCTTGACCTATCAGAAGGGGATTTTAAGTGATTTCAAGGTGTATCATGACTGTTCATCTACCAAGAAGGGTCTTTCATTGACTGTTGCATTTTAATTTGAGGCCCCGCTAGCCATTAACATTCAAATTTGAATTTTTGCGTTGGTTTTCTACTAGGGTTTTTCATTTTGACAGCCATGCGTGATAGTTTGGTAGTTGGAATTGATTTCTTTAGGACAAAGATGATTGATAGTTGGAAGATGATAATGAATGATCTGATCGTCGGTGCCATGGATTTTGTAGGGTACCATGTCATGTGAAATGCTCAATGGGTTGTCGCCACCTTTTGCAGGGTGATTATTGAAAATATAAATATCTATGAGATTAGATTTGAAGCCTTCATGGCTTAGTGGAGTTGCAGGTGGGTAGTTGAGTCAAGGTTGTTATGTCTGTAGGTGAGCTCAGTACAAGATGGATACATGCAAATGAAGACATGATCTGATTGCCGAGTGTTCTTAGTGAATTCGATGTTATCTTGTACTTTAGGGTTTATTATTATATTGTAATAATTTGTAGCTCTGGTTAGGTCAGTTTTGGACTCCTGCCT
This sequence comes from Chamaecyparis obtusa, assembly GCA_027943335.1. Lineage (NCBI taxonomy): Eukaryota > Viridiplantae > Streptophyta > Pinopsida > Cupressales > Cupressaceae > Chamaecyparis > Chamaecyparis obtusa. The sequence goes on along the minus strand of BSBK01007583.1, from coordinate 178,887 downwards.
GCGGGTAGTGAGTTTTGTATATATTTTTTTGTGGAGCCTTAGTGCTCAATGGGGTTTCATTTTGTAAAGGAGAGAAGCCCACTTTTGCAAGGAAGTCATCTTTTCTTAGAAAGCCATCTGTGGTATTTGTTCTACCCTCTTGTTCTTCTACTCTTTGTAATCTCCCATTGATGATTAAGGCATTCTTGAGGTACTTGTGATATTTGTTCTATCCCTGTCTTCACTGTCTTGATTATCTCTTATTGGATTGAAGTTTATGAATACCGTTGATGGAAATTGGGGTTCTTAGTCCCTCTCATTTTCTATGATTTTGTGTGTTACTATGTCTGATCTGATCTATATGTTTTGTGGATATAATACAACCCCTAGCAGTCTTGTCTCATTCCTACACCTAGTTGCAGAAAAGGATGTTTGCTTTCATGTCATAAGTTGTGTCTTTTGTTCAGACCCTCCTATGAAACACTTATGCAAGCCTATCTAGTAAGTTGTGACTTATTAGACCTAATTTCTCCATTGGTTTCATTCCTACATACTGAGATCCAAACCCTAGTTTTGGTGCATCACCTAGTAGGTAGTTTGCTTTCAAGTCATTTCCCTTACAAGCACCCCTTCTATCCCTTTCCCTCCAAAAGTTTTACTTTCATGTCAAGAAGCAAATTGAGGTGATTATCCAAAAGGAACCAGCCTAGAACCTGGAGGTCTCATCTCAGTTAGCAAAGGTCCCACAACCTATAGATGATTCCCATGTTATACTAAGTTATCAAGACCAAGAGATCTTGAGACAAAGGCGCAAACTCAGTGTATAACATTAACATGGTTAGACACGAGATTTTTTATATTCTTGAAAATTTGTAGAAGAAAAATCATAATTAATTATTTACTTGGAAATAAATTACAAAAAAATATGTGTCACATTCGTACATGATTCTACTACTTATATCTATAATTTGTAAATTTTTTTTATCATTTGATTATGTTTAAGGTGGTCAGACATACACCTACTTCTTATTTTTTCTTGAAATTTTCATACTACTACATTGAAATTTGAAATTTTCTACATATAGAATAATTATTTTTAAAAAAGGCCTAGTATCTTAGAAACTAAATTGAATTTTTTGCATATTCTCTTCTTACATATTTTTTATATAATATACATAACTTGTTTAATTTTTTATGTCAACTTGCCTAAACCTGATTTTCTAAATTTTCATTGCGACTTAAGGGCCTAGTTTGGCATACCATGATCCTGCACATACCCACTTACTTCTACTGAATCGGCCTCCTAAATAATTACTCAAATGCTCCTTAAATACTAATCTTTAGCCACAAGTCGGCTGGAAGAAATAATGAACTCCTAAGCCAAGTCTGCACCTATTACAAACAAATATTAAATGCAATAATAGTTAGCTCTCAAATATCCTTACAAGCATTTAATTCTCCATGTCGGCCTCAAGATCTACATAGGAGAATACAACAAAATTTACCAACAATAAATGCACCAAGTCGGCCAACCAAATCTCCAAGAACTCCAATCGGTAAATGAGAACTACTGAGTGCCAGAGAAATAATCAAGAACCAATGTAACAACCGACTATGCCAAGCATCACTGAGCAATAGAGGCATCATCAAGTAAAAGTTCCATTGAGTGCAATAGGTTTCACCGAGTTCCTTCAGCGTCCTAGCTTCCTTCAATAACTGAGACCGTCAGTTAAAGCCGCAACCGAGTAACACAGAACCAAAACAACATACCTCCATGTAGATTCACCGAGTACCCTAGAATGCCCCTGCATCAAAGTTTCTAATGAAGACTCTAAAAAATATTTGTATCAATAACATACATAGTATCATAGTCCTAGTACTATAGCAATTGAAGGCATTGAGGGTGATAATAGAAATTTACAAGCTTTTTGGTATAACAAAGTCTTCTTAAAAAATCTATATATCCACTAGTAAGAGGTACTTCATCTATTAGTATAAGTCTATATCCAAATAAAGAGGGATACCTATCAACCTCCCAAGAGTAAAAAGACTATGGAAGAGATTGATGCAAGTATACAATTTTTTTTTGAATTTTTAGTTAGGATAAGAAAATATAAGGAAACTATTTATGCACTGATTCTAAAACAATATTCTTCTTCAAGGAGAGCTAGTCTCAATCCAAGGGAAATATGAAGATCATTAATTTAAATGTTTGAGGAACTAATGTTCATTCTTTAGATTTTTTAAAATCTTTGAAGCTTTGGTTTGTTGTTCAATGCCCTTAAATTTTAGGCTTTGGGTAATTTGGTTGTTGTATTTGTCATTCAAAAGTTAGAGTGTCACTAGTTAAGAGTAATGCCAACTTGATATTAGAGGAGGTAATCATGTTTTATTTCTCATTTTTCTCTTAATTGTATGGTCCATCATTCACAGTAATAAAATGATGTAATGTGACTCTATCTTGCGATTTATTCAAAAATTAGGGTAGGTTAAAATAATTTTATCTAGATACTTTAGTATAACACTAGTCCTCAAGAATAAGATAGGGGCTATATTTCCCTCTATAAAGATCAATTAGGACTTTAATGAACTAGTTAGTTCAATTGGTTTATTTTTTCATCTATTCCTTGCAATGAGAAACTTAGATGGAAAAATCAGAGAAAAGGTTTCCTTCACATTGGAGAAAAGTTAGATGGCTTTTTTGTCAATCTCCAATGGATCCTTAAGAAGGATTACTATCCTACATCAATCTTAGACTTATATTGAAAAAATTTAGATGGCTTTTTTTGTCAATCTGCAATAGATCCTTAAGAAGGATTACTATCGTACATCAATCTTAGACTAATATAGTTTAGATTATTTTTATTTGGAAGTAGTTACCCATCTATCATAAAAAGTTGTTAAATAAACATCTAATTTCATGTTTGAGCGGATGTGGTTTAGGGACCCTTTTGTTTATCACTTCTCAAGAACAAGTGGTCTTAGGCTCCTTTTGTTCCTAGGTCTCTAATGTTCTAGTTGGCTTGTATGTTGAAGTTTATTAAAATACAAATGAAACAATATAATTCATCTGTGTTTAAAATGATATTTTAGTAAAAAAAATTATTAAGATAAAAATATGTTTTAAAGGGATCAAAAACCCCTTAACAATAAGTCTTAGTAGGAAATTACATTAACTAGTATAGACCACAAACAACAAGATACCTATAGCATAGAACATAGAAATTGAAAACAAAATGACAACACAAAACAGTAAAAAAATGAGGGGTACCTAAGTAAAATAATTCAAATTATGAGTAGAATTTTTTATAGAAATAGCTCTATGATATAAACAATCATATTACTCATCATGGTTTGTTAGCAGAAACTTATGAGGTTAGAAATAAAATGTTATTAGAGATACATCAATTATTAGTTAGAGAAGAAATTTATTCGAGACAATGTACTAAGTAGTTGTGGCTCAAGGAAGGGGATAGAAACAAAAAGTTCTTTCATGTGCCAACAAAAATTAGGAAGCATTAGAATTAAATATTTTAGATGCAAGAATATCATCATCATATTCTTAAGGATGAATAAAACATTCAAAAATAAGTAGTCTCCTTTCTTTAAAAATAATACTATCCCCGGATAATATATTGGATGATATTGATAGATCTAATGTTTTAGATATCATTAACCAAGTTTTTTAAGAAGAAAATAATGCTTTTCTTTTGAAGCCTTTCTCTTTAGAAGAATTGAATATGGATTTCAATGAACTTTTTTAGCATGAGGAGGATGATCTACAACTAGACGTCTCTTTTAAAAATATCCTAGGATTTTCTTATGGATCTCAAGGTTATGCAAAAATGGATAATATTTTTCCACTAGATGAGGAAGAAGATATTTTTCTCCCTTTAAAAAAAAAAAATAGTTTATCCCCTTTTGATGAGGTTGAATGCTGAATATTTTCTAGATGATGAGGATGAACTCCTTTTATATATCTAAAAAGGAGATCATTTGAAGATGGTATACAAATTTTTGAAGTTTGAGGAGGTGGTCTTGAATAGTGGTATCTTATTTGGGTTTTAAAAAGGGTTTTTGACACCCTCTCTAGGTCATCTAACCTCAAATATGGCTCTTGTCTTTGTGTATCTACAAAAAAACTACTCCTCTGCTTTCATTGGATAGGGGTGTTTATATCTGGTTTAGATTTTCATTTTTCTCTTAGTATATCCAATCCTTTAGAGGATGATGTGAAGATTTGTACTAAGTATGCTTCTAGGGTGACTCTCCCTCCCTTTAAGGAAGGGGTATTTTATATGTCTTCTAATATTATGAATAATTAATCCAAGAATGCTAGTTTGGATGTGATACCTAAATTTTTCATGGATATTCATTGATCTAAGTCTATTTCAATAGAGGAAGTTTCTACTCCTAGTATAGACCCTATGGATTTTCTTAAAGTTCCCAATCAGCTAGTAATAGAAGACCAAATACAAGATAATATTCTTGAAAGTAATTATAATTATGTTTGTTTTTAAATTTTATGAGGTCTCTTTTTGGAAAATTCTATGATAAATACACCCACATTCACTTGATTAGAATTGGTGTCCTTTTATACTATAATATTTTAGGTCCAATTGAGGTAACTTATAAATTGAATAATATTTCCTTTTCTCCTTTTCTAATCTAGAGGATTACACTAGTTTTTATTTAGATATTACCTATTTTATATGATAAAATGGACTATGTCTAGATAAGTGAGTTCTCAACTTTGACCCTTCAAAGGGTTTCCCCTCTATTGTTCTATTTTGGGTTATTTTATCTGGCTTGACCTTGCAATTTTAGAGTGAAAAGATACTAATTTTTCTATCCAAATTATTAATAAATTCTAGTGCAATAGATAAAATAACTAATTCCTTGAAATGACAGCCTTATGCTAGAATTTTAATGTATCTAAAAAATAGTTAACTACTCCCTTCCCAAATTCCCTTAGCCTCTAAATTTGGATTTCGGGTACAATAGATTAATTATGAAGCCTCTCCAATATTTTTTCATCTGTTTTGAAATTTAGGGAATAATTCTACTACTTTCTCGAGAAGTAAGAATAATTACAAAGTATGGAAGAGAAGTATCCTACTCTAGAGGTTCCCTCTCCACCACCAATTGAAAATATTTTAAATGAAAAAATATTAATGTTCCTAATGGTGAATAGAAGATGGATGCCTCATTGAATACTATGAGGTTGGAATATGACGTTACCTATAGCCCCATTTATCTTTAGAAAAAAGGGTGTGAAGAAGAAAGTAGTAAGAAATATTGTATAGAGAACCTAATGGTGGATTCCTCATTGAATCTTTTAAGATAGAAGGGATAGAATACCATTATGTTCTTTTACAATCTCAATAAAATAATGTTCATGGATCTTGAACTAGATATGCCATAAAAATAAACTATTTTTTAGTATTTTTAAAACCAACCTAATTGTCTCACTAGTTGGTTGTTTTATAGTTCCTACTTTGTTTTGTGCTCTATCATTGCAATGTGTAGGTTGTTTTATCTTATGTAAATTATATTATTCAAAGTGGATCATCCAAATTATAATGCCCCAAATGGATATCCAACATATATATACATTCCTCTAAAATAACCTAAAAACTCAAAATTGAATTAATTTCTAAACTTCACTTTCTTCAACCCATGGAAATCCAACTAATTATAACTTATACCTTCTCTAATTTTTGTATTGCATGTTACACTTCTATCTAATTGCTAAATACTACCTAACAATGACAAAAACTGCCTAAATTAACAATGTTCATTATGCTAAAAGTTATTTTATCAAACCCTTTTCCTACATTTTGGAATTTTCTATAAAGCAATGTTTTGGGTTAGGATTTAGTATAAATCATTTTTGGATGAGGAAGAATCACCTTCAAGTTGAGATGGGTTTTCTCCATATACTTATTCTGGTTCTCCTCCTCTTTCTTATATCTCTACTTGACATTCAAGTATTAATGACATACCTCCAACTTGGTTATGTTATTGAATTTACTATAATTTGTAAAATAATACTAAAAAATTATGAAAGTTAAAAGGGAATCTTTATCTCATTTTTGGATAGGTTATAACTTTAAAATATGAAAAAGTAAATTTAGTCCAAATGGGTATGTTTCTAGTATTCCTTAGCTAGCATGTGTATTCACGTACAAGGTGATTTTAGTTTGACTCAACATTTTTAATTTTACACTAAATTCTATTTGTATTTACGAAATTAAAATTTTGTTAGGGAAAGGTAAGATTTTTCCATCCATGATCAACTTATAATGTAGGATACTATGACTCCCATAAAATTCTCTCTAGGTCGACCTTTAGTTTTTTTTGTACAATGTTAATTTCTTCACCTAGGGGTGCATATAAGTCTAATCAATTTGGCTGATAGTTATTTTATTTTTCACTATGCAACAATACCTACATTGGTCTTCTCACCTCTATTATCTATGTATTTCTCTTAGTATATTCCACTAAATTGGTGGGTATCAAGGTTGGTAGAGTGATTATTTCCCTATCACAATATGAAATGTACTTCATCATTTCCTCTACCAGGCACTAATGCTTCCTTCTAATAGCTAGTTGGGATGTGGAAGGATGATGTCATTGTGAGTTTCTATAATAGATGACCGTATTACTTTAATATATATAGGAGATATTAGTTTTTAACTCCCTTTTCATCACTGCTAATGAAACAAAATTAATTCATCATTTTTTTTACCACCTATTATTTACCTTGACAAGGGTCAAGGCATTCATGTTAACTTTGGTGTGTTATGACATCATTTGATTCCTCCAAGAGTTAGGACCACTAACATCTATCTTTCTCTTAAGGAAACTATAGGACTATTGATATAATAGATCATGGTGTGTTGGAATCCTGCTAAGAACCATTAAATTAAATAACTTTTACCATGCCAACTCATATTAATGCCTTGTTTCTTGTCACTTTATACATAGTTATGGGTAGTGTAGAATGTCTAGAAATCATTTTATTTCTTTTAAGAATTTTAATCTGACTTAAAAAATCCTATTGAACTAATGAAATTCATATTTATGGATTTATACAACTTTCTTAGAAAAACAGTCTTTCAATTTCAACCAATGGTTTATCTTGCTAAAGAAGCTTAAAGCCATTGCTAAAATAAATTGGGTCCCTATTTCTTATAGCCAAATAGGGTTTGTTGTGAACCCTCACAATAATATATTTTTAAAAAATTTAATTATTGAAAAAAAACTTATGAATGGTTTCATAACATAATAAAAACATTTATACACAATTATTATATGATCGTATGTAAGTTTATTTTGAGTATTAAACATTATAAATTAGGAAAAAGTTATTCTATATAATATAAATTTCTTTTTCCTATTTACTAATATATAGATTAGTCTCACCCCAGGTTGCTCCCTCCTGAACCCCTACTTGGTGACAAGTAAGACCAAGGCAAGGTGGGATAGGCACTAGGATCTAGGTCACGGGGATACCTTTGGATATTAAAAAAAAAGACTCTGAGTATGGAGTATCAAGTTACTATTTTCTCCCTTTTGAAAGTATTAAATTTCTACCTTTGAACATTTAGAAAATATTTATAAAAATTCAAATATTTATAGATACCTGCCAAGAAAAGTATATTTAGCCTTTCATTTTGTGTCAAAGATATAGATATATAGTAGTTTGCATTATTATTAGATCCTACACTATAGAAAAATAGTCAACTATATAACCAATTAGGTTTAGTATTCATAAAATAACGAATTGTAATATTACTATTAGGCTTCAATTGTGTAGCTTTCAAGTCAGATTAAATGACCCATGTTTCATATGTAGGTGTTCACAAGAACCTACATCTCACAGGAGTGAATGGAGTTCACTTAGCACTCACTTCATCTAGGTAATTCTCATAGGTATGAAGCATCTGACCTTTCCAAAAGGTCATCCACCCTAGTATGGATCCAAATAAAGTGCACATAACAATATAGTTTCCTCCAAGACTAAGCCCACTTAGCTTCCTACCCCATTTAAAAACCTTAACAAGTTTTGTGCCTTATGAAACATTTATTATAGAGCCATTTTATCTTATTAATTTATAATTAGGAGGTATTTTCTAGAAAAAATTAAATGTGTGATATTTCTATTAGGATTCAACTTTGTAGTTTTTAAGTCAACTCAGTGACCCATGTTGCATGAGTAGCGGTTCAAAATATCTTATATCTCATGAGAGTAAATCAAACACTTACCAGACATTCTATTAAGGTTATTCTCATAGGGACGAAGCCTCGAATCTTCTCCATAGGTTACCCATGATAGTATGATTGTAGCTCAAGAATGCCTAACTATGTCCAAAGTTTCCTCCAAGGATAAGACCACTTGGATTTCTACCCCATTTTAAAAATATTTAGGAGGTTATTGTATCTTATGATTCATTCATTATAAAGGTCCTTTAGCTCATCAATTGAGAAGTAGGAGATATTTCCTATAGCAAGTCAAATTGTGATATTACTATTAGTATTCAACTATGTAATTTTATACTCAAACTCATTGATCCATATTCTATGATTACACACACACACACACACACACACACACACACACACAATTTTCTCTTCAAATCCAAAAAGATGTTCTATACATGCATGCATAGATAGATAGATAGATACATACATACATACATACACGTGCACACACACAAATCTATATACACACACATGCATATATCCATACATGTATGCATGTGTATATATCTATACATGTATGTATGTGTGTGTGTGTGTGTGTGTGTGTGTGTGTGTGTGTCTATATATATATATATATATATATGGGTGACCCCACAATAGTGGGTTACACTTTTTTAGACATGCTGATTTTTGCTAAAAT